>JAWNGG020000226.1:0-391721 GCA_036937485.2 Tetragonisca angustula
GTGGATGTTTTGACGTCAGCTGTCTCATTAGCATCCGCGTGTCGAATTCGTTTACTATTGACCACACTGTACGAAATATCCGTCACGCGCGACGTTTCAGCAGATCCTGAAGCGAGAATGTCGAATTCGATTCGCCGAAACCCGTCGAATCCAACGCCTTTGCACTCGAACTTTTCCTCAAGTTACATATCTTTTAACAACTCCGATTTTTTTTTTTTTTTTTTGGCTTATGCATATCTAGTAAATTATTTATTCGAAGGTGAAAATTGCAAGTAAGAGTTTGTGAACAGTTTCATTCGGAATGTTGAATTATTGTTTGCATTATATAAATGTGCCATCGATTATTCAAAATTTTTCTGCGTTTGGTGAATGTTAAAGCAACTTCCAACTCTTGTTTGTACAAAATAAACAAAAGTGTTCGATGGGTTCAGTTAAACTATTTATTCGTGGGCCAGGCACTTTGAACCCATTCGAAAAATGAAACTTCCGGAATGCTGTCTTCCTCAAAGATTCTCTGCTAAACAAAAAATTTTCGCTACGTGCAACATTATCTTTATCTTCCTCGCTAGAATTGAATCAAATTGAATTGTCTTCTGGCTTTTTTACGTTTTAGTAGAATATCATCAGAGTCAATACTTGATGTCTCGAAACAATCTTGAAACTATTATATTAAATTATAATATTTTAAAATATCTTGAAACAGTTCAAAAATAATTTTAATATTAATATTAATATATATTAAATAATATATTAAATTATTTTCATATCAAGAACAAATTCATCGCTACTATCTTCAAATGACTCGCTTTCTATTATATTTCCTGGCACGATGTACAACGAGGTATTTTTTGATTTATTCGATCAGAGACTGACTGATCACGCGATGGAACGTGTAATTAAACAGAGCTGTCTATGTCTGGGGTACTTGGAGCGCAAAGGACTAATGTCATCATTTGAAAAATGATCGAGTATATAACTCATGAAATTTCCCGATGAGACGTAATTTCTTAATGTGTCATCTCGCGAAATCGACGCGGGAGAAAAAGGAAAGACAAAGATGGAGCAACGAGGGAAACGAGTTTCGTTGGCGCAGCGACAGCGGCGACAAGCCTCCGTTTTCACGCGCGACGTACGCGCCGAGGAAAAAGAAGATCAATCGCTCGAAGGTGAGCCCGAAGGTTACGCCTTTCGTTTTTCGCCATAGCGGGACAGATGGTCTTGTCTATTTATGGTGGAAAATTCACTCGGATCGTTGCTATCGGCACCGTGCGCGCCATGTGCGTCGACGCTCGATCCTAGATCGTGGATCGAGGCGTGTGCGCGCTTTGCGCAATCGTGTAACGCGTCTCTCTTTCTCTCTCTCTCTCTCTCTCTCTCTCTCTCTCTTTCTGAGATCGTAACAGTTACATTAACGACGCGCCAGCAGCGAGGCCTACTCGTTATCTCGACCAAACCAGCCCCGATCCCACCGTTGATTAATTATTATCATCGTTTTACACGCACGCGTGACACGTACGCACAGTATCCGTAGGTGCCCCTCCTGTCGGATGAAATTTTTTCCCAGGCGTTTCACGCGGTTCCGCTAACGAACGGTGCCTCGTCATGGATTAACATCCCTCCGTCGTCCCATTCGGCATTTTAGATCGAGTTTTCACACGGTTTCCGGAAAGTGCAACTCAATTAGTGAAAAATTGCACGATACAGACTGCTTAACAGTCCTGCGAGCTGAAAAGAATGAAAAGGAGGACGCTGGATATAACTCGAGAATATATTAGGTTAGCCAAAAAATAATTGCGTTTTGCGTTTTGTGTGTTTGTTTCATTTGCAAATGAAAAGAAAATTTTTAGTGAAAAACGAACACTTTATTACATTATACATTTCTTTCAGTCATCTTTAAAGTTTCTGACCTTTTCGATGAAACTATTCCAAGAATAATTTAATATTCTAATCAACAGTGAAATTTAGCTATAGTTTGAAGGCTTCGTCGTCACACGATCAGAAGGTTGCATAGTGTGGTTTATTCCTTCTTTTATTTTGAAATCGACATTGAATAAACAATTGTCAAGTTTCAGATAGTTTTCCTAAACTCAAATAATCAGATATATCAAACTACACGATGAATTTACGATTTAAAATAAAGTTAGTTACATCTGAACACTGACTTTTCGGCTGGGTTACGATATCCCCTGTGTCACTATACTCGGGAACTTAAGATGTTACTCTTGCCACGCACGTCGAGAATTTCTTGTCCCCAATATTTCCTCAGCGTTAAGTATATTTAAGCACAACCCAGGCAAAACAAATAATAAATTTATTACTTCTCGATAATTTCGATCCAGCGATATCATACCGACGAGTTGAAAAGGAAAGCGACAAATTATTTTGTACGGTTTGGTCACTCGTTACGGTCCGCAATCAATTGCCAGCGCAAGTAGTAAAAGCTACTATTAAATTTACCAGTTAGTTTTAAATTGTATATTAAGGCTACTATATTAAATATCATAGCTACTCCTTCTACCAATATCTATTAATTAACTATAATTGTATATATTAGAGCTACTATATTGAATATCATAGCTACTCTTTCTGTCAGTATCTGTTAATTAACTATAATTGTACATATTAATCTCTTGCCACACATGTCGAGAACTTTTTTTCCCAAAATTGCAATATTTCTTCAGTTTATTTAAGTATATTTAAGTATAACTCAGGGAAAATAAATAATAAATTTGTTACTTCTCGATAATTTACTATCTAGTGATATATCGATGACGTTTGGTCCGCAATCAGTTGCCAGCGCAAGTGATTAAAATACAAAGAACCAATAGAGTATGAAAAAACCGAATTTTGTCGCCAATTGGAAATATAACTCTTTCCATTAAAGACTCGCTTATTACACTATTTTACATTACACTATTTTTGTCCTGATTGTGGGTACCGAATTTTCTTCTCGATTGAAGCTGAGCTTAGGTTTATGTTAGATCAATACGCAGTAGTAATAACATGTACATAGCCGCCAATTCTTTGTCAGACATCGATAGTGATAGCAGTGAGTGATATTATTTCAAGACGCTTTAATAGTTAATAAAAATATGTAATTACTCGTCAATGGATACGATCAAATACAACTTCCAAACTATGCGTTGCACAAAACAATTATGTATACAAAAGTTACATAGTTTAAAGTGGTACACTATGCAGTGCATTTATGTTTTTTTTTTTTTTTTTTTATATATGGAGACGTTTCGAAGATTTGAAGCTCAACTTTTTCTTTTTAATTGGAAGACTATATTTTTTATATCAAAATATGGAAGAATATCGAGTCCTGAGTAAAAAATATAATACTGACCTTTGTTGGCCCTGTACCTAACGTAGCTAACGAGTAATTTCACTTTATTTCTTAAAAATGTTCTTCACCGTCAGATTTCCGCGGGACAGCGATGTTTACGTGACAACGTGAAGAAAATTTGATTATCATCGATAGTTTTAATAACACGACGTGCCATCCTTGAAACGCGACGTTTCTCACGGTTCAGTCCGAAGGACTCGAGATCGCGTGCAGAAACGCGTCGTGGTCGTCGTCGTCGTCAGCAGTTAGGTGAAGAACGAGCGCAGGGATTAGGTCGCTAGCGCAGCCTTAGGGCGAGTCGGGCAAAAGAAAATCGGTGGCGGAATACCTGGCGATCCGCGGCCGGCTTACGCAACCAACGTAATTATATTTATTAGACAGCGTACGGTGGCCACGGTGAAATTGAACAGCCGCGCAACGACAGCGGCGCGTATATCACTAACGCGGCTCGCACTATTTCCAGCCGGGATTCACCTGTTTGCCGGCGTCCCGGTGCCGAGAAATAGCGCGTCGATGCCACTCTACGAACAGAACCTGCTACAAAACGCTGCGTTTAATGCAATGTACAAACTTCGCGATAATTTACGACGTCTGCCACGGCAACACGGGCTCGCGTTCATTTCGCCGACGCTCTGTTGACGCGGTTTCGCGGTTCGCGTGATCTACGCCTCTCGCCACGCTTGGAGACCCTCTTTTCCACGTTATTCGGTTGGCCATGTTTATTATATATATATTATATAATATACAATATATAGTATATATATATATTATTCTAATATATATTATATATATAATCGAAATATATCCTTTTCTGTTAAAAAAACATTCGGTTGGCCATATTTATTATATATATATATATATATATTATATAATATACAGTATATAGTATATATATATTATTCTAGTATATATTATATATATATATAATCGAAATATATCCTTTTCTGTTAAAAAAACATTCGGTTGGCCATATTTATTATATATATATATATATATATTATATAATATACAGTATATAGTATATATATATTATTCTAGTATATATTATATATATATATAATCGAAATATATCCTTTTCTGTTAAAAAAACATTCGGTTGGCCATGTTTATTATATATATATATATTATATAATATACAATATATAGTATATATATATATATTATTCTAATATATATTATATATATAATCGAAATATATCCTTTTCTGTTAAAAAAACATTCGGTTGGCCATGTTTATTATATATATATTATATAATGTATAGTATATATATAGTATGTATATAGTATACAGTTATGTAATATATATATTTATTTTATACATATATAATCGAGATATATCCTTTTCTATTAAAAAAACAACCAAATAACGTGGAAAAGAGGGTTTCTAAGCGTGGTGAGAAGCGTAGACATATACATATATATAGGTTGTCAATTTTCAGTACTATACTTGTACATCACATATTCTTCCTGTTAGGAAAATTTTCTGAATTTCTATAATGTGGTAGTGATTCTCAATAATTCTTTTAAATTAATCAAGTCTATAATAATTTTTCCGTTGCTTCCTGGCTTGCCCTGTACTCTATAAAAATCCTTGACAAAGTAATGTATTCCTCGAAAATTCCTTGTGAAATTTAAACTCAACAGAATCTGAAGTATTAATCGCAGTAGATAGCATACGCTATCTAGATTTATTTTCATTCAGGCGTTAAACCTCTGCCTCCACAGTAGTTCCTTCCAAAGATAGTTTAGCATACCTTTTCTTTCGAGAGATCTTGCACATCGAAAAATTTCTTTCACAACCAAAGATTCAAGTCTCTTTCTTTGCAAGAATCTCTCGAAATGTGTCGTACTTGGGAATCTAATTAAAAGTAGGAGGCAATTTTTCACTCACGCGTGTACGAATACTTTATCTTCTAACAGATTCTTTGTGTTGTACAAAGTATCGTTCAATTTTCTTTTTTTTTTTTTTTTTTGAGACAAATGTCTTGGTACTTGCCCTGAGACTTTCGAGTGGGAGCGAGAGCCTTCTTCCAAGAAGAAATCTTCTAACGCGAGTTTTTCTCGGACATTCGAGCGTTGGTACGTTTGGCCGATCGAGATAACAGCGGCTTAAAACGGTAAAACCCGTGGAAGAAATGTACCACGGGTGGTTGTGTCGGCGCCATTTCGTTTGTGACGGCGGCCGGATCAGCTTGTTTTTCTAACGTAATTGAATTTCGCTCGGCGAGCCACCATGTCCCCTTGTAATTGACTCCCAGTCCCCGTGACGTAGCCGGGCTTACGTGCAGGAATCGGCCACGCGGTGAAAAACTTGTTGCGCCGAAACTTTCCTCCAAAAACTTTGCTTTTGAAGAAGCGTCGCCTGTTGAATCCTCCAAAATCATTCCCCACGAACGATCTAAATTCCCTCGAGAAGAGGGAAATGGAAGAATCGTGAAGGAGAGACGAAAAACGCAACGCGTGAAACTCCAGCTCGTCAATGTCCTTCCAAAGAACTTGCTAAAATTCAAATATCCACGTTTCCCGACAAACTCTTGGTTGTGGTACTTTTAAAAGTATCGCATTGTGTTGCTAGACGCGATGACGATTATACTCGCGAGACACAGAATACGTTTAACTGCTATAAAATTGAATTAAATTACAAGGAACTAACGCTAGTCTTTTCTTTGAAAAATCAATAATTTCATTGTTTGACTTAATTAACATTGATTGACCCCTTGACATACAATGACGTCCGAGGGACGATCGTGTTTTATTAATTTCGTTTATATAAGTACATGTATAAGAGTGTGAAAATTAACTTTGTTAAGTTTACACGAAATCGTCAATAATAATTCATAACAATTAATACAATAGCAAGAGAATATAGAAACGATGCAACTAGTCTCAAGATGTTCCAAAATGTCAGAAATTTGAAGCAAGTATGTTTTATTTTCCACAAAAAATTGCGTTCAAGTAACAAATCGCGATTACGTTTCTCGCAGTAACGACGAGTGATGACTCAAAGAATTGCCACTTACTCGTGACGAATCCACTCACCAAGTCATTCACAACTAAGAGATTAATCGGAAGAAGAACCGAAGCGAGTTTCAGTGGCCGGAGGCAGCTTTGATGTTAACGCGGCCGTGTCAGAAAGTGATTCGCATTCTGCAAGTGCGAGATCGGATAAGATAGAGGAGGCCGTGGCCGGCTACGTTTTTCCCATCGGGATCGGCACCGCCAACCCTGTAATCTCCGGCACCGGATGATGAAGGTCTGCTTCGCCTACCCGTCCGCCATCTTGATTCCTCTCTAGGCTAGCCTGCTATCCGCTCGAGGTGATTGTTTGCGCAAAGAACGTAGGTACACGCGTGTCTCGAGTAGGTGCTACGTTACGTGTTCCGTAAAAATCATCCCGTAGCATCGAATCTGATTTATCCGGTGTCAAGTTACGTCTTCACTTTCCACATACCAAATTGGTACGTACCAATATAATTTGGACAAATATGTACCAACTTGTGAACTACACCACACTCTATGTATTTTCTTGCAGATGGTGGGCCCGGAATTCGTAGTACCACCGAGCAGATGGTCAAAAAGAAGAGGTCAAAAAAGAAGAAAAAATTTTGGCATAACATTTTTTTTTATCTCGATGGGGTTTGGTTTTCGAGAAAGTCGACTTTAAAGTTTGTTCATCTTTGAGTTTCTACGCAGTGAATTGCCAACGTTGTTAGCTACTATAAGGAGTGTGATTTTCCAACGTGACGATTACACGAGGGAGGTTAAAAATTTTTTAAATCAAACGTATTCGTGTTGGATCGGCCGCGATGGTAAGGTACTCACGCCTCTAGATTGTTTTTTTTTTTTTTTTATGGGAACATATCAAAGAACAAGTTTATAAAGACAATATCTCAAATATTACACATTTGAAGCAAAAGATTATGGAGGAATTAAAAAAACGACATCAGCTTACGTTCTGTTCAGATATCATTGATTCGTCGAGCAAACTTGTGTACGCAGCAACGAGGACATTTTCAACGATACTTGTAACAGCGTACTGTATCGTGGTATTGCAATAGAAAGCAGTAATAAGGAATAAAAAGTTAATTATCAGTAGGAACACTTTGTACTGCTTTAACCACGCAATGAATAATGTTTGTAAACGCTATCTCGGACGGAGACAACCGCGGTAGAAGAATTAGACAACTAAATCGTTCGCAAGGATGAACAAACTTCAAACTCGATTTTCTCGAAAACCGAGCTTCAGATAAAAAAATGTTATACCAAATTTTTTCTTTATTTTTTGACCTGCTCGGTTTCGAATTCCGGCCCACCCTGTATATTGTGTAGAGAGAACGCGTTATACCGACTGTTATACCACAATCGGTGTTCTTGGGCGTGGATGTTACGTGTAGTAGGTTGAATGTCATTATCGACGCGCAATTTCCCAAAGAGACACGAACGAAAATGTAAATATTGTCTGGAACAAGACGAATATTTACGCTCCTCAGTTGTACGGAAGCTGTTGGTGGCGTAACGTAATTTGCGTGAAACACAGTCGGTGAAGTGCGTATAAATTTGTAGAAACGAGTCGCGGGAGGAACGTTTGTTTCTGCCATGGGTTGCTGCGTGTTTCCTACTTTCTTTTACATTTGCCGCCTCGAATGGAAACAGGTAACAAACGGCGAAATTCGTCGCTGACAACAGGAATAAAATTAATAAAAGAAGAAGACATTCGGGTTAGGGGATATTGTTTGTTACTAATAATCAGAAAAAGTAAATAGAAAAGGAATTCGATCGAACTCTTATTACGATTCCTTGCGAATAAACAACACAGCCAGGAATATTGCCGAGGTAACTGAATTACGCGTTTGAATCTCGTATCTCGGTTATTTCCTCCCTTCGCTCCGAGAGGCCAAAGTAAAATAGGGTGGTCCGTAGTTACGTACGTACAAATCGATTTTACAAATCACTTTCACGACGTATGTGTGCACCTTCGCCCCTTGGAGGATGTTCATTCCCTCGTGGTAGTTCCCGATCAATTTCGAGCACGAAGAAATCGAAAGTACGTGATCGAACCTTCCCACCGCTCAACTCCTGCACAATTTTGCAGTTTCATCTCGAACGAGCCACGATTGCTTGTTTACTTCAAATTTTCCAAATCGTCTCCCGAGCGTAGTGGATCGCACGTTGACTTCAGTCGCTGAAGTAATCGATCGGTTTGCAAAGTTCTCTAATCTCTGGGAGACGATTTCGAATCGCAAGAACCAACGTGGTGACGCAAGCAACCGACGTGTTTAATCGCCGGCTTCTCTCTGTTGCAGGTAAGCATCGAACTTTCATCTGCATCCACTCGGTTGCCAGTTGCCGGGTAACTAGTAAGTGATTCACTACGGATTCCTACGTGCGTGTCGCCTCGCGCGTGTTTAGTTTTCGAGAAATCGCTTGGCGCCCTTGTTTCTACCGTCGTGGGGGAGGGGAAGAGACCTTGGTCGAACTCGTTCGCGACCAGCTGGCCTCTCGGTGACGCAATTCCTCACCATCTCTTGGCAATAATTGCGAGCGGTTGTTCGCCGAGTTCGGCCAGCGATAGCCTCTGTCGATAGCCTTTTCTTTTTTCTTTTTTATCATTTCGTTGCTTTCCCTCCGGATCGTTTCCGGAAGAATTGTTTAGAAACTGTGGTAAATTTGGGTTTAGTTTTGCTTCCCAATTTTTCGATCTTTCGTATCGAGGAATGTGAGACCTGGCGTTCCTTTATTTTAAAAAATAGTGGAACTTTAGAAACGAGAGTTGGGAAATAATTAAATATAGTGGGGAAGTAATTAAACTCTAGTTAATATATTATAGTTAATAAATAATGATAAATTTAGTTAATAAATTTGGGCAACTGTAATTAATAAATTACAAGTTTTCAAAGAACACGATTCAGAAATCAACGCGGGACTGTTGAATACAAGGCTGAAATTCCCCGTTTGGAATGAAATTAAGAGGGAAAAGCTCGAAACTTCTCCGGAAAGTGTTTTCACTCTTGGGAATCTCTTTCAATTCTCGAATGGACTGTCAAGTGAACTATCGATTAAATTAATAATCGCGTCGTGTACGCTACTTGAGGATTTAGGTAACACTTTCTTAGGTAATCTATTGATCATAACCTATCCAAATTATTTACCTGTTAATTATAAATTAAACAAATACTCCAAAAAGATCGAAAGCCCGCGCAAAGAAAAATCTTGGCCGCATAGTTTTGCAGAGTTTCGAATATTTTCGAATTTTTCTCCCCTTACCGTCCCACTAGTAGAACGTGTTGCGCGATTCTTTTTGTAAACTGTTTCGTTATAAAGTATTTGGTTCTAACGACACGTGAGAAATGTCAGAGAGTCAAAGAGACCAAACATTTTCCCTCGAGTTTCGCCCCGAGATCGCAGAAATTCAAGATGGATCGCCCAAAAATTTGCTCGTTGGCCGACGAGTGGTAGCTGGCCGTAATACATTGGCAAGAAAACAATCGCCGAACGATCTGACGAATTTTCCTCCGAGCTGGCTGTAAAGAGAAGCTGGAGAACCTGGTAGGTATATAATTCACGGGCATTGGGGTCGAGTCGAGCTGCTTAAAATACCGGCACTTAATTACGCGGTTTGAAGGGCCCGGCCATTTTTTAACGCCCCCCATAAACCTGTCCCCCCGGTCCCGTCATCTCCGCGGTTGCATAATGTCCAGTTGGTACGCGTTCGTTCTCACTCATCTTTCCGGGGCTGGCCGTGGCTTGGCTTGGCTGGCTCGGTAGCTGGCAGCCGCTGATTGCGATTTATAATGTCAACCGGTCGGCCTGCTCTGGCCCATTGTCAGCTCGGTCGGTTTCTCTTTCTTCCTTTGCTTTCTTCTCCCCTCTTCGATCCGGATCGCTTTCCCAAGCGATTTATATCTACCGATCTCGAGGCTGACAGTGAGCATCGAGCTCGATTTGAGGAGTTGTTGCAGGCGGTGGTAACGAAACGAGTCTTAGAACGAATCGCTTTTTCCAAGCGGCCACGGTCCAGTCGATCCACGACAGCGTTAACCCTTTGGTTAATTTTAATTCCCTTCCTATTCTTTTTGTAAGTAACAATAAACCTATTACTGACGGTAATATCGAAAGACGATCCGGCATTTTAACCCCTTGCGCTGGAATCTTTTTGTCCCAAATGTTGCAATATTTTCTCAGTTTTGAGTACGTCTCAGCACTCGCCCAGGCGAAACAAATAATAAATTTATTACTTCTCGATGATATTTCTATGCGACGTGCTCGAAAAGAAAGCGACGAATTATTGTGTACGGTTTGGTCACTCGTTAAGGTCCGCGATCAATTGCCAGCGCAAGTGGTTAAGGGCGATCGTATGGAAAAGTGGATGTTTTCACGGAACGATGGAGAAAGAAGTGGAAAGATGAAAGATGAAGAGGATGAAGAACGAGTGAGGAAGAGAGGAGCGAGCAAGTACATAGAGAATGGCGAACGAAGAGAAGCGTAACAGGAGGGAGAGAAAAGGAAAAGGGAGCGTTGGAGAAAGAAAGAAAGAGAGAGATTGCAACAACAAGAGGTCGAAGAGGGGAAGGGGAATAAATTAAAGAACGGGTTCTCCCTCACCGCAGGACCTCATTACGTCCAACTTCATTTGTTTCCATTTTAATCGGGGCCCCCGTCCAACGGCGGCCGACCAGAATCCAGTACCAGAAACCAGAACCGCAACGGGTACATACCTGGCACCATCGAACCACTCCAGCCGGATTCACCTCGCGGACAAGCCACCAGGATGTCTCCGGATGCCACCGCGTGCAGCCCGTTTCCTTATGAGATCGTTTAGGGGAACGGTGATTTGTGAAACGAAAACACCAATTTCGTTTCTTTGCCACCGTCTCGTTCGGTGGTCGCGGGTGTAAACTATATTTACCTCCACCTGTACCTGTCTTTTGCATTCACTGCAAATTTGAATTTACAAAAAAGTCGTCGCTAGTCTTTTTTTTTCTCTCTCTCTTTCTTTTTTCTTTTTTTGTTTTTTTTTTTTACTCTTATCGCTCGAACGGAGGCAAAATTTCGACTCGAGTGCCACGATCAATTTTCGATCTCGGTTTCCAACCGGGAGGTCGATGTAAACCACCCGCGAGCGAAGGCAGCAGCCGCTTTTACTGTCGGTGGGCCGATTCGGTGATTTTTTTCTTTTTTTTTTTTTTTTTTTTTTTTTACGAACACGGCCGGCCGGGAACACGCTGCGAAACGATCCTTAACCGTGTCGGTAAACTTTTCCCCGCGTGGCACGGGACACGGGGGTTCGAGAGGGATCGAGAGAGAAACGAGCCAGATACGACGGGATAACGAGTCATGGAGCAAACGGAAGAAGGGGTGGCTGAACAGAGGAAGAAACCAGAGGAGAAGAGAGAGAGAGACAATGGGACAGAGGCAAAGATGGAAGCCGCCTTTATTACAGAGCACGGCCGCGATCGACAGTCAAACAGACATCTTCTGCCTCTTTCTTTTATCTTCTGCCCGTTTCGTTTTATTATCGTGGCGAAATAGCGGCCCCAAATTAAAGCGAGCCTGGCGAATTTTCGACTACGATGAATAACGCTTAATCAGACCAACTAACCGACCTCCTGGCCGGTTCTTGTAACTTGAATTTCGAAGTCGAACTGAAACCTGTATTCGCTTCCTGGTTCGACGAAGCCGCGATGATTTTTCGTTTAACTCTTTCGCTACGATAGTAGCGCCGCCATTTAATGGGATACCGCGCCAAAAGTGTTCTAGTCATTTTCTGAGTCCGTTAATCCACTTTGAAATGGAATTTTTGTTGAATTACTTCGTGGCAACACTTTGGAATGTTTTCTTTCAAGTAAACTTTAATTTTTCAAACGGGGAAATCCAACCTCAGATTTTTAAGAGATCAACAGTTATTTCTGGAGACGATCTTTTCCGAATTTCAATAAATTAAGAAAGATTTTTTTATTGCAATAATTTCTTATCGTGTTAATGTTCCATTGTCGAATCTCTTTTGAATTTTCCGGTAACACTTTGACAATGACCTGGAATGTTTTCTTCCAAGTAAACTTTAATTTTTCAAACGGGGAAATCTAACCTCAGATTTTTAAGAAATCAACAATTATATACTTGTAGCCAATCTTTTCCGATAGATTTGCAGTAAAGAAAAATTTTTTCTTACAATAATTTTTTATCTTACAAGTATCTCACTGCCGAATAGAAAAAAATAGAAAAAAGTATTACGTGTATCATGTATTTTATCACGTGATTGCTCCAATATGTCAGTAGATGCCTTATAAATCCAGAGCTCGGAATAAAAGGGTTAAAGGGACAGCTGTTGTTTGTCAATTGCAGTAAAGAAAAATTTTTTCTTACAATAATTTTTTATCGTACAAGTATCTCACTGCCGAATAGAAAAAAAATATTACGTGTATCATGTATTTTATCACGTGATTGCTCCAATATGTCAGTAGATGCCTTATAAATCCAGAGCTCGGAATAAAAGGGTTAAAGGGACAGCTGTTTGTCAAGGAAAGCAAGAAAAGTGTAACACTTTTCAAAGCTCTCCTCAGAGGAATGTACAAATGAAATTCGAGCACGATGGAAAAATCGCAGAAACCTCGTTCGAGTGTAGCTGCCAAGCTCTCTCGTGTCTCAAACGTTCGATGTTCGCAGAAGAACGCGAGGAGAAGAAGAAGCAATATTTCTATCCGTTGCGGAGCGACAGCCGCGCGTCGGTGGCGCAAAAATTTGTCGCGTTGGGAATTGTCCGAATACAAAAGCGACGATTGGCCGATAAGGCGCGGGAGGTGGAGGGTTGGGGGAGAGAAGGGGGGACACGGCGAAGTTCCCTTTGGTTTCGACGATCGATCAACAAGATAAATTCGGTCCCGTTTTTCTTCGCCGGCTCGTACGTCGTTCGCGCGTCCCAAACCCGTCGGTCCACCGTCTTCCGAAGAGGAGATGCCTCTTACTCACGGCTGAATCACTCACGGCCCATTAACCTTGCCTGCCTTAATCAGCGATTAATTCCGCGCAACGAAAGTGCAGCACCGCGCTCGATCGGTTCTCAGCGACGCGCGTTCTCCTACCTGGAAATCCACCTGTTCGCCACAGTCGTATCTTATACGTGCCGCGAATTCATCGACATGTTGCTCCGATAAAGAGTTCCAGCGAACCTTTTGCTACTTTCAACGTACGCTCTGGCCGGTACTAGACGGTGAAAAAGGGACAATTCGAGTCCTTTGTGTTGGAGCGATTGCACTCTGCTGGACTCGCGTCGAAACTCGAGAAAGAGCCCGAGTATATCGTCGTTAATATTACTTTTTTCGGCCAGACATAAGCAAATATTAGATTATTCTTGCATGGTAATATAGGCCGGCGATATTTATGAAAAAGTTAAAGCAATGAACAGATTCCAACGCAGATTCGTATATTAAAAATATTAAAATAAATAATAAAATAATTTTTAAACGCACACGTGTATTTAATAATTTTCTTTCACACGGTGAGATCCGAACATTTCCCTAGCTGAAACTCACCCCGGAGAAATAAAACGAAGTGAGGTAGTAAAATTTGCTGTGTTTGTACTTCAGAAATGATACGACAAGATAAAGGGATGGTCATAAACACAAATACCAAACACGTTTATGAACAGATTTACGAAAGCTAAAGTGTTTGGCAGAGAGTTGTTACTTCATGTACAAAACTAAAATGGAAAACGGGGAATTCTGCTATTTTTTAAAATGAAAGAACTTTCGTTAGAACGTGTACAAAATTTTTCAATCTTATCGACAGGAATCTGAATATTCCGTATTCTTCGAAACTAGTGCTCGATTGAATTAACAATGCGTCGATAATGTTGTTGTTCGTTTGTTACCGATCGTATTGCGAGCTTACTCTTCGAACATTTTCAAATTACTCCCCTCTATAATGAATCGGAGTGACGAAAAATGAAGTACCAGCGATGTGTTTTCATTCCACTGAGCCGGTAGATAAACTGTTAACGAGTTTTAAAGAACGTTGGAGTCGGAATCGAAAATCGCTGGCCTTTCATATTGTTAACAACAGATAAATAGTTTGAAACACGAGAGAGACGAGATTCGTTGAAGAAAAAGAATACGTCATCGTAAGAAGTACATTCAACGGGGAATCGCGACATTATCAGCGATTTATCGAGACGTGGAAACCTCTGAACAAATAGGCAATTCTCAACCGTCGTCCGAGCCTCCAGTCACGAACGAGCGCTTTCCGGTAAATTTTCCAACGGGGTGGACGGGTCGGTGAAACTTCCCGCTGGGAGACGCGTTTCGCCGATTCCAGGCACGTTTCCCTCGCGAAACAGAGCGACGTTATTGCCGATCGGCCACACGGCCAGTTTTTCCGCCGTTCGAGAGACCGAACTTATCGAACATCAGCGTCGCGTCATAAGTCGGCCTTGTCACCGTCCCGTCGGGTATTGTTTCTCCAACAACGGCGATCGTCGCGCGAAAAAGGTGGCTGCCACGTCCGAGATCGATTTCAGATCGACCTGAGAGCGACAGGTGTCCGAAGCCAACGCTTCCAAGAAAGTTTTCGTCATCGAGCGCGAGCCTTCTTGTTTTTCTTTTCTTTCTCTCTCTCTCCAGCTAATTTCCCAATCGTCCACACCTACCTAACGGCGTTCCCGGGAAACGTGGCTCGATTCGCGAGAGTTTTGCGCAACGCGGCGCGTTCTGCGAATATTTCCGTCCGATTGTGTTTCGACGTTCCTCCGCTCGCTTCGTTGCTCAACGAGTGTTGTCAACGCGGTCGTTTCTCCCCGCGATTGTCTTGGAACACGTATGTACGTTTCGCTGGTCAGGGTTCGAACGGTGAGACGGCACGATCTCGTTGACCAGAATTCCAAAAAAGAAAAAAAAAACGGAATTTTCCGACCACGGTGTTGGTATCCCTTTACGAATACTAACTAGTTCAATGTTAACTTGTTCAATGTTGTCTTGCCTTAGGAGGATTGCCCTTTTATTTACACTATTACACTATTGTCTATATTATTATATTTCCTTTATTCTGTGTTAGATTTGTACATTAATTGTGTGACGTTGTTGTCTCGATTGATTCCCTTTTTTTACTGACTGTCTCGAATCTTCCAAACGTTGTCGACTGTCTTTTTTCTTGGAGTGTATGTTGGTGTGCGTGAGATGCAAGCGAGGCGAGTGTAGTAGTGTGTCGTGGATGATGGTCATAGTGCGTGAGACGGAACAGGTCGTCGAATGTCAATTTTCCCTATTG
Organism: Tetragonisca angustula; assembly: GCA_036937485.2. Classification (NCBI taxonomy): domain Eukaryota; kingdom Metazoa; phylum Arthropoda; class Insecta; order Hymenoptera; family Apidae; genus Tetragonisca; species Tetragonisca angustula. Next base: position 15,608 of record JAWNGG020000226.1, read on the forward strand.
TTAACGATGAATACGTCTCAGTCACAAACCAGATTCTCGCTCGCTTACATTTTTGAGAAATAAGGAAGGTCACGTGTAATATGATGTCTGTGATTGAACAGTCTCCAAATTTTTCTGCTTATCTTTTAAATTTTACCGAAAAGACGTTTTTGGAGTATGGTGTGTTAGCACGGTGTTTAGGGGTTAGGATTATATTTCTGTAATGAGGCATTACTAAATTGTTAAAAAAAGGAACGAGTGAAATGATAGTGAAACATTAAAATATTAATGTTGTTATATATGATATGACTAATATAAATATTATAAATATATTTATAATTTAAATATATTATATTATTGTTATTTTAATATCAATGTATTATATTACAATATTTAATATTTAATATATATAAAAATATAAATGTGAATATTATTTTAGAGAATCACGTCAACTCTAGTACAAATCTAGCAACAGAGAATCATGGACAAGTGACTCTATACTTAACGTGTAATATTTCTTTAAAAAATGGCTCCCCTCGATTATTATTCTACACCTGACAGCGAAAATTGCAAGGAACAGGCACGTCCGTGGACGAACCGTTTCGGCCTCGGTGCCCTCGACAACGGAACTCTGGCCGAAACGCAACTGCCGATAAATCGCAGCCTCGTGAAAACAAAGCCCGCCGAGCGGTCGAGTAGTACTCTTTCGCGGAATGGTTCGCGCGGTAGCTCGTAAATATCGCGAAATTTTATTAGGCTCGGTAGCCGGACTCGACGAAGGAGAATATGGCTACGATGCGGGGCGAAATGTTGGCGCGTCGCGCGTGTCTCGAGATACCGATCCAATAAAAGGAAGGAGAGAGAGAGAGAGAGATTCGCGGTTCCTCGGTCCGGTTGCTTTATCGAGGAAGGCTGGCGCGGCGCGACAGGCAGTAAAATCAAGTGCTCCAGTTCCATGGTGTCGGATACACCGGCAGAAACACGTGTTTACACTCGCCACGGTGCACGGTCCGTTGGCCACGTGACCGTGCCCGCGATAAATCTCGCGAGTACCACCGGCCCTTTCGACTTTTCGCCCGATAACGCCGACCTGTTTCGTTCGTTCGGTGCGTTCTCGCTCGCTAGAGAGACACGTGTCCGCGAATTTGCTCGACGCGAAACGCGGCAAGGAGGAGGCGAACTCGGAGCAAGAGTTGAAGAAGGTCCGCACGCTCCACTTACCGTTATCCCGGATCGGATCTTAATTCCGGTATAAATCATCGGCGGCTTGTCGCACGGGGGGGGGGGGAATTAATCCCCGGGAAAGGGGATACGAATGACATGCTACGATTGAGAGAGAGAGAGAGAGAGAGAGAGTCCGCCGGGTCGGGGTAGGGCCATTTTTCACCGGGCAGAAGATACGGACGAGATACGAGGAAGCTCGACCGAAACCGCGTGTTTCCTGCCCCTCTCGCGATTCGATCGTTCAGCGAAACCCTCGCCGCGTAATCCTCGACGATTCGTCGTTCGGAACCGGGTCGAGATAATCTCGTACGGATCGAGAAGCTCCGGAGATTGCCTCGTCTTCTTCGAAGCGGTGCCGCCCGTGGCTGGCACGTATCGTGATATATTATTTTCGATTTCGTTGAACCGGAAGAAATTGGAAATTTTTCCCTCCGTTTTTTTTTTCTTTTTTTTTTTTTTTGAGAGTACGTCTTTCTGTCAACCCCTTGCGCTGGCAACTGGTTCGCGGACCATAACGAGTGGCCACAATTCGTCGCTTTCTTTTTCTTTAATTATTATTGAGAAGTGATAAACTTATCATTTGTTTTGCCTGGGTTACGTTTGGCCCTCGCGTAGCCGACAGTGGGTCACCGTTGACCCAGACCTTGAGTCGCGAAAAAAAGATCCGGATGCTACATATGTGTGGGCAATGATAATAAATATGGCACCGAATGTGTTAAATGTTTACGATTTATATGCAAAGAACATGCGATAAAACACAACAACGTTGCATGCGCACATAAATAAAAAATATGTTTAGAAAATATTCTAAACAAACTCCTCTTCTCCCCGTATTATCAGATAACGTCCTGTGCCCGAAATTTAGGTGGAAAGCAAGTATAGTAAAAATTCTGTAGCTATGGGTCAAAAGTGACCGCCGCGTCGCTGGCTGTCCGAGGGTTAAATATACTTGGAGCTGAGAAAATGTTGCAATTTGGGATAAAAAATTCTCGACGCGCGTCGTTCCAGCGCAAGAGGTTCAAGATAAAAAGAAAGAGAGAGAGAAATAGAGCCCGCATGTGTCGTCGACCGCGCGTCAAGTCGAAATCGAAACGAGTGTTTGGCACACGACGTCATCAACTAGTTTTACACACAAGTGGACGCTTATTTTTTTCCACGGCGCCTTTCCTCCTCCGCGGATCTCGATCGTGGCTCGCCCACCACTCGCTAATCGCTGCTTCTAGAGGCTGTCCGATCCTATCCGATCCGGTGGACTACGTCATACAGGTGAATGCGTCGGCGTACACGGGCTCTTTCGCAGTCAACAACGTAGCCGCGGTTTGCCGCCTTATAAACAGGTATCCTTGCTTCGAGCCACTGTCGGCGAAATATTGCCATCCAACGGGTGTGACACTTGCACAACGATCCGGTCTTGTTGTTTGGCAGCATTCGTGGAACACAGTTAAGAACGCCACAGGGACGCTGCGCGAGTAATCGTAGGAATCGACGCTCGACTTTGGTTCTTTTGCTCGACAACTGACACAAATATATTTATTAATATATTTGTCATATCAGTATAATTTACAACTGACACGAATTTATTAATTTGGTTAACGTAGCGATTGAAGACACTGCCAGATATTAAATTTTCAGTCGCGAGTTCTAAGAAATGAAGACAATTTAAACTTGAAAATAGATTAATTAAGATAACTTTTGTTTGAAAATGAAGATATTAAGAAACGTGTTTGCTTTTTTATAATATGAATTAAACAGAATTCGAAAGTTTGAATGAACGTACTTGCCCTTTTGAAAAATATGTCGATTGGATTGGCTGATGTTAATTAATCGTAGTTTTTGACGGGAAATCTGCTTCCAAGCTCTCTTTCGTTGATGGTTTCGGTCGTCCTTGACTTACGAACGACTTTAATCATTTCAATGCCACTCGAGTCGATCCTGTCGTTTTCAAAAGTTTCTCCCGATTTACGATTTTGGTGTTCTCCTCCGTCTGCCATTTAATTGATAATAACAAATTTTATACATTTGTAAATTCAAGTTTTGTTATTGTTCGTATGTACACAATTTTTTCTCTATAAATTTATTATTGTTCCATTTTATATTTGAATCTAAATTATTCTCCTCCGTGTGTCATTTAATTGACAATAACAAATTTTCGTGTATTTATAAATTCAAGTTTCGATATTGCCTTTCTTCTCTATAAATTTATTATTATTTTGTTTTATACTCGAATCCAGATTGTTGTTAATTTTCAGATTATATTCCACAGCTATTTCATTCGAATCGTATCGTTTTCCTAGATTATTTCACATTTTGTTTCCTAAAAACTTGACGCGAAGCAAGATGTATATGAATCTAAATTACTCTCCTCCGTGGGTCATTTAATTGACAATAACAAATTTTCGTGTATTTATAAATTCAAGTTTCGATATTGCCTTTCTTCTCTATAAATTTATTATTACTTTATTTTATACTCGAATCCAGATTGTTGTTAATTTTCAGATTATATTCCACAGCTATTTCATTCGAATCGTATCGTTTTCCTAGATTATTTCACATTTTGTTTCCTAAAAACTTGACGCGAAGCAAGATGTATATGAATCTAAATTACTCTCCTCCGTGTCTCATTTAATTGACAATAACAAATTTTCGTGTATTTATAAATTCAAGTTTCGATATTGCCTTTCTTCTCTATAAATTTATTATTACTTTATTTTATACTCGAATCCAGATTGTTGTTAATTTTCAGATTATATTCCACAGCTATTTCATTCGAATCGTATCGTTTTCCTAGATTATTTCACATTTTGTTTCCTAAAAACTTGACGCGAAGCAAGATATACTTTGCCGAATTTTCCAAACTCTCGAGCGATTCGATCTCGTGGATAGGACATCCGTTAGAGGCGGATTGCGGAGGCTGAGCGCGGAGGCAGCGAGCGAGCCGTGGTCGCGTGGGTCGCGGCTAGAGGTTGTCCGCGCCCTTCCCAACTCTCGGAAGAATCGAGAGCCGGCTGATCCCTCTCTGGAGGTGCCACGCGATCCACAGTTCTCTCAGCCGTCGATTCCTCCGTCGTTTCGTCGGAGCGAGATAGAGAGATAGAGAGAGAAAGAGAGAGAGAGAGAGAGAGAGAGAAAGAAACCCAAACGCTCTAGTGCAACTCTGGATTCTCTAGTCTCGTCGCGACGCGGCCGATCGATCGATCCTCGTGAAAATCATCCTTTCGCGTGGCGTGCCACGAGAGCCAGCGTGTTTCGTCGTGCACGGAGCGGACAAGGAAGAGGAAGAAGTAGAGAGGGAAGAAAGCAGAGAGTCAGTGGATCGCGAGGCATCATTCGATCGAAGGATCGGCGAACGCCGATCGGCAGAGGAGGGGGATCGTCGGCTACCTACACCCAACCTACTGGCGATAGCTTCAAGGTGACAAGGTACCCTACTCTGCAAACGCACCTTTCGATCTTCGGCTCGGATCCAACGTTTTTCCTCCTGCTTGCCGCTTTTTTTCTTTCTCTTTCCTTCCTTTTTTTTTTTCTTTCTTTTTTCTTGTCGTCGCTGCGCGTTGGCGGGTTCCGTCCCGGTCGCTTGATCTATCGCGCCGATTCTCGACCTCTTTCGTCCAACTCTGCGTGCAACTTCGTTAACGAGCCACCGTCCAGCCGAGTTTTTCGAGAAGATAGATGAAGTTGGTTTAATTGGCTACGATCCGGAGAGCCACGTTCGTTGGAGCGATCGCGAATTAGATCGATCGGATCGATTAAATTCGCGTGATACCGTGTCCGAGCCGACTTCTTTTTTTTTTTTCCTTCGTTTTCACGTACGAGCGACACACGCGATTAGATGGACCGCTCGCTCGATACTTGTCTCGCCATTTCTCTCTTTTTTTTTTTTTCAAGGTCGATCTCGCAACAATTTCGCGCGTGAACGATTTCAGAGAAGTTGCGTAAAATTTGGAATTGAGTTATTACACTTTTTCGTAGTGCAGTTGTTACACTTTTGCTCGAATCTGTTTCGAATTGAAATGGAGTCGAGTTTCGATTCTAAATTCTCGAAAGCTGACGGCACGTAATTTTTAATACGGTTGTTGGGAATTGGAAAATCGGCGAGGATGCCGGCGTGTGACGCTCGTTGAGAGAAACTTCGCGGAAGATAGAGGCAGGTTCGTGGCAGGTTGCGTCTCAATTCTCGTATCTCCTGCCGGAATCCACGCCCATCGCGTGCCACCGGCTCGTTAAATCATTAGCGACCGCGATCGCGTGGCCTCAACGATTCGAAACTCATTCGCGTTAGTCACGTTAATTTCGTTCTGCCCCGAACGTTTTCGATTCCCGGTCCCATCGAGTCGGCTTCCACCGTTTTGGCGCGCGTATTTCCAAAACGCAGCGCCAAACCTCAGAGATTTCACGAAACTTGTCGAGTGCAAGTCGAACGTGTGAAAGCAGTAAAATCGTTTATTCCTGTTCGAAGTTTAGCCAACTCATTAATTGCGACATCTCCGATCTGAAAGATCCACTATGAGCTATATTCGTCCTTCTATTGTTTTATATATTTGCGTGTGTGTATGTGTGTGAGCCGCGTAACCGTTAATCAATTTTTGTATTCCTTTGTATGGTGATTGACGTGCCCAAACGATTGTGAATGATATTAAATGTTTAATACAATATATAGATATTAAAAGCTATTATTTTAAATATTAAAAGATATTAAAAGCTTATATTTAAGACTAAAGCTAATTATCGTATATTTAATACAATATATAGATATTAAAAGTTATTATTTTAAATATTAAAAGATATTGAAAGCTTATAATTAAGGCTAAAGCTAATTATCGTATATTTAATACAATATATAGATATTAAAAGCTATCATTTTAAATATTAAAAGATATTAAAATCTTGTATTTAAGGCTAAAGCTAATTATCGTATATTTAATACAATATATAGATATTAAAAGCTATTATTTTAAATATTAAAAGATATCGAAAGCTTATATTTAAGGCTAAAGTTAATTGTCATACATTTAATACAATATATAGATATTAAAAGCTATTATTTTAAATATTAAAATATATTAAAAGCTTATATTTATGGCTAACGCTAATTATCGTATATTTAATGCAATATATAGATATTAAAAGCTATTATTTTAAATATTAAAAGATATTAAAAGCTTATATTTAAGGCTAAAGCTAATTATCGTATATTTAATGCAATATATAGATATTAAAAGATATTAAAAGACATTTAAACCAAACTCTGCAACCAGCAATTTCGAGAGCGAGTGGACGAGAAAATAAAATGTCTGACAGATAAAAGATCGTGCGTGAAATGGAGGGAAGAAGCTCGGTTTAGAAAGGGGACCGTACAAAGAGCACTTTGTGTGCAAATTGATTGCACGGCCCACGACGGCAGTTATTTAGACACCCGTTAGATGTTCCTCGATTAGGCAGCGATATGGCTCGTGAATCCAAACCCCCTCGACGGGAGGTTGTGGCACGGTCGTGGAGAAAATTTGCTCCTTGGCGCGAATTTATCCAACCGAGATCCATTCGGATTTCGAATTGTGCGATTTATTCCAGTGACGAAACGATTCTCAAGATACTTGAATGCAACAACCGAGAGTTAACGTTAGAACTACCAAAGTAGTCAAAATGACCAAGCCATAATTTTTCATAGAAATTTTATATATTTATAGCATGTATATATTACATATTTTTATATACTTGTAATACGTATATATTAGGTATTTTTATATATCTGTGATACGTGTATATTACGTATTTTTATATATTTGCAATACGTATATATTAGGTATTTTTATATATCTGTGATACGTGTATATTAGGTATTTTTATATATCTGTGATACGTATATATTACGTATTTTTATATATCTGTAATACGTATATATAACGTATTTTTCTATATTTGTAATATGTATGTATTACGTATTTTTATACATTTGTAATATGTATATATTATATATTACAAACATTTTTATATATTTATAGAATGTGTTTTTAGAGACTCGAATGATTTTCAGTAAAGTTTGTAAATAGAAACCTCTATTCTCTATCATATTATATATATATATATATTTTTTTTTTATTTTTATTTCAATCTTATATATTTTTATTATATATTTTTTCTTTTAATTTCAATCTTATATATTTTTATTTCTTTCTCTTATTCCTTATCCTTTCTCTAATTTTCCTGCTACAAATTTTATACTTTAATTGCCGGTAGTGGCGTTAATAAGAACGCAAAGTTCGGCCAGTCCGGAATTTTCGCGAGTGGAGAAACGCTGAGAGGGATAGGAGGAATTTCAGTAAACGTCGTTTCTAGCAAACGAGTCACGCTGTTCGTGCCACGGCGAGGCTCGATCGCGACACGGTATCGGATTTTCGCCGATTCCAACGCGCGATGCTAATCAATATCGATTCCACGAATGCCGGCCGGCACGTAGAAGGAAACGCAGCCGATAAAATTAGACGGAAGCGGCCGGTTGCGGAAAGTGGAATTCCGTTTAGCTCCTAAACTATATGCCGATAAATCGCCGATATAAAACTGCCGTACGCGGCTCCGCTCTCGAATTCTAATCGACTCGTTAAGCGAAATTCCCCCTCGATTTCTCAGCGCGTGCAGCTGCCCCCTTAACGCTTGGACAACTATCGTCGACTAACACGTGAAATTTCCATCGTTCGACGTTTGTAAAGTAGAAGAAGCAGAAAGTCTTTGTAACGCAATCGGACCTTTTATTTATATTCTTCACGAAGGAAAAAATCATTCGAGTCTCTGCTTTATATCTAGAAAATATCCGACGGAAGTATTCAAATGATCATTTTGACCATTTTGCTGGTTAAAGGACGATTTAGCGTCGAGAAATGGGTCAAATGGTTGAACGATCAAGACCGAAAAACGAAGCGTCGCGTCAAGTTTCTTGAAAGATCGGCGGTTCTGTTATCGATCGCCGATCGTTTCATTTCTATCCGCCGTATGAATATGTATGTATTGATACGAGCAGCATTGAACGTAACGAATGGCATCGTAAATCTCACGACCAAGTTAATTGAGGGACAGGCCTCGAAATCGTACACACACGCGATCAACAGCTCGCACATTTGCACGGCCAATTCCCGCAAATCGTAATTGAATTTCCAGCCGCTCCTCCGCGCCGCGCTCGAAATCATTCGTCAAAGAAATGAATGGACCGAGAAACGGTTTTTGTCCCGCGAGAGACGATTTCTCGCAGCCGGAGAAGCGAGAATTATTCGTCAAATCGGTGAAAGGAGGGGAAGGGGGGGGGAAGAAGAAAGTTGCCGAAACGACAGGCAAAATTGCCGTGTTTGCGAAAGTCAGGTCGAAGAGAGGTCCGATAATAATCGATAAAATTCTATGGGATTATTACGTTGATTTCACGGCCGATTGTTTTTCGACTTTATCGAGGCGCTGCGCGTCCATCAAGCGCCTGCCATGGCGGTTATGTAGCGACAATTGCTAGCTGCGCGTTCCAAGTGCGCTTAAAACCAAAATAAACAACCGTTTGCCGGAATTTCAAGTCGAAAGCATTAAAGAAAGAAACAGACGAATGTTAAATTATATATTTATGCATGGGGACCCTTGAAATTTACTAATTTAGTTATCAAACAAGATGGCGGCGTTGAACAGAATTTAAGTCCAAAGCTCTTTAACCTCTTGCCACGCGCGTGGATTTCGAGAATTTTTTGTCCCAAGATTGCAATATTTTCTCGGTTTTAAGTATATTTCAAGTAAGACAAAACAGGCAAAACGAATAATAAGTTTATTACTTCTCAGTGGTATCAAAAAGAAAGCGACGAATTATTGTATATATTGTTCGGTCACTCGTTATGGTCCGCAATCAGTTGCCGGCGCAAATGGTTAAAAGAAAGAACAAAGAGAGACGAATGTTGTATTAATTCGCGATATCGTGTATCTTCGCGCAAAGTCCCTTGAAATTCAGTTCGATCATGGCGACGTTCGATATTTCACGCTTTAACGAAATATCGCTGCAGAGGCGTTGCTATAGTGGTTATCATAGTGAAAATTGCTAGCTGTCTGCGCTTTCAAGTACGCGCGAAACTAAACAAATAACCGTTCCGAGTCCAGAATTTAGAACACTTCTATTCTAAATATAATACAGCGTAGAATCGCAGCATTACGGTGTAAAATAAATAACCATTAAAGTCGGAATTGAACGCACGAAAAAGAAGAAGAAGAAAAAAAAGAAATACGTATCTGTGCGTGGGATCTTTTGGTATTTAATCGGTTGTCAAACAAGATGGCGACGTTCGACGTTCCCCTTTCTGACGAAAGGTCCGAAATCTCGCCTAACGTACGTAACGCACAATGGCGCGGCAGGAAATCCGAGTCGTCAGCGTGGATCGGTGACGGAGTGGATTCGACGAGTGATAAATTCGCGGACGGGCCATTAATTCCATCGCGACGGAGGAATTATGCGGCCGCGAGGTTCGGCTGTCACTCGAACATAAAGCGGAGACGGGAGTCCCGAAGCGCGGACGAACAGTCGCTGTCAGCCGTCTGGTGACGGGCAGAAAGGCCCGAAAAGAAAGAAAAAAAAAAAAAAAAAAAAGAAAGAAACTTTCATTTGCATCGCACGAAATTTTTAATGGGGCTCGACGTATTGTGGCCCTCGTTGGTAATTCCTGTCGGATTTAAAAACGGGCCCTGGAAAGAGGCCCGTCTCCAAGACGATGGGTCCCATCGGTCGGGTGCAGCGGTCTGCCACGAGATAAAGTCAATCTGCCTGGCACGGTTGGCCCCTGCCGACCGATACGTTCGGCGATTTCATCTCGGAAATATAAGACGATATCGGCCCCATCTTCTCTTCCTCTCCTTGTGTACGACACGCCGCTTTCACGCACGACGTACCGGGTTGGCCGAGAAGCAATTGCGTGTAACAAAGTTGATTTCAAACTCATTCGCGAACTCATCGTGCAACAACTGATGTCTAATTGTTCAAGCTTGTTTTAGAAAGTGAAAAGAAGAAAATTCGAAATTTGCTGCGCTACCATCGAAAAGGAAAAAACACGCAAGTTTCGTGAAAAATTGTGTCTAACGTGTGTACATGCTACCTTCAAACTACGTCGGTGTCAGAATTGGTGTGCGAAATTTCAATATTCATATAAATTTCGTCGAAAAAGATAAGAACGTGGAGTCATAAAGTTGCCGTGAAAAATGCCCAAAAGGTAATCGTACAAAATGGTCGATTCATTTATAAAGAAGTCTTTGTTTCTCACGAGAAAGTGAAGCGCAGTTACTTTTTGTCTAATATAATACTTACTCGCCTTTCGTTTGCTTTTTCCTGTAGCATCTCGAGGCAAACCGTCGGTCTTGCGTTGCCGAATAATAAGAATATTCTGTACTCTTGATAAAACTGTGATTAAGAAATCAGAACTTGCAGTTTTATCTGTTCATCAGGCAGTCCTCGTACTTAATTCTGACCAATCCTGAAACGTGTACGAAAAGTTGAGCAACGTGAAAAAAAAAATATCAAAAAGTGTTTTTGAAATATTTATTCTTTTCATGAAGTGCATTGGCATATAAATAAATAACACTTTATCGATTAGTATCTGGCGTTTTCTTTAAAAAAATTATCGAAAAATAGTTGAATTGTACTCGTTCTTTTTCTTTTCTTGACGAAGAAAATCTATAATAATCGCTGTGTCTTTTCCTTTATGCACAAAGGCCTCGTTTATCGGAAATAGGCGCGTATATCGATCAAAATCGAACTTTTGAATACAGTTTAAATACGAAATAGCGAATTGTACGAAAGTCGAGGACTACCTGTATTAAAAATTAGAAGTAAAAGGAGCAACTTCTCGTTTCTCGTTCATTCGCGAAAATACGAAAGAGTTTGCAACACGATTTCATGAAGAATCTGTCAACCACTTGCGTTGGCAACTGATTGCGGACCATAACGAGTGACCAAACCGTAAACAATAATTCGTCGCTTTCTTTCTGAACTCATCCATATGATATCACTGGACAGAAATTATTGAGAAGTAATAAAGCCTGAGTTATATTTAAATATACTTAAAACTGAAGAAATGTTACAGTTTTGGAACAAGAAATTCTCGACGTAAATAAAAGTAGATAAAGTAAAATCTGGCTATTCACACGTGATTTAGTTTTAGTTGAGAAGAAAGTAATTGAAAGAAAAAGCTTCGATACGATTGAATTTTATTATCTTGCAGACGTACGGATAAACACGAGTATTAATTAATTACGCAACCTTCCGATTAATTACATTTTATTCGCAACAATAGCAATTATTTTTATAAACATTTTTTTTAGACGTGAAACGGAAGAAACGAAAGAACGCGCTGCTTGGTATTTTTTGCAAAAATCCGTGGTACTCGTTTGCCATCATTGAATTCGATTTTTGTTTTACCCAAATATATTTAAAACTGAGGAAATATTACAAAATTTTGGAACGAAAAATTCTCGACGTGCGCTGCACGTCATTCCAGTGCGAGAGGTTAATCATGGAGAGACTTTGGCCAGAATTTTATTCGTTCAACTCAAGGATTCGACGAGTTCGAGTATGTACAAGATTGGACGAGTGCCGCGGGTCTCTCGCGGCCGTAAATTCAAGCGAGTAACGAGGCGACTGTCGAAATTGACTGAAAATAAAACGACAACTTCTCTCTCTCTCTCTGTTTCTGTCTCTGTTGCGCGCAGCCACGAGGGTCGGATCGTAAATCAAAAACTGCGAGAGCCTGCCGAAAAAAATCGCAGCGAGAAAAAAAAAAGGGACAAGAGAGAGAGAGAGAGAGAGAGAAAGATGCGGTCGAATTCGGAGACGGAAGTGGGATAAATCATGCACGGTGTAAATTACCAGAATTGGCCGCCTCCGCAACCCTCCTCCTCGCGCTCCTCGCCGCTGCCTCTCGTCCGACTTCTTTTCGCCGGATTTATCGGCGGAGTCGGGGGGGGGGGGCGCATTCTCGCGCCGCGCGATAATAAAACGGACCTGCACGGACAAATTGTACGTACGGGGCAACGAGGCAAAAGAGTTTCTCGGCCAGCGCGGACACGAGATTACACGAGATTACACCACGAGGAATAACGAGGCGACTTGATTCAATTACAACGCCCGAGATAAGAGCGACGAGAACGACCGATTTTCGGCTCGGTAATTCGTTCTCGAGTTAGCTTCTCTCTCTTGATTTCTTTCTTCGGCAAAAAGAAACGACGAGTGTCGTTTTGAATTTCGATTTGATCGTGAATTCGAGTAGAAATTGGGAGAAGATGGAGGGAAAGGTCTATTCGTCGACGAGGGAATGGGAGCGCGATCTTCCCACGCGGCCAAATATCTCTCTCTCTCTCTGCGTAGAGTGTTGCACAAACAACGATCGCCATGAACGCGAGCCTCCGTGTTCGTCCACTCTCTGTTCTTTCTTCTTCTGGCCAGCAGTCCCTCTCCTTTCTCTCTGTCGTCGATCGCTTGCCTACCCGGCTAGCTGTCCTCCTTGTCCTCCTCTCGCGTCGCTTTTTGTTTGCTCCGCGCTGCGTCGAGTTCATAGGTGAGATTTTCTTGCCTCCGCGTTTGAGAGAGAGAGAGAGGGAGATTATATACGACGCGAAGAAATTCTGAGAACACGTACATAGGTTTCCTTTTAATTGGTTTGAAAGCCAAGTCTGTAGAAACTTTTCTTGTGAAAAATTCGATCGTTTTTGAAACGTTCTTGCGTCTGATATTGACAGTACCTGTATTGTATCGTCTCTGTTGCCAACGAGCAAGATGGAAGGTAGATTTTTGTTCTGTTCGTCGATAACTAAATTTATAAAGTTTTTATAAATATCAATCGTTTTGGAACGATGCTTCTGATCTTGTGCTTCATCTATTTCTGCCACCAGAAACGAAGATGAGCGTGGACAATAAGAATCATTGAGGAAGATAAAATTCATGTATTTGCTTCGAGTTCTTGCTTCGATAACTAAATCTATAAAATTTCTATGAAAAATTCGATCGATTTTGGAACGATAGACAGTAAGAATCAATAGGAAAGATAAAATTCACATGTTTGTCTGTTGATCGATTCGAGTTCTTCACCCTCGACAGCTAAGTCCAAAAAAATTTCTATGAAAAATTCAATCGATATTGGAACGATTCTATTAATTTGGTATTAAGTTTTATTTCGTAGAACACAGATATTCGGTTTTTTAAGGAGTTTTACAGCTTACAATCACTTTCCTCTAAGATCTATACGATGCAGCGACTTTCTACTGTTTTATATTCTTTTGTTTTTTTTTCATAATGCGATCTACACACACACAGATCGCATACTATCTTATCGATACCATGCAAACATGATTTATAGTCAACAGATACTCTGTCTGATAATCTGTTACCAACGAACAAGATGGAAAATAAACGTAAGAATCAATAAGATAATACAAAATTCGCGTCTCTGTCTGTCGATCGATTCGAGTTCTTCAACTTCGACAGCTAAATCGATAAATTCTGCAACGATGCTGTACTTTACCAATACTTCGCCCAAGACAGACACGGACAATAAGAATCAACAAGAACGATAAAATTCGCGACTCGAGCCGGTGCTTCTCGAAAAAAAACCTGTTGAACGGTCAAGATCTCGCAGCGAGGTGTGGAGGATTGAAACACCACCGCCTGTTAATCATCATGCCATCTTTTTCTCCTTTATCTTTTTTTTTTCTCTCAAAAGATCCATCGGCTGACAAATGCCAGCTGGTGTATATATATATATATGTATGTCTGTCGATGAAAAGGACACCGGCGCAAGGAACAAAGATCAAAGCGAGCGTGGCGGATCTGCATTCCGCCAGGATATAAGGTCGATTCTGTTTGACGCGACCAAGCACGAGCTCGCAGGTGTCTCTAATTGGTTATTTATAAGCGATGGTTCATCCATGGCCGGCTGATTTACTGCGTTTTAGAGCGCACGCGATAGGTTTTGCGCGAGCCAATTACAATCCGGGCCCTTGTGCACCGCACAACGTTAGTCATCGGTCGGTCGGATCGACAGGGATCTCGCGATCGAGTGACCGCGCCGATCGGGCGCGACGCGATCGGTGAAACGCGGCGTCCTCGCCGGCAAGGTCGTGCAGCGATTTTGAAATCGCACGCGCGGTGGACCCTATTCTCTCCTCATTCTGTAGGCCCTCCTTTTCAACTCTCCTTTTAGACTCTCTGCTTTAGGGAGATAGCTCCGTTCCAAAATCGGTGTTTCTAGGTTGGATACCTTGCCTGATGGTAATTTCGTCCAGTTGATTAACCCTCTGACTACTGAACCTCAGCGTCCTGTGTCGGGGTCATTTTCACCCACACGGATATCCCACCAATTCATATTTAGGGTTGTTGATATTGTTGGATTCTGTGTAATGGAGTCAACACACTTATAATTTTGAAGAGTGTATTCCTTGTTCGTGGTCTTGTAGGATGATATAGAATGATATAGAATGTTCTGTGATCTTCTAGTCTGTCTCTATCTACTGTAATATTCTATTCTGTCTAGCTTTACTGTAGTATTCTGTAGTATTCTAACTCTCTACTGTGGAACATGTCCTTATATATATTTGGTTATTTGGTCCTCAAGTGGAAGGGGAAGGAGCATGGATGACCAAGTATTGGATCTTGCCCTTATGACTAACTATTCACAGTCTGTCCACTTTTATGTGAACTGTTGCTAGCTCGTTGTCATTATTAGCATAGATCCGATATTGTCTGGGTTGGTCATCCAACAATATTGTACCAACACAGTGACAGACGCCCGACTCGTGTAGGAACATGTGGGAGCATAAGGAACAAATAATAGTCAAATGAATAATAAAGTTATGTGTATTTACTATACACTGTGAGGACCGTCTTGTGCAAATTGAGCAAAAGGAGACAAAGAAAGGTTGCTCGTTGGCAATGATGACATTGCGTCAATAGAAACAACGGAAAAAGTAATAAAAAGCACAAAAGTAATAATGAAAACAGTAAATTAATAATAAAAATAGTAAAATATTAAAATAGTAAATACAAAAATAACATAAAATACTCAATACTAAATACAAAAATAGTATAAAATACTAAGTACTAAAAAAAAAAATAATACAAACTATTAAATACTAAATACTAAAGTACTAAAACAATAATGAAAACACTGAAATATAAAATAAACTTTGAAATGAAAAATTGCTTCGACTTGCTGCACACGTCTTTCTTCGTTACCAGAAACTGATATTTTTCGTCTTTAGTCGTCACTACGGCAATTTGGCGAACACATGGCGCACAGCCGCATGATGCGTTAGTGCGATCACTGACACAAGCAGCTGCCAGCACAGGTCAAAACTGTGATCCCGGCACAGTAGGCGAAGAGTTAAAGAAAACAACGCGTAATATCGATCCAATTATCCCGTCCAATTTGCATTCGTCATACTTTCGTCGAGTATGATACTCGAACGATCGCTCCGTCCGTGCCTAGCTCTCTCGATATCTCACGAGTATAATTTCGTAACGCGAATGTCATCCAGCTTGTACTAAATCAGCGTGGAGGAGCGTGGACAACACGATGCGTACCTGTCGCCGAGAAAAATATTCATAAATCAAGCTCGCGACGCCTTCCGTGTCACCGTTCACCGTTCATCGCGTCCAGACACGGAAGATCGATGGCCAACGACGGCGAGTCAGCAGCCCCATTGGGACGAAGCATCCTAGAAAGTCCGCGACATCCTGACCGAGAATCGTTACCGTGCTTTATGTTCGATTTCGACTCGAGTCCGGAGTACCAACGCTGCCTCGGCAAGAAATCGGCCGATTTAATGGAAAACGCATTCCCACGCGCACGAGAATGCCCTCGTACAACGTGGAATTTTTTTCCTTCTCTCTCTCCTTCTGTTTTTTTTTTTTTTTTTTTTTTTTTTGCTTCTGCGCGATATCTGCGTTCCTCGCGTACGCGTCGAGATAATTATCGTACGTCTGAGAAACACGTTACGTTTACGTTCTCCTCGTGCGCGTGAGCAAACCGTTTTTTCAGGCCCGGCGGCACTGGATCACTACGTGGCGACGTGCCACTGTTTCCAGAGTAAACAGTAAAAGCGCGAAGTAGGCGCTTTGTTTGATTACGCTTATCAATCGGTTCTTTTATGCGGGAAATAGTGATTACGTGGTCTCGGGCAACGCAACGTAGGAGGTGACGCAACGGCGGGACGATGCAGGCCAAAACGAAATCCTTGGCTGTGGAAACTCAATTGCGTTCTCACGATTGTTCTTCTCTACGTTTGGCAGTCGGGAAAACGAGGTCTGATAACGACGTTTCGTCAACGTCGGTCGTCTCGTCACGGCCAGGAAGTGGCAAATCGTAAATGTTGTGACGATCTCTGCAGAATTTCAGCGCCATTTATGTTTATTGAACCGTTCCGCCGAAAGTTGCGTTTCCGACTTTATTGAACTCATCAGCAATGGAAAATTTAAAAATTGTTAGTCCCATTAATTATTACCACGGAGTTGTTTAGATGTGTATATATATTAAATATCATAAAAATTATTTATTTTTAGTTAATACATATTTTGTTACATTGATACTATTTTTATATAAATTATTAAAATGAAATAAAACTATAAAAATGGAAAAAGTTGTAAAAAAATTAAATTATTATTTGATTGTAGTTATTATCTAAATTTGTAGTACTGTGATTGAGATTAATTATCGTCATAGTACCTACCAGTAATCGAACTAATCGTGACACCTATTGGTCATGTGCGTGAGTACTATGTACGTTGTCACGTAGTCTTTTGTTTCTCCGATGTTCTGATGTTTGGTTTGATCTAGAGATCTTTCTTCTTGTTTCGTCAGTCGAGCATGTAAAGACGTATTGCATGTTCGTCCGAAGTCTACAAGTGTTACTTTATTATAAGTAGAAATATACAACAGTAAATCGTAGGGTGTTCCCACTACCATCAGCGATCGAAGTTCGTAAAATTTGTCAACTCTTAGCGATAGTGCACCGATTCTAGCTTTGAAAAGTCATGATCCACCTCGAAGTCGACGATTTCTCGAACGGCAATCGAGATAGTTGGCAAACGACTCGAAGATACGTCGCGAGTAACGAACGATCGAGGCGAGTGCGTCCATCACCTGCGACGACGATAGAAACAGGTAGAAGTTAGGCGTCCATAGTTTGCACGTTCGAACTTCGACTCGTACGCCTGTCCAATCGAAAATTCGCAGTGCCGAGGACACTCACTACTGACACGGATCATATATCTCTACGCACGTCTCACTGGATGTGAGAAATTCATGACATGATGGTTTTGAATAATCTGCTTTTATTATTTACGATAAGCCTGGTCAAATAGGTAGGTCTGTCTGACCGATCGAGTTCATAGACTACGCTTGTTAGTGAGTGACTATCGTACTCGAATTATCACCAAACTGTTTTCGGATAATTGGTCGATTACTGAATGATTGCCACTAGAATCGACTGATAATTGGTCACTGGATTTGATTTTAGATGGTCACTGAAATTCATTTGAAGTATAAGTGATAATTGATTGTTTCTGAAACTGAACTGATTACTCTTGGATAATTAGACACTGAGTTCAATTGCCGGGTGATTATTACTACAGTTGATTAATTTTTGATGGATAATCGCTAGGTTTGATGTTAAATAATCACTTGAAATTGATCTTAAGTGTGAGTCACTACAGCGCTTGATCGTTTCTCAAACTGAACTGATTATCTCATCAGTTATTCTCGAATAATTAGTCACTGAGTCCAATTATTGAATAATTGCCAATATAATTGATTGATTTTTTTTTATGGATGGTCACTGGATTTGATGTTGGACCTAACATCACTAATGCCACTGAAATTGATCTTTTCAGAGTCCTCTTACGTTGGTATTCAACGATGGATGTTGCCACTTATCTGAAACTGTTTCAGCTGACACGTAAAGGACTTTCACGTAAAGTTTCTTAATAAATGAATATAGTTTCACCATTAACTGGATATACGTGTTCTGTACAAATTTCCAATATCTTGCACAGCAAAATCTTGGTTTGCCCTTGTTGGATTCCGTATGTAGTGGAGTCAACACGCTTATAATTTTGAAGAGTTTATTCCTTGTTCGTGGTCGTGTATGATGTAGGATGATATAGAATGATATAGAATGTTTTATGCTAAGCTCAGCTATTCTGTAGTATTCTAGTCTGTCTCGTCTGTCTCTCTATATACATTTGGTTATCATCGTCAAGTGGAAGGGGAAGGAGCATAGATGACCAAGTACTGGATCTTGCCCTTATGACTAACTATTCACAGTCCACTTTTATGTGGACTGTTGCTAGCTCGTTGTCAGTATTTGCATAGATCCAATATTGTCTGGGTTGGTCATCCAACACCCTTTCCAAAAGATTCTGACGAGTCGTGGAGAGGGGGATATGTCAAGACCAATTGAAAAATATGAGAGAGGTTTTCAAAACTTCTCGCCAGCATCCGTGAGAGAGTGACTCGCGTGGAATGGCAATTGCCATCACCTTCTGAAAACCATCCTGCACTATATTTCTTGCACACTCGCGTTTACGATACCGCAATCACTGAATGGCGTTGAGAAAACTCTGCTCACTTGAAAACAACTACAACTCCCTATGTGAGACCTATATCAGCGAGTTTTAAACAAAAATGCGTTATAAATTCCTAATTATACATTGAACACGCGAAAGTCACGAAAATTTCGAGTCGCATCGTTTCGAGAGACGAGAGTGTGCATTTCGCGTTGGAAAATCTCGAGCAGCCGTGGGACCGTGGATCGGGAACAGAAGCAGCGGGTTGTAACCCGCGAAGCAAACGGTGCTTGAAATAAATACTGGGCAGTTTTAAAGGGGCAAGCTTGTGCGCACGGTGTGTCCCTTTCGAATTGCCGGTGGGAGGGGGGTGGGGGATCTGTTGCGCGGTTTCCAGAGCCCCGTCGGCCACGCTCGGCACAAGAGAGAGCCGCTGATCAATAGCTATTGGTCGGCGGGGAGCCATCGTGTCGCCGGCGCGGTGGCGATGTCGTCAATTTTTTTATTACGAAGCCGGACACGCACGCAGCGTACGAGCGCGCGGAGTGCGCGCACACGCACGCGCGTACTCCGACCAGCCGACGACCGACCGCGTGCAACAGGGCAGAAAGAGAGGAGAACGAACGGTGGAGAGAGAAAACTGTCTGCGGTCCGATCGCATTAGATTTCACGGGTCGCGGCATGTCCTCTCTCTCTCTCTCTCTCTCTCTCTCTCTCACTTCGCCTTTAATTGGTCCAGGCCGTGTCGCCGCCCAAGTAATTGCCACTGTATTTTAACCTTCGACGTTCCTCTTCTTGCACGGTGCGCCGTTTCTGAAGATTCCGCGCCACACTTGCTCCTCCGCGTCAGATTTCGATCACCGGACTGCGACCGTTCCATTTCGTTTCATTTATCGCTCTGGGACAAACGACTGCGTTTCGGACGCAGGTGCCCTACGCTTTTGTCATTTTTGGCGATGGGAGAAGATTACTTAGAAAAAAAAAAAAAAAGGAATCAGTGTGAAGACAAAAGAGCGTAGAGAAGTATGTAAGAAAATCGTGCGACCATGTGTGCGACTCGGAATACAAAGAAAGAGTTTATCTGTTGATGTAATTTAGAATAAATAAGTATATCCAGAAATGCAAAAGAAGCAGAGTCTAATTATTTATATCGACAAAAGGAGGGGGAAAAAATACCGATCAGGGCACTGTGTTGGATTCCGCGTAAGGGAACAACACTTATTATTTCACCATCTACAAAAGAATCTTCGTCACTTTGACGTGCTGACTTCTCTGACGAGTCTTTTGGAAAGAAAAATTATATAAAAGAACTCTGAAGTGGTCGTACTTAAGATTTACATTAAGCCGATTCTGTCTTCGTTTGAGACTGACTAAAATCGATCGGCAGAGTTTGGACTTTCGAGGAAAAATCTACCCACCGTTGCAAAAGCGGAGTACAAGTCGCAGCCACGAGTGGCATATATATATATAATATATATATACATAATATATATATATATTACATATATTTAGATATAAATTATATCAAATATATAATTTTATCCTTCTCCTATTTTATCATATAAAATTATAAGATATGATACTAACTATATATAATATATAAGTACTAATACATCTAATTAATAAACTATAAAATAAAACAATATATCCATATATAATTATATACAATATATGACTATATACATATAATATAATATACATATATATATATATATATATATATATAATATATCGATCCATCGACTCGCTCGTTCGCTTCCAAATTTCCCCTCGTGTCTCTGCAACTCGTTCGCGCGTTTCTGAACGACAGAGTCAGTTATGAAGGAGAGCGAAATCGGGAGAACGACACCAGGAGCCGAAGCGAAGTCGAAGCGAGACTCGAGCGAGGCCGAGCCCGTTCCTCATCACCGGCATCTCTCTGTTCCGGCAAAGTCACCTTTTAACGAGCGGGCGTATACCTCTGGAGAGATACTCGCGGCCTCTTTTCTTCGGGGAACAATAGGCCCCGAGCCAGGGGAGTTAATCTACATACGCAAATTCCAACGATAGATCTTGAGCGGCGAGAGAGAAGGCGGCTGCGTATTGCCGGACGTACACGCGTACGTCTTCAACAATGGGCTACCCCTCGGCCTGGCCCTCGCCGGGGCATCCCTGAAGGAAGGACAATAAGCTCCGCTTGATAGTTATTGTGGTGGCTAGAGTACAGGCCGCGTCTCTCCCACCGCGAAAGAAGGAAGAGAGAGGCCACCTTCTTCCCGGTGAATAAAAGTCATCGGTCCACCGTGGACGCCCCCGTCGTAAGAGACACCTTACGGCTCGTGACTTGTTGTTTTTTCCTAAATGATCGCAACGGTCCGTGGATGTAATTCAAGCGGATCTAACTCCGTCGTAGCCACGAACGAATAATTTCCTTGAGACTGACGATATTTATTGCCAACTTCCAGGCCTCTTGAGGTGTGTAACGTCTGCGAAAGCGCAAAATGACGAAACGACGGAAAATAGTCGCCAAAGAGAGAGAGAAGGCAAAACGTTTATCGATCGACTCTTCACTCCTTCCAGGCGTTCACTGTTTCAGCTACTTGGAAAGCGAGTGTCGTCGTGTACTAGAAATTAGTGCGTATTTTAGGTGTATTTGTGCAAAATTTTGTACAAAGTAACGGCCATGTTCTTATTAAATACACATATACATATATGTATGTATATACGAACGTATAAAAACGTTTTTGGCGGGTCGGTTGTTCGAATTCGCGAATTTGACTTAGAGGTTAGGTTCATTTTACTGATGGCTGTCGTGAGAGAGGTTAGTTTCACTTTACCGATGACTAGTCGTTAAGATAGTAGCTGCTCAGTACGATTGACACACTATTAATTGAGTGCGTAATAGTACTTTGACTGTACTTTCGATCCGTGCAAAATATTTTATAAAGAGAATATTTTCTTTCAGAGAAATGGCGGCCATGTTCTTATTGAACACTCTACGAACGTATAAAAAAGTTTCTGTCGAGTCGGTCGTTCGAATTTGCGAATTTGACTTAGAGGTTAGGTTCATTTTACTGATGGCTGTCGTGAGAGAGGTTAGTTTCACTTTACCGATGACTAGTCGTTAAGATAGTAGCTGCTCAGTACGATTGACACACTATTAATTGAGTGCGTAATAGTACTTTGACTGTACTTTCGATCCGTGCAAAATATTTTATACTACAATAGAGGTTAGGTTCACTTTATCGATGGCTGTCGTGAACACGTTAGCAATGACTAGTCGTTAAGGTAGCAATGCTGCTCAGTGCGATTGACACACTATTAATTGAGTGTGTAATGGTATTTTATATGGTAAAATATTTTATAGAGAATATTTTATAGAGAATTAACTTTTTCAGAGAAATGGCGGCCATGTTCTTATTGTACAAAAGTATAGAAACGTTTCTGTTGAGTCGGATGTTCGAATTTGCGAATTTGACTTACGATAGAGGTTAGGTTCACTTTACTGATGGCTGTCGTGGAAAAGGTTAGTTTCACTTTACCGATGACTCGCCGTTGCGATAGTAATTCTGCTCGATACGATTGGCACATTATTAATTAAAAAATAGTATTTCGATTTGCGTAAAATTTTTTTTCTCAAAGAATTAGCATCCACGTTCGTATCAAACACACTGATAATAAAAGCCATTGGAGGCTGCTCTTCTCGTTAGTAGCCGACACAGCGAGTCGTGCGAACTCGAGTTTATCCGAGTTTGATTCCCGCGACACGTTGTGTCCGAAACACCGCGGGACGTTTGACATAGCTCGAGCGTGGCGCGTTCCCAGAGCACGGCAGGTGTTAGGTGCACACGTGGCGGAAGAAGGGTTTATCTTTTTCTGCGGAGCTGGTGCGGCGCGCGAGCGTAACGGAAGCGGAGGATCGGGCCGCTTTTCCGCCTGGCAGGGATGGCACGACGACCTTTGAGGTCGATGCACCTCGGCCGACTCCGCGTCAAAACAAGACCGGCCGATAGGACGTGTCGGGCTGGCTTCGTCCGCCGGGAAAGGTTCCCACCGTCTAGTCACCCTGCGACTTCTCCGCTCCCTTCCCCCTCTCCTCACCCCTTCGCTCCGGCAGCTCGCGGCTTTTCTCCGCGCGTCGATTCCTGGAAGCTCGCGAAGGCGCAGCGCTGTCTGGCCGAGCCGCGGGACTGCTCGTCTGCGACGAATGCCGGCAAAGTCGTAGTTGGCTGGCGCAACGACTCGGAATGAGAACCAGCGCGAGATCAACAGCAGCCAAGGGGAGGCGAAGGAGGAAGAAGAAGAAGCGCAGCAACGGCAGCAAAAGCAGAAGCGGCAGAAGGAGGTGGAATAAGGATCGGAGAGGAAAAGAGGAAGAAAGGAAGAGAGAGAGAGAGAGAGAGAGAGTGAGAGACGCCGGGTGGAGAGGATGCGGTAGCAGTTGAAGGCAGCAGGGACCGAACGGGTAAAACCAGGCTGGCTCACCCGACTACCTTGCCCGTAGTAGAGAGATGCCTACGGTATAAAAGCCGCGGAGAGAGAAGAGCCGCTTCTAAGTAGCTACGTGATCAGCGATAATAACGCGACTTGGAAACGTGGAAGATCGTTCCTCTTCGCCTCCCCCTTTTTCTATCGGCGACGCGTACTGGCTGTATTGTCGGTCGTTTGGGTGACCGCCGCGCGCGCGCGCGCACGCACACTGATCCTGCCGCGCGGCTTTCCAGCGGTTTAGGTGCTATCCTGGTCTATCTGTCAGACACACCGTAGGTCTGCTGCCTCTTTCCTTTCTCTCTTTCGCTCTGTGTATACGTGTGGGTTTCTCGGTTCCCGGAAACAGGGAGGTAACGGCCGCCGCGAGAGCTACCACCTGTTCTTCTTCTTCGACGTCCCGATCGGACCAGCTCGCACGACGATTCGTTTACAATATGGTACCTAGCTCCGCGGACGCGATCGCGGCCCTCCGTTCCGTTCTTGCGCCACTCTTTTCCCCCGGGAAACGCGGGTCTTTCGCGCTGCGAGGGGATCCACGTTCCTCACCGTAGCGCGCTGATTGTTAATCGCGTGGCCTGTCGTTAATCGCGATCAATCGACGTTTTTACCGAGAAGCGGCAGTCGCTCGACTTGCTCGGAAAGTCAGCCCGACGTCGAACGTCGACGAATGTCGAGGAAAAGTCGAGCCGACCCGCGATCAACCGCGAAAATTCAGTAGAATTCTGAAATTGGAGAATCCTCGCTTTTTTTTTTCGTCGCCGTCCCGTTTTCAACTATTCGCTGACAGACGAATTACTCCCAGAACCGATTTTTCTTGGCTGCCGTTTTAACGTTGACCCTCGCATAACGGTAGCTGGGTCTGCGGTGACCCGTTTGAAGTCCTACTTTGTATGTGAGTCGTGCAAAGTTAATCTGTACGGCTACGATCTGGCGATAAAAAATGGCATCAACTTACGTTTCCAGTAAGAAGTCAAATGAATGCACGTACAAGTCAGTTCTGAAGAAGCAGTGAATGGTCGAAAGTGGATTTCAGTATTTGCGTTGTTTTCAGTATTTTTTCATTAGCAGTATTCTTTAGTTTTGTAATATTTCCGACTTTTTGTATTCCTTAGGTTTTTTTAGTATTTGTCATTTCTTTGTATTTTGCAGTCTTTTAGTGTTTTCCACTTTTTTAAAACTTGAAACGATCGAGATGTTTCATTTGCACAGGCAGTGACAACAAATATAGCGCTAAATGTGGCAATTGTCACAATTTTGTTTCTAGCAGACACAAACGCAATCTAACGATATGTATTAGATGCAACGAAAATAATTAATTATAATCACAATGAAAATACAAAAAAAGGAATTAAAATTGAACCAGCTACTGACGACTACGTATAGAGCGTACATCGTTCCACTGGAACGTGTATGTATATACGTAGTCAGTAGCTTGGGTCTCGCGAGACCCGGCCACCGGCCCGTTAATGGCGTGCACAACTCCTAGCATCGAATATTGCCAGAGAGATAGGTAGCAACGCACGCGTATTAAATCGGACGAATTCGTCGAGGCTGAAGCGAGCTGGCTTTCGAGACGAATCGTCCTTAATGGGCCAACCTGGAAGCTTCACCAATCTCTCAACGGGGTGCTGCTGCCGCAATCGCGCGCATAAACATCCTCCCTTTTCCCTTCCGACTTTTTATCACGAGAGTCTTGCCATTCTTTCGATATCAGCAGGCAGACGAAAATTGCGACGGAAGTTCAGAAGATTCAATGTCAGATCGCAGTGGAAATCCGGTTGAAATCCGCGCGTCGATTCTAGCCGAGCAGAGGCCGAGGATGATTTACTCGGCAGGAGAACGAACTTTGTCTGGTACGCGTCGCCGCTAATGATATAGTGCTTAATTGGCCTCATTCCTCATTCCGTTACCTCACGCCGGAACGAAACGCGCGAAAATAGAATTCGCGGCGTGCGGCTTTTCGCGCCACTTCCCCGAGGCGCGGAATAATTGGACCGAACGGGACGCTAATTTGTTTCCTCGAAACTGCCTTCGCGTCTTTTGCCCCGCCGCGCTTGTAACAAATGTATGATTCGTTTCTGAGGAAGATCGCGCGACCGGCCACTCCGGTCTTAATTAGACCCCGGTGGCTCGTCCCTTTTCGCGCCGTTGAATTTACTCCCGTCGCGCGGTAAATCACTCGCGCCAGCGCGACCTGTGTACGCGATCATTCGCACGCGAGCAATCTGTTGAAGTAAAATCGTCGATCGAACCGATCGTACAGTAGATCTAACGCCACTGAATGAAAATTCACCCTCTGTCTTGTGAGAATCGATGGAAGGTTTTGCTCGTTTGGAGGTTAGAACAGCGGTTCTCAATCCGTGGGGAATAATATTGGTTATGGCGGGAAACACCAGAAAAAGGAATTGAAGTGAAAACACAGAAACAAAGTTTCGATTTACAGAGAGAGACTTGTGTGAAAGTTTCTGAGGGAATAGGGTAGGGATTTATGAGACGGGGAGGTACTCTTAAATGAAAAGTCTAATCAATTTATGTTATGGAAGAAGGTTAGGAACGATCAAGGCTAGGTGTGATGCCAACATACCCCATGTAATCCCATATATACCTTTAACTTGGTATATATTTAAATAAAAACACAAAAACAAAGTTATAGAGTTTTGATTTACAAAGAGAGAGACTTGTGTGAATGTGTCTGAGAGGTGGTACTCATAAATGAAAAACCTAATTGAGAAAGAGAGAAGAGGTTAGGAACGAGTTAGCAATGTCTTCAATGTTGCATCAATTATAACTTATAATTTATATTTATTGTACTATTTTCATTATAGAAATATAATACTCGCCCTAGTTTTCCGAGTGACACTTGCCAATAGAGATATACATAAACTTTAGTTTTTCAAGCGCGTGTATTTAACTCTCTGCAATGTTTAACATATGAACAATGCTGAAATTATTTGAACAACAAGACTTACATTTAAATTGTAATTACCCTACATAAAAATTCGCATTGTAATTCATGTTGAAAACATTTATTCACTCGGTGTGTTTAATAATCGCTGAATTACTGTTGTTTCGTTTTTAAATCAATATTTTCTTTCGTCCAATCCTTAATATCATATTATTGTACTGCATATAGCGCCATCTTTATGATACTCAGCTTCTTTGACACGTTTGTTGTCTGCCATTACCTGTAGATATTTCAAATTTCTGCAACATATATTGCAGAATTGTTATTATTATCAGATTCAAGTCTAGTAAATCTAGTTTCTCAATGTGTCGCAGGCGTGTGATGCTGAATAATTATATATATTATTTTGTTATCGGAGGAAGCATAAACATAAACGTATACGTAGTAACGAACAAATGTCAAAATCGTGAACTTGACCCGCGTGTTAACTAAATTTTAGCAAATTCTCCCAAACGATTCTCCTCGACTTTCGAATTTCATCAGATTTCGTCGCTCACTTTACGCGAGGAGCCTCGAGTCTTGACAGGAGTCGAGATCCCGGCGGATGGAGCGGCGATATCCAGCTTTCTCCAGCATTATCGAAACTGGGAGGTTAGGCGCGTATCGTCCTCGATACACACAATAGGGGCGGCGATCGTTTGTATCGGGTTCTGACCGGTCCGGGGAATATCTAACCGCGCGCGTCGTCGACTTAAACCGCGATTTTGCTGGTTGCGTGCTCGCGTCCGAGCGGAGTCCCGGGATTCCACGGGCATCCATCAGGCCTCGTCAAACCAGCCGACGACGCATCAGTGGATCGGCATTCATTGGCCACGGTCGAAGAGGGGAGAAAGAGAGACACAGAGAGAGAGAGAGAGAGAGAGAGAGAGAGAGAGAGAGAGAGAGAGAAGGCAAACGAAGAAGAAGAAGAAGAAGCAGAAGAAGAGGGATGAAACTAAAGAGAAGAAGAACACCGGGGTCCTCGTTCGTCCTCTCTGCGCAAAACCTTCCTCCTCCGGTCTACCTTCGTTCGGTTGGCCGCCTTGCGTTTCCACCCATACACGCGCGATACGTGTGTCGCCCCGCTGGCGCAAGAACTGCCCCCGGTAAAAATTCGTTGGCGCAATCAGCTGACGGATCTGTCGACGCGGGGAAATGTTTTACGACGGTCGGGACGCGCCGCGGTGTCAAGATTAGATATTTTTCTCTGCCCGGTTCCAGCTCTTTTTACCCTCGGCTCGTTAATCGTTTTGCTGCGTGAAATAGGCCTTCGATAAAATACTCGCTCGTCCGCTCGCTCGTAAATAACCGCGAATGCGCGGCGAGTAACGGTGGTTCGTTTCGTCTTTCGGCGCAGCGAAACTCCATCTCTCCGTTCGATATTTTCTTTGGCGTGCATTCAGTTCTCATACGCTTTCCTTCATTTCGACACTCCAAGAACTTGGGTGAAATAAGAGAGAATCACCTTAATGAGGATGAGCAGCGAGGTTAATGACCTCGAGAGGATTGATAATGAAGGCAACATTTGCACGCGTTACGCCATGACCGGACAGGTCGCGAGATCTCCAACTTTCCAACGTCGAGCGTCGTGACATTTCGCCCGGAGAAGCGTGTTATCCCGGTTTCTCTTGTAAGATCGAGTTTCGCGGGCCTGTGCGATCGGCGAAGAGCGGATACGCGGCATTAGGGCGCCTTCTTGATGCGACGATGTAATGGGGCTGCGTCGCCGGGAGCGGTTGGGATCTACGATGACAGGTGGATCCGCTAATCGTTTGATGGGCTGCGCGCGACGAACGCCATCGCAACCGGTCGTCCGTCACCCTCGTTTGCTCGAGCATCGCTGACGAAACCGACTATGATAGCCGTAATCGTTCCTAACTGCTTGATGGCCGGTAAATGGATGATAATTGTGGCTGGAGTGGCGAGTGCCTCGTCGAGGACAAGCATTACAGGTGCTTCGTCATTCGTCGTGGCTTCTACGTACGTACGTAGTCGAGAACGGGGATCGTTCGAGGAAGCGGAAGTCCCTTCTCGCAACACCTTCTCCTGGCGCCTCGTGCCCTTTTCCAGTTTCACCAAGCGTTTCTCTCGAAAAGATACCTCGTCTTGTCGATTTGAATCGTTGAACTTGATCGTGTTAGTTAATAAAGCCATAAGGACTATTTAAAAAAAAAAAAACCATGTTGGACAGTGCCATATAGCGCGATGGCACTCCTTTGATCTCACGCTGGCAACCGACTGCGAATCATAACGTATACGCAATAATTCGTCGCTTTCTTCTTGAACGCATCGGTGTGATATAGCATAAATTTATTATTCGTTTTGCCTGAGTTATACTTAAATATACTTAAAACTGAGAAGATATTGCAATTTTGGCATGCCATTCCAGCGCAAGAACGTTAATGTAGATGTGTTTGTAAGTAAAAGTAGATAAAGTAAAATCCGGCTGTTTACACTTTGGTGATTTAGGTTTAATTGAAGAGAAAGTAATTGGGACGATTGAATTTTATTATTATCTTTATACGACTCTCCGATTAATCACATTTTATTCGCGATAATAGTAATTATTTTTTTATACATTTTTTTTTTAGACGCGAAACGAAAGAAGCGCGGTCGCGCTGCTTGGTACTTTTTGCAAAATATTCGCGATACTCGCTCGCGATCATTGAATTCGAAATTGTGCCTTTCATGCAATATTTTTACCTTTAGCGTGTTACTACTGTATCTTATTCGTTGCACACGAATGAAACATAATAAACAAGCCAAAAACGGAGCTGTTTATATAAATTTCGTTTATATAAATAATAAGTTAAACGTCAATGAACATAAACTTCACCTGTTAATATCGTCCATAGCAACGTCACACATGTATACTGACGAGTCCTTTGAACGAATCGCCATGGTCGCGAATGTTTGTCAGGGGAAAAGAATTTTATCCAAAGAATTCGGCATAATTCTACAGACGCGCAAGATGGAAGAAGCACGTGGGTCTTGTGCGTCGAATTTGACAGGGATTTTTCGCGCTTTCGGGATGAGCAGTGCCAGATTAGCGACTAGCGCGAGGATATACGCGACAGGGTCGAGCGACGCGGCCGTGATTTGCTATCTGCACGTGCAACGGAGGATCATCTTTTTCTGACAGCGCGGAGCTGCCTGCCAGTCTACTGCGAACGAGACGACGACGCGTACGAGACGGAAGAAAACAACGGGAGGGTACAGCGAGAGAACGAGAAAAGGGGGGCAGCAGCGATGTGAGGAGGAGGAGGAGGAGGCACAAAGCGTCATATCGAGGAGGAGCTGGTCCAGACGGCATAGCACTGCCGGTTAGTTGTCTCTCGAGGCACGTCTTGGCCGGCCCTACCAGGAATCGGCTGGACTACCTCGATGACTCGTTCCTCGTCCTCGTACCGATACACGAGGTGGCTCCTGGCCTCGGTTGCCCTCGCAGCCACCGGGTCTCCTGGGAGAGCCCGGCCAATGTCGTTGGTTTTGACGTGCTCTTCCCTTTCTCTCTCTCTCTCTCTCTCTCATACCGTCTTTCTCTTATCTTCCATCTCATTGCTCTCGTCCAGCAGAAAAATCGCGAAAAATCGTCGAAAAATTCCTCGCCATCTTCTTGCGCAACGCGTTATACAATCGAACTTTCGACGACGAACCGGCGAGATAAGTTGCGGCTTCGTCGACGCGTGTGTTTTTCAATCGCGATGGTTCTCGGCGTCGTTGCACATTTGGTCGACAATTCGTGTCTTATCCCTTTGGTTACACCGTTCGCCCTTTATTAATTCGCCGCGATGCATCTCCCTTCTCGCGACAAGCAAATTAGACGGCGCGACAACAACCCGCCTGATAACCGGGGGCGGGACAACTCGACTGTTTTGCATCGATCTGCAACAGCAGTTTCTAAATCTTCGATGCAGCTTTTGTCCAGCTCTCGGCTCCACGAGAGCAGCGTGGCCTCGGAAGGTCGTTGCACGAGTCACTACGCGGTATCTGGCGATCCCTCTCGCGGCACGGTCAGTTCGTAAGTCAGTTTCGCGGACGACACCCGTTGGATAGGATCTGGACGTGTATCGGTCGTCGATCCTCGCGCTGTCTCCTCGCTCGTAAATTCCGCGGGGGCCTGCGAGCGACGAGGGGGCGCCGCACGGACGCGCGGGCTCTTTTTCTTTCAGCGGCGCATAACGACGACCGAGGAGGTTCTCTTCTGTCCGAGTTTCCCTTGCAAATCGATGTCTAAACTGCCGCGTGTCCCGGTGCTGTACTCCACTCTCGTCGCTCATGTTTCACCGAACGTTCGTTATGTCCGCGTCGTGGGACGCTCGATGCTTTACTGCCCTCTAAAGCCTCTAGACGCGTTTCTATCTTCTACACCCGTTTCTTTTCTTTTCTTTTTCTTTTTTTTTGGCGTTTTCGTTCGTTGATCGTCGATGGACGCTTGCTCCGAGAGTTGACTCGATAGAAGATCGATTAGCTTTCAGTCGTCTATGCACGAAATATTTTAAAGCAACAGTCAGCTACTTTTTGGCGACGTTACTTGTTCCTACAAGTTGGACATAATTTACATCTTACCTGTTTTGGCTCTGCGTTTGCCTGACGTAGACGCGCTTATTACCGTCAAAGTTAAGAATCAATGCAAATCAATGAAGATTTTATTGGTAGATTAATTCTCAGAGAGCGTCAGACGTTCAATGACTATACAGCACCCAGCAAATGTCAGATGTTGAGTGATTATAGTCATATGGTCATATAGACGGAGTATATAGTAGCGAAAGGATCGAGAAAAGAGGAAAATCTGTTTTCGTTAATCTTTTGCACTCAAACTTCTCCTCGAGTGTATCTTGTAATAACTTCGATCGTTTTGGAATTTTTTTTTTTTTTTTACTTTTTTTATATAGCTCCCATATTTAGTACAACAGAATAAAAGCCTCCATTTCCGCCAAACTGTAACTGGTCGTTCCAATTTGTCCGGATAGAACGATCAGATTTCCTTTACCAATAGTATGCCTCGCAAATAAATTCGTTTGCTGTGTCATGTTCGTTATCAGTTCATTTGTAAAATAATGAAATAAACAAAAGTATTCAATGAATTCATTTCAACTGTTTAACCGTAGGCCAAATACTTTGGATCCAGTTGAAAAATTAAACCGTTCAGGAATGTTGCCTTTCACTATAATATTACTTTTATCTTCCTCGCTGTCACTGAAATCACTGAATCGATGCCTTGTTGCTTTTTTGTTTTGACAGAATAATGTCGCTATTCTTCAGAATCAATGCTCGACGCCTCAAAATAATCACTAATCACTAAATTATTTCGAATAACTCCCTTTCGATTCTATTTTTTCGACACGATGCGTAACGCGAGTAATTTTTTATTTATTCAGTCAGAGAAAGAAACGGCAATAATTTATTAATAATGTAACCAAATATCATAAAATATTAATTTAAATATTATAAAAAAATTTAATAAACGATAGAAATATTGTAAAATAATAATTCATCAACAATATTTTTATCTCCCCATCTACTACATCGTTAAACATTATCCGTGCGTGGAAAGACTGCAACTTGAAGTGCAAAAGGTTAAAAAATACGAGATAGGTCTGTTTCTGGTACCAAGAACGCGTACAGTATCTAATGACGTTGGGTGAACTGTAATCATATAGTATAGTTAGTAGCGAAAATCTTTCTTCGATCGAAGGAGATCAAAGTATCTCCAACGTGGTGTCTGCTTTTCTTAAGAGACAGATGGTACCGGTTACGCGGGGTAGAAACTCGCAGGAAGCTACAAACAGGCGCGTTCGTCATTCGCGCAGTTAAACCGAATGACAATTCTTTTAATGTCGTCTGGTTTCTGTCGGTACTAACGATCACTCGCAAACGCGCTCTGGAAATGATCTTCGCTCTGCGAGAGCACTCGACGCCGCGCGTGTATCTTATCGCCGGGTGGGGGGATTTACGCCGACAGTTTCGCGGTTCTTTCAATTTTAAAAAATCGTCTCGTTTTAACAGCGCTCCCCGCTAGAGAAAAATTTCGCCCGTATGGATATCGTCACGTTGTGAGAAGGTTGCTGAGTTATTGTCGAAAATACCAGAAACACTGTCGTCTAATGGATCTCACCGCCGGCCAGACTTTCCATTAGATACCCAACACCCGTGTTTTCCTGATTCATAGACACGATCTCGCGATCGAAATTACGAAAATGCACGAAGCTCCGTGAGTGGTCTCGAACGAGAGCTACAAAGATAAAAGACGCCTCTCTCTTGAGGCAGTGTCGCGAGTGGTGCTTGCTCCTGGGAAAATATAATGATTTACGGTGTATGATATACGTATTGTACCGTGTATTATGTATACGGTGTAATAATATAATAATTATTTAAAATATAAACTATTATATAATTAATATTTATAGTATATAAATATTATTAATTATAATTAGCTACAATAATAATACTACATAATTAATAATATTTTAAATAATTATATTTAATAATATAGTATTATATTAATATTCACAATATTTAAAATAATTATATTTAATAATATAGTATTATATTAATATTAATAGTATTTTAAATAATTATATTTAATAATATAGTATTATATCAATATTCACAATATTTAAAATAATTATATTTAACAATATAGTATTATATGAATATTAATGATAATTTAAATAATTATATTTAATAATATAGTATTATATTAATATTAATAGTATTAGTTACAATAATAATATTACATAATTAATAATATTTTAAATAATTATATTTAATAATATAGTATTGTATTAATATTCACAATATTTAAAATAATTATATTTAATAATGTAATATCATATTAATATTAATGATAATTTAAATAATTATATTTAATAATATAATATTATGTCGATATTAATAATATTTTAAATAATCATATTGAAAACATAACAGAGTGAAATAGCAAGTTTGCGCGAATGAGTGAAATTTTGTGAGCGAGCGAGCTAGAGCACAAGAAAGAAAACTGAATAGTTTTCGCGAGAGCGGTAGTTTCCAAATAGGTCGCCCTCGGCGACCGTGCGAAGCCGGACGAAATTGTCGGACGAATTGTTCGATGAACTTGGACGCGGCAATTTTTCAGAGGACGCGTTCCTCCCCGCCGTGGGAGATTAATCTTTGTAATCTTGACGTATCTTCGTGCGTAGTGGCTGGCGATGCGACGTGTACGCCTCGCCGACAGTTTTTCTGGCGAACGGTCTTTCGTTCGGTCATACGCGTTCGCGCGACGAGGAGGGAGGAACCGAAGACATGAGCCGAGCGGTCGATTTACTGCCCGCTCCGTCGTTCGACAGCGGCAACCCGCCCGAAGGGGGAAAATTCTCTTCTCTCATTGTACTCTCCTCTACTCGCCTGAGACCTTCGGCTTCAAGGGTAAAAAAAAAAAAAAAGAAAAAAGAAAAAAACACCTCCGCGTGAAATTTCCAACGAATGATAAACGAGTAAAGAACTGCGCGTCAGCGATTGAAAACAGACGAGGAACGATCGTGTCACCGATCACTCGGAGAGAGGCGTTTCGCGAAAGTTAACGGCGATTGGGGAAGGAAAGGGGCAGCGTGAGAGCGCGACGGTCCGAATATCGACTCGGTGGCGGTGTTTTGTCGCGCGCGGCGCGTGACGGACGAGCAGCGGAGAACGAGGAGGACCTGGCGCGCATTCCGCGCGAGCACGCCGGTGGCAGATCGTTATCGAGGCCGCGCAGCGTCGTGCATGTCGGCCAGCCCGGAAGAAGTAGCCGGGGGAAGGTCGAGCATCGACGAAACGAGTTTCGATATCGATTGGGCTGTTGGCCATCCGAGAGAAGTGCCCCCGAGTGTTTTCGAGACGTTCCGTTCCGAGCCGGCCAGAATCACTCACGAATCGTCGTCGCTCGAGTTGCTCGCGTGTGTAGAAGGTGGAAGAAGGCGGGGGCAGCCGCCCAGGGGAAAACTCGTTTGTTGGTTTTTGCTCGGGTGACTACCCGAGAGTGCAGACCTCGCTCGACGCGCTCGCTCGTCGATTTTTGTAATTTTCCGTGTGTCGGCTCGTACTTCACGAGTAAGTAGCTCCTTCGAGTCGTCTGCGGATGTCCTGCGAGTGTCCGGTTGGTTGGTTTCTCGACCAGGCACGATCCCGGGGATCAGTCATGCCACGTCAGCCGCCTATTACACGCTAATCAAGAGGGACACGTTGCTCGTGTACGCGCCAGTCTCCTCCTCCGATCGAGGCTTCGTCGCCTCGGTATACGTTTTCCTGCCCAGCGTTTCCCTCACGTTCCTGTCGCCACGAGGTCGCTTTCGTTCGCGTACGCGAGGCTGTTGCCTGCCGCTGGTAATCACGACTCGTAGCTGGGAATCCGCGATTTTTCTCGCCAGGTTGAACTTGTCAG
Organism: Tetragonisca angustula; assembly: GCA_036937485.2. Taxonomy (NCBI): domain Eukaryota; kingdom Metazoa; phylum Arthropoda; class Insecta; order Hymenoptera; family Apidae; genus Tetragonisca; species Tetragonisca angustula. Next base: position 50,186 of record JAWNGG020000226.1, read on the forward strand.
ATACGAAAGAACGATCAAATACAGATACAAATTGAACCTCACCCCTCGAAACGAACCATTATTTACTCAACGTCGGCGCGACACCGACGATGTCTCGAGATATCTCGCCAAATTATTGGGGAATGTCGGGAATCGCGTGGAACTTTTTTTCAGCGAACGCGCATTCTCCGTGGAGATAACGATATTTACAACTGGGAGTATCTGGGTCCCAGTCGAACGCAGACACGATTACTCTCGTTGCTCGTTACGCGATCATTCGTGCGCGCGTTTCGGTGAAACGTGTCAGACGCGCCATACGCATTACGCTCGATTTTACGTTCGATAAATTATGCAAATCGTCCTCGTGGAGATTGGAAATTCGCGCTGTGCAAATTCGATTCGCGACGGAAATTCGCCGCGGCTCCCGCGAGTGTCTTCTAATTACGCACGTACGCCAATTTGCGTAAACGGAATTCTTTCCAGTTTTTTTTTTCTTTTTCTTTTTCTTTTTACTCTCGCTGGATCCTCGATCTTCCGGCTGTCCCTCGAAGGGAAACAAGCAACAACGGGTATCGTTGGTCAGTGTTCCCCGCCCGGGGCGACGGTTAATTACAATTGGCAAGCGTGGTACTCGGTCACTCTGGCAATTAGTCATGCTCGACAATGGTATTACGCCGCGGTGGAGGATGATCGATAGCGGTGCCATCGGTAGATGCCCGCCTCATCACTAGTAGATTATTCCTCTACCGTAATAATCTTTCCTTCCGCCGCAAGAAACCGTAATTAATATTATCGCGTTCATATTGCTGCGCGCGCGCAATCTCGCATAACCACTTCCTCGTCAACCAGTGCTGGATTCGTTATTTGCCAGCTACGACACGCTTTGCCTTTCTCTGAACGACGAGTAAACTTTCCTCGCTAATTTGGTGTTTTTTTTTTTTTTTTTTAGCAGTTTGCGATAAAGATATTGCACAGATTTTGCCTCTCTGAACTAACCATTTGCATATCGTGTTCACCTTCTTGCGACTTCAATTAACCCTTTCGCGGGTTATGTCCTTCGGAAGATCATCGTACTCGTACTTTTTACAAATCAAATTCACGATTTTGCGACTGAAATTTTTCTGCAAATTTGTTTTCTTAAGTCGCATTGTTCGATAAAATATAAATTTTATCGAGTGTGTATAACGATACTTGTACTGAAAATACCGTATTATAAAATGACATAAAATTAACATAAAATACTTGTTTAAAGTATATACGTATTTATATATATATATATATATATGTATTCATACAATAATTATGACAATCTGTAAGAATGATGGTTGCGACAGAACGATTAACAATGTTCACTAAATGATCTCATGATTTGAGAAATGAGCCGAAATGTTTCTTCCACAGAGTTTAATTTTTGAAAGAAACCTCTTCAATGTAATAGTTCATCGTTGAAAGAAGCAACAAAGTGTATTGTTTGACTTTAACGTCAAACCCACAGACAAATTTTATCATTTGTCAAAGAGTGAATTCGATGTCGAATAAAAAAAATAATCAAGCGTTGTAAGAATGAAGTTTCGTTTTCGAGAAGAGAAACAATAAAGTGTATCATTTGTTTTTAGAGTCGTCCACGAGATGAATTTGGTGACTCGTCGAAGGGTGAATTCGATTTCGAATAAAGAAATAACAAAGTGTACTATTTGACTTTAGAATCGACCACGAGATGAATCTCTCATCATTTGTCAAGCAAGTCTTGTGAATTCGATTCGCAAAGGGGTTAGGATTTGGATCTGCAGAACCTGCAACGTGAGATTAAAAAGGAAAACTCGCGTGTTTACGGAATCGTGTGACGCGGAGGATCCGTGGAAAAGTGGACGCGCGAGCGAGGGAGTAGCGCTTCGTCGTCGAGCGACAAAAGCGGGCAGCCCGAACGGAGCGAGCATTCGGCGATCATTTAGGTCAGGCCGCTCGTGAGATGCCGCGTGAGGCCGAGAAAGAAAGTAGCCGGTCGACGACGACGAGATCGCGAACCCGGTGGACCGGCTCTCTCGACACGGCGCGCTGTTTTGCCAGAGAGCTCGCCACAGCCTCGTAGCCCCGCAGTTTTATATCCTGGCCCCCGAGCCAGCTATATAATAAAGGCCCCTGGTCGTTGTTTCGGCTCCCGTGCCACCGGATCTCAAGTCCAATCAGCCTCGTCGTTCCCGCCGCCCTTTTATTAGCTCGCGATCCCGATTACGCAACCAGGAATTTCACCCAACCCCCAGTTCCCTTTCCTAATTTCGGACGACTCCGCCATCGTTGTTCAGCGTAGGTGGATGCGAGACTCGTGTCTCTCGAGTTGTTATTTCAAACGCGAGCCCTGCGACTTGGATTCTCTGGCGGTGTTCAATCTCTTGCGCTGGAATATTTGGCCCACAATTGCAATGTTTTCTTAGTTTTAAGTATATTGAAAATATAACTCAGGCAGAAGAAATAATAAATTTATTACTTCTTAGTAATTTCTATCCAGTGACATACCGATGAATTCAAAAAGAAGACAAATTATTGTATACGGTTAGTATATAATATACAACAATGTTGGATACGGTATGCATTGTATACGGTCACTCGTTATGGTCCGTGAACCAGTTGCTAGCGCAAGGGGTTAAGTTAGTTTTAGGTTAGGTTTGAATTAGGTTCAACCTCTTGCGCTGGAATGACGTGCCACGCACGTTGAGAATATTTGACTCAAAATTGCAATACTTTCTTAGTTTTAAGTATACTGAAGTATAACTCAGGCAGAAGAAATAATAAATTTATTACTTCTTAGTAATTTCTATCCAGTAATGTACCGATGAATTTAAAAAGAAGTCGAATTATTTTATTATTAGTCGAATTACTTTGGTCACTCGTTATGGTCCGCAATCAGTTGCCAGAGCAAGTTAACCTCTTGCGCTGTAATGACGTGCCACGCACGTTGAGAATATTTGGCCCAAAATTGCAATATTTTCTCAGTTTTAAGTATATTGAAATATAACTCAGGCAGAAGAAATAATAAATTTATTACTTGTTAGTAATTTCTATCGAGTTATATACCGATGAATTCAAAAAATGAAGACGAATTATTATACGGTTTTGGTCACTCGTTATGGTCCGCAGCGCAAGAGGTTTAAATGTACGAGATCGAAAATCCAACGACTAAATTTATATATATTAAATTTATATTATAAAAATAGAAGCTAAAGGGATAATTGATCAAGATTCCTCGAATCGTAGAAACTTACCGAGTCGAAACCCAACGTGTGTTTTTTATGTTTCTATAAAAGTTGTAGTTTCGTCACGCGCAGAAATAAATATTAATAAAAATCGAGTGTATTTGTCAAACTTGATACGACGGAACTGTGTCCGACATTGGCCAAACGAACAACAATGTGTCGGTCCGCAGGGACCGACGCCGTCTCGAATCGTGAAGCGAAGACACGCAGCGGCAAGGTGTTGTTCGTCCTCGGGGGGTCAAGAATCGCAGTTGGCGTCAAGGTCGAGCAAGCTTTCCCCAGAAAACTCGAAACGCTCTCTCGTTCTCTCTCTTTCTCCGCGGTCGTTTCAGAGGCCCGGGCACAGACGATAAGAACGAGCCGCCAGAAAACGGAATAAAAAATAGGTCAGCCTCTCTGGCCGCACGTATCGTCCTGACGAACAAGTCACTCTCACGAACTGTCTCCGAGAGGCACCTTGGACGGGTCCTCGGTTGCGCGATAGGTGGGTCAGCCTCGGCCAGTGTTCCTCGCCATTGGTGAGTCATTGCTGGGCCCCGCGGCGCTGCGGCCTGGCGCCAGCGTTACGCAACACAAACAGCGGCACCATCGCGCCGAACACCACACGTTGGTTGTGCTCGTCACCACGGGATTCGCCGAGATCTTCTCCTATGTTTCTTTTTCAATTCTCCACTCGTCGTACGCACGTTTTCGTCGAGTGTTTGTTCTACGATCGGGTGAAAGTAGGTTGACGGCTGGACGTCTTCCTCTGCGAGGATGAAAATTCGTTAGGTTGCTCCGATCTGCGATAGCTCTAGCTTTTTCGACTTGCAATCTGATTCGACTGATTTTAATCCATGATTGAATATCCACGGTGCAACACGTTGACTTTGAATAGAGCCGAAGGTCTCTCGAAAATTTTCTTCATTCGTCATTTCTCGATTGGTTTTATATTACTGAGGATCTTATATCTACCTGTTACAAGTTTTGCACTATAAATTAACCCTCTTGCGGATCGTATTCACCTCGGTAGGTGTCTCGAAAGTGAAATAAGTCACTTTATTATTTCTACCGCCGGACTCTCCGTTGTTCAACCTTGTTGAACAAGTTTTTTTCAAAGATTAAATGCGAGAAATCATTTGGTTGATCCTTCGAACCGTGAACGTTTAGTGGATAGTATGCAACTGTCATCCCTACAGATTATCATAATTTTTTATTACTCTCCAATAATTAACCTTGTTGAAGAAGTTTTTTTTCAAAAATTAAATTCTGTGCAAGAAACCATTTGGCTGATCCTTCGGACCATGAACGTTTAGCGGATGGTACGTAACTATCGTCCCTGTAGATTGTCATATTTTTTTATTATTTCTACCACCAGTGATTGACCTTGATGGACAAGTGTTTTCAAAAATTAAATTCTTTGAAATCATTTGACTGATCATTGAGGCCATGAACACTTAATGGATGGTACGCATAATTCATAATTATTCTAGTCCGCGCAGCGATAGACGAACGTAAATCAGATCATAGATGAATCTGCATATGTACGTGTATACGTGTGTAAATAGTTTTAATGTTAAACTTTACGTAAAGTTTAACATTAATAAGTTAAATTTTATGTAAATTTCATGTCATTTCATGTTTGTTCAAATACTGTTGCATGCAGCTAATAAAATTTTGATTTACGAATAATAATACATATCGTAATTCAATTATACTCACGACCTGAGAACAAAAATTTGATCTGTGAATTTGATTTGCAAAAAGGTGAAGTGTGATCTGCCCAAGGGTCAATGCAAAACCCTAATGTGTACATTTACGTCCCATGGTAACGATAGTTAACCCAAAGTTAACCCATAGTTAAGCCAAAGAACAATTAGTTCAAGAAAATAACGCGCAAACGAGCTGGAATCGAACCGAGTTTCAACGAGAGGCGAACGAGGGAAGGGACTGACCATCCGTTTGAATATTGGCCGTGGAAAGCGTAAATTCCGCGGACGACGAGAATAGCCGGAGGCGGCGTAAAAGCGCCATGAAACCAACGGATTTTGCACGCTTTCCTTCTCGTGCAAAACACGTGAATGGTTATACCACGTGCTGTGGGGTATCGCTTTTTCAAATAGGCGCTTGCGTTCCTCGCGATTATGCCGCAAACACGTTGGTTTCTGCGCGCGTAAAGGATCACAGTGTGTTCGCACAGCTGGGAAAGATAGTGATTTGCGGGCCATTCGAGAACGCTACCCTCGTAATAGTGGCTAAGATTACGAACGTGGCTGTTTGGCTTCTCCGAGAGCCGACAGATCGATAGCCATCGCCGCGTAATTTCGCGATCGAGCGTGCTATTGTGTGTGCCCGGTGATCATCGCTATCGAATCTCCCGCTTCTCCAGTCCCTGAAAAATCCTCGTTTTTTTCCCCCCTGTCGCCACGAAATTTCGCCATCTCTCTCCGTCAAGGTTCTCGGCCATTTCCATATCGTGTGTTTTCGTTCGACACTGGCTGGTGTTAATTATTCGTAATTGCGCCCGAATGCGTCGTAATGGCATGACGTTGACAGAGAGAAAAAAAGAGATATGTATTACGCTCAATATTATAGATTTTATATAATATTATGTGTAATATAATTGTACTATAATAATACTATATATATTACTATATATTATTATTAATAACTATATAATATAATTATTTATACATATACAATATAATTATATATATAATATAATTATATACTATAATAATACTATATATATTATTATATAGTATTATTAATAGTACTATAATAATATTGTATAATATAATAATACTATATATATTACTATATAGTATTATTAATAATACTATAATAATACTGTATAATATAATATAATTGTATACTATAATAATACTATATATATTACTATATAGTATTATTAATAATACTATAATAATACTGTATAATATAATATAATTGTATACTATAATAATACTATATATGTTACTATATAGTATTATTAATAGTACTATAATAGTACTGTATAATTATAATATAATTATATATTATAATAATACTATATATATATTACTATATAGTATTATTAATAATGCTACAATAATACTGTATAATATAATACAGTTACATACTATAATAATACTTATATATATATTACTATATAGTATTATTAATAATACTATAATAATACTATGTATATCTTACTATATGGTATTATTAATAATACTATATAATAATACTATAATAATACTACATAATATAATATAACTATTTATATACATACAATATAATATAATTATATATATATATAAACGATTACGTTTTGGATGTCGCTCGAGAAAAGAGCAACGCGAAGGAGTTTCCAAGGAGGCGGTCGGATAAAGGAAAGTTCAACGAAGAGAATATCGAGGCTTAAAATCGGTTCAAGGAACTGTCCCAGAACGTGGAAAGGGGACTCGGGGTTCGATTCGAAGGCTAGCGCCGTTACGATCGCTTGCGTTTTACGATCCCGACTCCCCCGACGTTCCTGATAATGTTCCACGGGGATAAATCTCGATGGCGAGGTTTAAAGGCGTGATGCATACACGCGCGCGCGCGCACGCGCTTACAGCGATACAGTCAGCGGGACGTTTCAGCTCTCTCACGCCTCCGCTCCGTGGCCTCGGTGAGATTTCGAGAGCCACACGCTCGCGTCCATCAAAAAATGATCTCACGGAATTTTCTATTTCTCTGTGTTTCAGGTAAGACAGTTCAAGCAACGTTTCTCCGGACCAAGTAGCCCGACCGTGGTAAATATGGCGATTGTTATGATGTTCTTTGACAGCCGCGTTGATCGATGTTTTTTTTTTTTTTTTATTTATGAAGTTGCAAGCACTGTGCGTTTACAAATTGATCAAGAAAGGAAAAGTAAGACGGATTTGATCAGTTTGGATTTCTGTGAGGATTCATTAATTGGATCGTTTGTTTTGAAAGTAGCGTAAGTTTCTTTTTCTTAATTTTGAGATACCGAAGTATCGACTGTAAAATTCTATTTAGCGACGAAAATTCCATCGAATGAAACGGACGAATGTTTTTTTTTTTTTAAATTTAAATTGTAAATTGCTCGTAGATTATAAAAGTATAAATTTTCTCGAAAAATGAAACTTGTATCGTTTTTAAGAACAAACGGCCCGATTAACCATCGATTCTATCCGATTTGACACGAAAAAAGGCGCAAATCTCACGAATAAATATTCCGCGCGGGAGATATCGATGAAGAAGTTTCCGATGTTGTCGGCCACGACCACCCAAAAAACACGATCGAGATAAATATGCACCTCGCATTTCCCGAAGCATCGTCGCGTAAATTACGTTTCGGTGGAACTCGTTGTTCCGATACAAACCCGCGAGCGTCCATTCATATCGATTTGCATTTGAAACTAGTATTTTTTTAACGACGAATTTAATGGCGTGTACTGTCCTGCGAAAAAACCATTTGTTTGAACAATATATTTAAAATTTATTTTAAATATATTATATTTTAAAGTATAATATTTTATTTTAAATATATTATATTTTAAAGTGTAATGTTTTATTTTAAATATATTATACTTTAAAATATAAAATATATTATATAATATATATTATATTTTTTATCATCTTTCGATAGTTTAAATGTTCGACACATGTTTACGAAAACTCTATGTTCAAACACGAATTACTGAACAAATTGGAATCTTGGTCATTGCATTGCAGAAAGACTTCATTCCTTCTCGCGTGCATTTTATAAATCATTAGTTCAGATTGCTCAGTTTATCGGTCCACTACACGCTTTCGAAGTTTCGACGTTTCAATTCGGGACGTCGACGAAGACTTCATCGAGGACGGGAGAAGAATTGGTATTTGATCGAGAGATAAATCCTCCCGACCAGTTCTCGTTCTATCTTCCCGACGCGATGGGGGGGGAGGGAAGGCGGAGGAACTTGGATTATAAATTAATTGAGAATAACGTCCCAGGCAACAACCGAACGCGTTGCTAAATTTCAATAGCTCCATTTGCAGCGGCGACTCGCCGCGGGCGGCTCGTAATTTCTCCTCCAACCGGCGGCTGCATCGCTTTTCCACAAATCCCCGACGAAAAGTATAATTTACCAGTCGGTTGATCACAGTGATCCACGACGATCGGCTGATAAAGATCCCTACTGATCCCTCTTGGACTGCGGGCAGGGACGCGCGGGTCCCCATCTGTGTGCGTCGTAATTTGAATAAAACATACTCTCTCCCCCCGCTTCCCCCCTCTGTCCCACCGTTTATACGGCGTCGTTTCGCCCGCGGCCTCGCTCCGACCGCTGATTAATTCGCAGTTCACTCGCTACACGCCAGTTTATCGGTAAACGCGTCAATTTACAACGTCGTTGCGCCGCGCCGCTCGCACCGCCGGTCCGAGAGTAGCGACGACCACCCAGGATTCCAAACGCCACCGAGTTTCCAGGATTCACCGGCTCGAGATCCTCTCCACGAGCAATCGGCACGCTTGGCAATCGTTATTACCCGTGTAAATAAGGACGGGGACACTCGTTTGGTAACGAGCAACCTCTCCTCGATGGAGATCGCTCACGTTACTTTCTAGTGCCAAAAAAAAATTCACAAGTCGAAGAATTATAATTAAAAATTCAAAAATCAATATTAACAAGATGAATGTATATATGATATATAGTATATATATATATATAGTTTGTATAAAAAATTCAAAAATTAATATTACCGAGATAAATGTACATATGTATAATTAACAAGGTAAATTCCACTAATGTACATTAAACAACGTGGAAGATTAAATGTTACAGTATGATATATTTGAAACTATAGTATAGGCGTTCAACGTGTTAAAGTAAAAGTCAACGGTTCTAGTTTCGAAACGGATTGTTAACCCTGTTGCTCCCGTTGCGACAAAAGTGTGTGGATAGTCGTCAACGTCTAATTCCTGACAGTCATTGAAATAATCTTCGGTTCGCCATATTTTTGTTATGTAAAACATCGTGTCTGTTTGACATAATATTTTCTAGTTTTCGTTTTCATCACGACATTGTTCGTTTTGATGGAATTGACAATACACGTATTTTCATTGAAAATTATAATTTTTTTATTGGCATTGATAATATAATTTTTATGCGGAAAGTTTTTGATTTTTCTGAGGAATAAACGCACGCTCGATCTATATTTTACTGTTAAAAATTTTTTAAGTCAAAGTTTTACAAATAATAAAAAGATTATTGCGATACTATTAATAAAGGGAAATAGAGAAAATATATAGCTTGTCCTCCTTTGTTTTTAATCGCCTCAAATATTCTGTGTGACGGAGAATATATTAATTTGTGCAAAGTTTCTAATTCAATTTGAAACCACGTCTCTCTTATTCCATTTTTAAGTTGTTCACTGTTACAACATTGCTCGAATTCAATATTCTGATATTGTTCCGACGTTTACCGCTGTTTCGACGTATCGACATTTTTGGACAAGCATCGACTACTATCGCGGGCTTCAAGTAGATTTCGTGATGATTCTGTGATGATTGTTTGCTCAGACTTTAACACTAACTGCCACGAAGGCTCACGTTACTTTCGAGCACCAAAAAAATTAACCAATCGAAAAATTGTAATTAAAAATTCGAAAATTAATATTAACAAGATAAATTACACTAATATACATTAAACAACGTGGAAGATTAAATGTTACAGTGTGATCTATTTGAAACTATAGTATAGGCGTTCAACGTGTTAAAGTAAAAGTCAGCTGTTCCAGGCACTCTTGCTTCAAAGTCCAAGCAGTTAACCTAGTTGAAAATGAGTTTGAGGGAGATTTTTCGAGTCACAAGCGCGCTCGAGACAAAGGAGAGCTATCCTCGTAGTCTCTCCTCCTTCGTAGATGTGTGGTTATCGCGTTAACGAGCGAGAAAAGAGCAGATCGCCGCGACGGCGCGGCTCCTTCGGTTCTCGATAAACGTAGAGCGTGGCGAGGCTATCGCGAGGCGAGGCTAGGCGTCCGAGAGAATAATCGGTATCGGCCGGGGCGGCGGCCGATACGCCCTCGCCCGTGAGAACGAGCGCGAGATAAACTAATGACGAATCCGTGCAACGGCGCGTAAAAGTACGAGCTTTCCCGAGTACGAGGCTCCCGGTGATGCGATAAACCGATGATGCATCTCCAGAGTCCCGATCGTAAGACGATCGGCCGCTCGTGGGTGGATCGCTGGACGTGGATTGATGGCGGACTGCCGACAATGTAGAAATTTCAGAGCTTGCCTGTCCACTTTCCGTTTGTTAGATAGAGATAGAGCATTCCGTGATAAAGCAACGTTCTACGGTGCGATATTAAATATGGCTTCATCTCTGGCCACTGTGCCACCGTTTTAATCGCGAACACGCTGTCGGCGAACGGGACAACTTCGAACGCCACTTCACCGGACATAAGAAGGATGCACAGTGAAATTTTGCCGTGCAACGTAACAAACCGATGATGGGAAGAAACTTTAACACGTTTTATAGTTTTTTGACACCGCAGAAAACTTCATTTATGAGTCAATACAGTGCAATTAACGTCTTGCGCTAGTAACTGGCTCGCGGACCATAACGAGTGACCGTATACAATACGTACCGTATACAATAATTCGTCTCCTTTTTTTGAAGTCATCGGTGTATCATTGGACAGAAGTTACTAAGAAGTAACAAATTTATTATTTGTTTTGCCTGTGTTATATATCAATGTACTCAAAACTGAGAAAATATTGCGACTTTGGGCCAAATATTCTCGACGTGCGTGACACGACGTTCTAGCGCAAGACGTTAATCTATAATATAATTTAACAATACGTTAACAATAAGCGTTATTTATTTGACAATATGTAACATTATTTATTATTTATTTAACATAAAGCACACTGAATATCGATATATTCAACTGGAACGTAGGTTATGTTCTAATAAGTCAAATTATAGGTTAGGTTATCATAGGTTAAATTATTGTCACTAGATGGCAATGTTTATTAAATTTTGAAGAAAACGACGAGATACCCCTGATAAAATTGTTTAATAATATAATTTTGTACGAAGTATCGCGAAACAGTGATAGACACGTTACGTCACAAATTTTACAACGTGCGTATTTTTGGGACAAACGAAGCGTTTCTTGTTACTACAAATCGAAGGGAAATTCCTAGCAGTGAGCCTGACAGGATTTTTATCCAAACATTCGGTAATAATTTTAATAAAATTGTCTTTGCGATAATTTTGTGGAAATTTGTCTTGCAAGCGTCAGGTGAAAGTCGACGAAGTCTTTGAAATGTCTTTCTTTGTTTTGAATTTATACAAACGATGTGTCACAGCAAACTGACACGTCTAACGTGTGAAAGAAAAACTTTTTTTACCATTTGATGATTTTCCTTTCCTAGGGAAACTTTTGCACCCTAGGTGTTAATTTTTTCTCAAGTGAGATTCGATGCTCCGCCACATTAATTTAACAACGAAAACGTTAGACTTAGCAAGACTTCGACACTGTGTAAAATTCTTTGCAATGAAAATTTACGAGAGAAACGTCGATACCGATTTCGTTTACAAGTTCATTCCAATTTGGTGATTAACGTAGCGTAAAAATTTGGCGTCGGTCCTCGTCGCGCAGGAGTAGGTATAACGCTTCGCGAAAACTCGGTCGCCAATCGATCCTGGACTCGTAAAAAAAGTCAAATAGAGATTGACGATTTGCCGATGAGACGAGCCAGAGCTTCGTGTCTTTTCATGCGAAGAGTCGAATCGTCGTTGATACTGGCGATGGGTTTCGGTCCGGCCGCGAACAACGGCAAAAGAACAACGGGAACGAGGCCCCAGGGTGGCGATCAGGGACTATAGGTGCTCGGAGATGCTCATAAATCTTGTCTTAACGCTCGAGTTTATTACTCGTAATCAAGCGACCATGAATTCTGCTGAAATCACCTACGAGTTGCAGCGAGATGCTTCCTCCTCCTGGGCTTGCATCAATCCCCAGACTTTGATACCGCCTTCGATCATCCCTTCACTTTTTCACCTTCCAAACCTGGATGTGAAAAAATAAATATACACACACACACACACACACAATTGTACAATTCTACGTTTATTCACAAGGGCTGCAATACGTCCAACTCGTTCGGTAGCATAGAATCCAATTGACTTCCGTTTTCTTTCCTTTTTTTTCTTTATATTTTAATCTGTGTTGGATCCGTTTGTCCTTGAAGTTCGGTGATCCTTTTATCTGCATATACAGGAAAATACATGCATATATTAAAAAACTGAAGGGTTTGGAAAAGTCATAACTTGTTCATTTTCAAAATGGTGGTCATTTGAGGGATGTTGTTTTTCATACGTAATACTGAAAGAAAATCCATCAATTATATTTCCAAATAAAATAATTAAAAAATTAAAAAAACATGTGTTTGTAAAAGTTATTATTTTTTTATATCATTCAGTCTTTCAGTGACCACAATATGAAGTGATCAGTTTTGCTTGCTTGGAGGGTGAGTTGAGCGTGATTGCTATGTGTAGGTTCGCAGGAAAAATTTCAAAAGAAAAATGGCTATGCCTTTCATTTATAGTAATCATTTATAGTCCTCATGTAGCACTCTTATTCCTTCTAGTGGTCCTATAAAGTCCGAGGATCCTTTTTGTCTGTTTTTCCTACAATATGAATATTGTTGCATTAGCGACTCTCTTTACATGTATCTCGTAGCGAGTAAGATATTCATTTTCACGGATATTTCTTTTAAAGTCTCCGCTCCAGACTGAACGTTCGACAAGTAACGGTCATTAACTAATGATCTTCAAACGGACCGACTAATGTCCGTTGGAACGTCCCGTCGGTGCCTCGCCTTGGCCATTATCGACGCTTCAGCAGCGTAATGGCTTCGAAATGACTCTCGAACCGGTGAGACGGGAAGCCGATTCTACTCATTCGTTTCAGTAGTAGTAGCCTGTGACTTTTAATGAAACGCGTAGGCCAGAGGGGGGAGGTTTCTCTCGGAGCGAGCCCGAGTTCCTGTCCCGATGAACTTGTCTTCGTCGTAATTAGACGGGGTGTCGAGCGGTAGGCGAGGAAAAAGGCGTTATGTAAACACATCGTTTCGAAAACGGTGGGATATATTTTCTTGAACGACGTTGATAGGAACTTAATTCCGTTGGAGATTGGATACGACTCGTGACAGTATCGTTTGAACGGAGGACCATCTTTCTCAGAGCACAAGTTTTTACTAATGTAGGTAAAAATAACGCAAAAGTTTAAAATAAACGTGATTTAATAACTATAAATAACTATAAATAGAGTTTACTGCGAAAGTCCCTATACTGCGACGACAAAAGATATTAAGACTCACTTCTTAATTAATAAAATATCAATTAAATAGCTAAATAACAAAATAAATAACTAAACGAAATATTATTAAGACGCTGTCACAACTAGCTATTCGCTACAATTCCCTCGCGATCTGCACCCTCTATTCTCTCGCTTTCTCTCTCTCTTTCTCTCTAGATTTGTACGCCCTCGCGACTCTCTGTCCGGAGTCTTACCTTCGTCCACAGACACACTCACACACAGCCATACCCTCGTGTTTTAGGTCAGGAGTAGCCTGTACTTCGACACGCCACTAAATTATTTTAACAACAAAAACGTGTTTATAAATAGTAAACATATAAAAAGGACATTAGAAAAAGAGAAAATAACTAACTCTAATAAGTACTAATAATAATATCTTATCTATGATACTTACTCTTACTCTAAATAACTTGCTCTATGCACCATCAGAAGTCATGAAATGCGCCACGGTTGGTCATCCCTGTTTCAAGTTTTAAAATTTAGGTAGAGGAAGAGCCCACACTAACGCACTGTTTTCTTCTTCTCTGCTACTCGATTAACAAAATATTTGTCTGTTTTATATTAATTCGCTTCGAACGTTGACCCAAAGATCCGAGACAACTCGCGCTGAAACGGCGCGCAAAAAGCGGACGTCGATCGACGGAGGATCGACGCCGACCGTTACTCAGGGACAATAATCAAAAGAGGCTCGCGGGTCAGCGACCGCGAGAGTCAAAATAACAGACGGCTCGAAAACAATGGCCCTGCGAAACGACTTCGAGATTTCTTGTCGGTTTGTTGCAAAAAGCAAGTCGTCCTACGAAATTATAAATATCTGAAAGATAAAAGTGAATAAATTTCACACTCCTGCGAAGAAATCGTTCTTTGATCGTAGATTATTCCATCGATATTAATTTACGCGGCCAGGAAATGCATTGTACACATTGTACGCGTTTAATTTTAAACAAGATTTAAAGAAACGTTGCAGCAAATTTGTGAAAACCTACCGAAGGATAAGTTTGCGAACGAGTCATCCGAAAAAATTGACAATGAAAATTGCCAATTGAAAAGGAAACGTTTCAAATTACAGTAGCGACAGTGACATTGAATAAAATTTATCTTTGTTTCCTGAAGCGTCATTATTATTATTATTATTTCTTTTTCGTTAACCTATATAAAACAAATATGCATTTCTATGACTTACACTTACACCAGCTTCTCTTCCCAATATTTCGTTTTCTTTTGTACTGAAAACGAATCCACGTGGAACGTATACTTCGCATAAATGGAGAGACAAGTGGGTGGTTAAGGCTTGTTAAATGTTACCTAACATTTGACTGAAACGAGACTCTGATGACTCGAAAGTGCCCTGTCGAAAGACTGTGGATAATAATCGTTGTTCGTCTCCCGATTTCAAACGCAACTACTCGCGTTTCGTCTGTAGTTTTTTTTATTTCGGCTCTTCGTTGATCGGCCGTCGAAGGCTATTAAATGCCACACGGGAATCTGTCCCTTTCGCCTGCGATCGAATTCCGGCTGAGATCGCTAACGGGGATATAAACAATGCCACGGTCCAGGCGGTTTTTACCGCCGGGATCTGGTTCTGATCCCGAGCGAAATAAAACCAAGTAACGGGAGCACCTCCCGCGGAGTTTTGGAAATCGTACACCGTCGTGCCGAGTGTTGTTTTTCTTTTTTTTTTTTTTGTTGTTTTTCTCCACAGAGCAGAGTTCGGCGTGCCTCCATGATCATTATCTTTGCAATCAATCACACCGCTCATCTTCGAGAGCTCGGTGTTATGACGAAATTATGCCGTTCCATCGTAAATAAACGACGCAAACGACTTTGTTATTTCTCGTGCTTCGAGTCCAATTTATGTCGCTTGTTTCCTTCGTCAACGTTCTTCTTGGGTTAGTTGGATCTTCCAAGTATTATTGGATCAAGTGACACAAAAATACGTGTAGTATTTTTTTAACTTGGTTTACGTGTAGTAGTTTTTATAGTTTAATCCTTACAGTTTAGATTCAGAGCTGGCTAACTGGCGCAAGCCCTTCCCCCACTTTCCTGATAGCTAGCGCTATCCCCTCCACTGCTTGCTAGGGAAATCAACAGACTGAGAGAGTGGGGCTCGTCGACGCGGTGGAGGGGGTAGCGCTAGCGATCAAAAAAGTGGGGGTAAACGGCTCGCAGGCCGCCAGTTAGCCATCTCTGCTTTAGACTGTCTCTTAAATCTAGTTAACAGCTTCTATTTTTGTTGTTGAGTTCGACATCCTCTTTTTACAATTACAATGAACGGGACGAATTGGTATTCAATTACATTGTACTTCGATAACGTATTAATTCGGTTACGTCGTAGTCGAAGTTAAATAATTCAAACTCTTCCAATTGATTTAATTAAATTAACTACTGTGGCTACGAGTGTAACTAAATTACAATATACTTTGTAATTACGGTGTAATTGAATTGTATATTAGCATGTTAGTATTGAATGGAAGTACAGTAGCAATTGAAAGTGTGTTAGTACACTAGCAGTATATTAGAATTACTTAGAATTCCGAAATGGAATTATTTCTCTTTCATATGCATATCTATTTTAATTCCATTCTTCGTTTTATACGTACATAACGCAACATTATGTTTATATTTTTTGCCTATCTTTATTCCATGTCTATACCGCGCACTTTCCGCTTGTCGTTCATTCATGACTCAGTTATCAGTGTTTCCTATACAACAATGTTCGTCTGTATTCTCGTTAGCATGTGTTCTTTCCTCATTGTCGGTGTAAAATGTGTGATGCGATAGTATGAATGTGTAAAAGTGATATCATGGACAGCTCACAGTTTCCAAATATATTGGAAATATATTCATATATTGTCATAAATTTGATCTGACTTAGCGTTCCAAAAGCAACGACACGACGTTTTGTCACTCTCACTCTTGCTCTGTCGAGCGTTCACACCATTCGTGTCTCTTATTCGATCTCATCCGATCGTGTCTGTTACTATTAAGCCTATCTCGTTGTTTCACTCGTAACCAAGCGTAAGAATGAAATCGACGAGGGGACAGACAGCGATAGCGCCAAGCGAATTTTCGGCGGCGGTTCGGTGAAATCGCGGCAACTCGTAAATCACCGGAAACGCGCCGGATCGCTTTCAGCTACGATAGAGCTCACAATTAGCGGCTGTCCGTGATCAATTAATAACACGGATCCGAGGCGCGTACGCTTCTCTTAGCACTCGTCGAGCTGTCGCTCATCGAACGCGCTAATTAATCCACCCGTGTCCCCTCACGGACGATCAATCACACCAGTCGTTTTCGAACGTCCTGCTGAAAATTCGTTTATAACGAATCGATCGGATCGCCAGCGGGATTTATGACTCGACGAGTTCCCTATCTTTCTTATCCCTCAAAACTTTTGAACGTAGAAACGAACGATCTATTCCTTTTTATATCGATCGTTTTGTTGAGGAGTCAGTCGTAACTTTCTCCTCCCTCCTAAGTTCAAATATCGGAGTTTTTTTCTCTGCGTAGAACGTAGAAAACAGGCGCGAGCACTATTATCGAGTCGAATGACCAAACCGCCGCGGCATATTACGCTTTCCACAGTGGCGTTTCTTTTTCGTCTTCGCGCTTAGAAGCCTTAGCGAGTCTGCAGAAATAATCGTAGGTTGTCACGTGGCTCACCTCGGCTGACCTCCACCGCCGTGTGTGTTTCGCTCGATGATAATTGCGGACGATAATTCATCTCGCTTGGCGCGCCACGCGCGGATTTCCCTGAAACGTATCAATTAGAACCGCTCGCTGATTCTTCGCCCGCACCGTTTCCAGGCAGCAGGTACCAATTTCATGCAAATTACCACGGCCAATTAAACTCGACTGAACCGCGCCGTGTACCGTTCGATCTATCGGATCTATCGGAGTCTCTTTGCAATCTCGTATGAGTTTATCCCGTGTTGTTCGCGCGCGGTCGAAATTATTTACGACGTATTGAACGTTGTGTGCAAAATCAATTTGCAGCGCGGAAGGATCCTAATCGATTCTAACTTGTCGATTGAATCGCGGTCACGCGGCACACAATTGATCGATATTCAATTTCTGCTGCAGGATTGTTGGTGATTGTATCGAAATTCCCAAGATCGACCACACTCTAATTTGTGGGTGTCTAACTTTTTAGATCTTCTGAGCTTGATGAAAATTTGTTGAGGGCCGCGGACAGTTTACGTATTTTTTTTTTATAACCTATATCGTTCAGGAGGATATTAAAATTATTATTAGAGAAATATGTTTATGTCAATTAAAAAAGTATGAAGATTTCTAACGAAAACACTGAGCTTGTTTCTTATAATAGCCAGTTCATCAATATCTAATTTGACACAGGGCAAATGGCACTGCGAAGAGTACTTTCAAGGTGTTCTCGTCTAAAATCTATGTTCTTATTTTATCTTTCGTCTGCCCGCGAACGCAAGATGTCACGAACATTCACACGCTCAGATAATAAAATCCTTGTTCAATCATTCCAATTTCGATTACCTACAAAATAGACACATTCGCAAAAAAAAAAAAAAAAAAAAAAAGAAAAGAAAAGACGGATAACAGCGAATCGCAATTTATCGGCGACTTCCTGGCATCGTTCAAAGTGTCGTCGATCGCTGGTAATGAGAGGGCGAAAGGGAAATAATGGTGGACGGTGGTCGAGGCACGACGATGACGACGACGACGACGACGACACGGTACCGTAGCACGTGACGTCCAAGGTGTCACGAGCCACGGCATTTCCGCAGCGGTTCCGCAGACGTGACGCGTCCTCCTCCTCCTCTGTGTGCTTGTTTCACGAAGTCGTCGGTTCGTCGACTGTTCCTGTCCTCTCCCGTACTCGTCTGTTCCGCGCGCACGCGACTGTTTTTTCTTCCGCCGTGTGGCCTCCTGATCTCTCTCCTCCACTGGGCCTGGCTGGCTGGGCCTAGTGGTCGCGAGGTCGGGCCACGTGATATATTCGGCATTGGAAATGCGCGTCGCGATACGCTCTCTCTCTGCAGGCGACTCACGCTCCATCGGCCACGATTTATAGACGTTAATGGGTTAATATCGCCGGTTCCTGGGCCCTGGGTACGTCCGATCACGTAGCCTCTGGCTTTCGTAGCTTCTCCCCTCCCCTCCCCTCGTCCCGCGCGCGAGCCAGGAAAAAAGGCGCAGATGGAATAATCTATGGCTTCATATTCATCCCGCGGAGAATCTCCGGGCGTCGGCTCTCTCCGTCTAGCTCTGTTTTAGCCGATCGACGATCCGATTTCTTCATCCGGGCAAAACACGAATTCCTCGAGCGACCGACCGGCGGCCGATGTATAAAAGATCACCGGGCACCGCGATGCGATACCGTGGCAGAGATTTAGGTGGCTTTAATTAGGCTACGTCACGAATTAATCGGTGATTCCCTTTTCAGAGCGGAGCGAAGAACTTTGATACCGAGGTATTATTTATACCTCTTCCCTTTGGCGATACGTGTCTCATTTCGGAATGAGTGCGCGCGCACCAGGAAAGAGAAATTGGGCTGCGAGATGGGGGTAAAACCCATTGTTTTTCTAAAATGACAGCCCTCGATACGTGGCCGAACCGTGATACTCGGATGGACATACCTCGTATTGTGTGGCGAGTTTCAGAGCAAGCAACATACACGTGGTGTTTGTTAAAAAAAGTTAAAGAAATATTTTACAAAATAAGATATAAAATAAAATGTAAAATAAAATATTTTATAAGACAAAATGTAAAATATAGTATTTGACAAAAATATTCTATAAAATAAACTGAAAAATACAGTATGTTTGAGTTACAGTACGTATAAATCGTTCGTCACGCAGCCTCTGCTCGTTCGCGTGACGAGTGTCTCTGGATTTCCCGGAGTCCCGCGCCACGATTTCTCGGAAGCGAGAACGCGATCGTAGATCCTCGATCGAGATAGTCTCGGAGAGCGCGCGAGAGTCATCGGGACGCCGTGGACGTCGTTGGCCGTGGAAAAAGATCGGTGGCGAAAAACCCGTGGGAAAGTATCCCGGTGTAATCCGGACGGAGATGGTGCTCGAGGCTCGCGTTCGCGCTTCCACGAGACGAGAACTGGAGAATCGCGTCCGGTGGTCGACAGACAGGAATCCCGGTACTTTGCTCGAGCTGGCGCGTACCTACGCGCCTCGACAAGCCGATCGATACGATCGATCGACTGACTTCGCCGATTGATGGATTTGCTCGCGTCCACGATTTCGTGGTCGAGTCTCGGACTCGATGTTGCCGCGCAAACCGGACTAGCTTCCCCTCCGTTCGATAGCGGGATTTATCTTTGATCCGACTCGATGCTCGCTCCGCGTGCAAATTTCCGAAAGTATCCGTATACCTTTTGGAAAGTGAGATACGCGTTAAGAACTGTCTCGAAAGATACCAAAGGTGCAGATACAGCCAGCTTGCAATTGTTTTATAAAAAAGGAAAGAAGAAAAAAGACGTACAACAAAGACGTTCGCTCGGCGTATAAATTTCGAAAATTTTTGAATATTGAACCTCTTTCGAGGATAAGATTTATTCGAACGTCTTACTGTCTCGAGAGGTACAGTGGACTTGACA
Source organism: Tetragonisca angustula (assembly GCA_036937485.2). Lineage (NCBI taxonomy): Eukaryota > Metazoa > Arthropoda > Insecta > Hymenoptera > Apidae > Tetragonisca > Tetragonisca angustula. The sequence goes on from JAWNGG020000226.1 coordinate 70,346, forward strand.
AATGATCGATTGACAAAAGAGAGAAAATTTCTAGATATTGAACACATTTTTGGGAAATAAGATTCATTCGAACGTGTCACTGTCTCGAAAGATACCAAAAGTATCGTCAAAGTACAGTAAATAATTGTCACAAGAAAGGAAGAAACGTACAGTACGTTCGGTCTGCATATAAATTTCGAAAATTTCCAAATATTGAACCTCTTTAGAAAATACGATTCATTTAAAGATACCAAAAGTATCGTCAAATTACAGTAAACAATTGTCAAAAGAAAAGAAGAAACGTTCAGTCTGTATATATAAATTTCGAAAATTTCCAAATATTGAAGCTCTTTAGAAAATACGATTCATTTAAAGATACCAAAAGTATCGTCAAATTACAATAAACAATTGTCAAAAGAAAAGAAGAAACGTTCAGTCTGTATATAAATTTCGAAAATTTCCAAATATTGAAGCTCTTTAGAAAATACGATTCATTTAAAGATACCAAAAGTATCGTCAAATTACAATAAACAATTGTCAAAAGAAAAGAAGAAACGTTCAGTCTGTATATAAATTTCGAAAATTTTCAAATATTGAACCTCTTTAGAAAATACGATTCACTTAAAGATACCAAAAGTATCGTCAAATTACAATAAACAATTGTCAAAAGAAAAGAAGAAACGTACAGTACGTTCGGTCTGCATATAAATTTCGAAAATTTCCAAATATTGAACTTCTTTGGAAAATACGATTCATTTCAACGTGTCACTGTCTCGAAAGGTACCAAAGATGTATAGTCGACTTGCGATAAACGATCGGTTGTCAAAAGAGGGAGTGAGAGAGAGAGAAAGAGAGAGAAAAAGAAACGTACAACACGGAGATTAATTCTAACCGCGGCAATAACGTCAGATTGTCTACACGAAGAGAAATCTACCGTTCGAGCCCTTAGAGGCTGAGGGAACCAGTCAGAGAGAGAGAAAGACAAAGAGAGAGAGAGAAAAACCGTGGAACGTGACCGGTCGAATTTTATGGCTGTCATATTTATGGCATGCGAGCGCGTTGTCGGAGAAAAACGCAGCACCGGGAATTAATAATCGGCGGTGATGAAATGTCGCGAGTCCCTGGGGACGTTGATTCATTCCGATACTCTCCCCCCCCCCCGATTTTATTACCGGTCGACTAGCAGCTCCGTGGAATCGCAGCATCTCTTCGAAACAACAAAGAGGATCATACCGATACATAATTACTATTATAATTTCTCTTTTGTACGTTTGACGACGAGCCCTCCTGAGATTCGTTGACAGAGCGAGCGAATAGCAAATGCGATTTGCCAGGAGCCGAGCAAAGAGAGAGTGGCGAAGGGGGACAGAGCGGCGGCGTGGAGAACGCTGAGCATAGCGAAGCGAGCGTCGTGCACGCAGGATCGACAGATCGGAGATAAACGCTCGATCCGACAGGAACATCTCCTCGTTTGCGCCGATCACGTCGGACAAACGCGACCGAGGGAACGTAATACGCAACTGCTTCGGCTGCGTGTGATCCATCCGATGGTATACCTTGACGACGACGTTAAGCGTGCACCGGGTGTCGTTCGTGCATCGAACGAGAATACATCTAGGAAATTTTCTAGTCGATCGATCCGTTCGAAGGGATTGTTCTTTGAAATTTTTTTCAATTTTTTTCTTCTCTCTTTTTTTTTTTGCTAGTCAACTTGAATAAGAGTTTTGCAACACCTGGAATTGTGCATATAAAGTGAAATGATTGGTTGGTTATTTTTTTGTGAGGAATTCGCTCTCTCTCTAGAGAACTTTTAATGTAACCCTTGAATGGGTTGTATACGTTGATCAAGGCTTGGATTGCTGTGTCGTAGGCGGTTTGTTCAGTATCATGCGGTGCAATTTGTTTTGTATTTTCTGCACTTCTTTGTTGAGATGCGATTTGGACCGCTGGTGTCTATATGTGATGATTTGTCTTGTACATATTTATCTTGATGGAGTTGTCTCTAAATAAGAGGGGATGATCTCTTCAGGGCCAGATTGTTCTCTTGTTTATTGCAGGGTGAAAATTTCGATGTGTATAGGTTACATCGTACGTGTGGGTACGTGCGTTTCGCTCATTATCGCTGTCGAGGTTCCAACAATCGACGATCGTAGAATTCGGAGGACGGAACTCTGGAGTGGAATGAAGCGTGCGTGAACTGATCGATGGCACCGTGTAGTTACAACACGCGACTACGCTGCTGGCCCAGTCCTTAACTTGTTAGCTGCGATTGCCGACCTGTGATTAAGGTAACGGTAGTCATCAATTCGGCCACGTGATCGTTAGCCTGTCAGCCGACGACCGACATTTAAGAGGTGGCCGCCGTGAAATCGGTCGACGTAATTTGCCACCGTGTGACGGCCGTGTCTCTCTTTCTCTCTCTCTCTCTCTCTCTCTCTCTCTCTCTCTCTCTCTCTCTCTCTCTCTGTGATACGAGAATGACATTTAAGCTCAATCCGAAATTTCTGCGTTGCCTGGCTTTCGTCGATTCAGCGATCTACCGTAGAGTAATGCCTATATCGACGTTTCACCGACAGTTTTGAACACCATACGTGCTCGAAACAGCTGAAAATGACTCGCCCGGTTTACTGCGGTTCATCCGTTTTACTCTTGTTCCTGATTATTCGTGGCTGTACTGCTTGCACGCTCGACGATTTATTTTTTGTTGCAACCGATTGTAGATTATTCTTATCTAATAAATGGTGAACAATTCGTTGTGACTACTTGTTGTTTACGTCGGTGGTTCATTTGGTGGAATTTTTGACGATTCTTCCATACTTTCATAGTTTTTTGTCAGTTCGATCTATGTTGCTCAACCTATATGATTTATGGGGATATTAAAACAACTTTTCTTGCGAAACAATACATGACTGATTAGAAAAGTATATTTATATTAATTAAAAAAATATAAAACTTTTTAATCACAACACTCAGTTTGTTTTTTTAGACACCAGTTCATCAATATCTGGTTTGACTATGAAAAGGCACTGTGAAAAGTATTTTCAAGATGCTCGTCTAAAATCTTTGTTCTTATTTTATTTCTCGTGTGCTTCGTATGCTCGTAAATATGAGTACTCTCCCAAAAAGACATCATGGTGAACGTTCATGGTGTTAAAATTATTCAAATAATAAAATTCTTATTCAATTATTCCAATTTTGGTAACCAGTCACATTCAAAGTATGAGTCTTTTGATTACCTCGCCATGAGTCATATAAAACCGGTGAAACTTAATGACCGTCTTGACTTATGCTTCTGAATCTTGATCCAGTAAACCTTATTTTCGAAAAGAACCGAAAGAATGAAATACAGACTAGACCGTGATTCAGAGCGCAGGAACGTTCGATATCGTTGCGCTCAACGAGAACTCTTATCCAGCCGGTTCCCGATTTCCTCCTCGACGAGAGAGAACGGCAGCGTTTATCGTTTCGCTAACGAGCCATCGTGACCAGTCTCGATTTTGCCTATTTTTTTGCGTCGCGCCGCGCCGCTTCGATCGGCCCCTTTCCGTCTGCAATTTGTTAGGTGTTAATGCGAATTTTTTGCCACCGGTTATCTCCTCTCCTCGAGGCTGGATCGCTGGCGTGTCTCGTGACAAATTGCCGTTACGAACGTTACGCCGCCACGAAAAATTTCGCCCTCGAGAGTGTTAGGTGTCGCGGAACGACGAAGCAGATGTACACGTCCGTTCGGTGATTTTCATTCGACGCTGGGCGACCTTAAAAAAAAAAAAAGAAAAAAATTGTTTCTCGACGGACGACGACGAGAGTCGCTCTCGAAACCTAATTACGGGCGAGCAACACTCGTCGTTAATATTCAATTAATCATCGACTGGGCGTTGCGCGTTTTCTCGATAATTGTCGGTCGGTTCGCGAAACAACGCCCGTCTCGTCTCGTTTCGTCGATTTCTCGCTGGCGATTGGCCGCGTCCGCGATTCCTATCGTGGCCCGCTCGTCTCCACCGTAGAATCTCGTCCTCTCGAGGCGCGCACGAAATTTATCCGCCTTCGATTTTCATCATCCGGCCGATCTTTCGTCCCTTCTTTCTCGCTCTTCCTCGCCGGGTAATTATTTTCGCTAATAAATCGTTTCATCGCGCCGATCGAAGCTGCACGCTTGTTGGTTAAATTACAAACCAGTTTCGCGATTTCATTCTTTTTTTTTTTTTTTTTTTTTTCGTGTAAAATACGCGTACAACCGCGAGGCAACGTGAGACTTGGCTGTTCGCCGCGCGACGTATAATCGCGCTTTCGTTACTCTCTCGCGATCGAGAAGCGCGGCGAGTAACGCGAGCATTTTTACGATCGGTTTATAGAATGAAACGGACGCGCACCGGTCGATTATTCATCCGGCCGATCGACAAGGGATATCGGGTTCGCGACTCAACGTCATTAATCACCGCGCTCGATTAATAGCAATTTGCGGAAGTGTTCTTCCACGAACAATATGTGGAAGCATGGAACGTAGTCGCGCGGCAGTGATTAAGATAGCAGCGGCGTGCTCTTCGACTCGGACGGGAATTTAAATTGAGTCTTCTCAGCGATCTCGGCGCATGTAAACGTACTTCATCACCATCCCTCGTGATCGATAGACGGGGAATTTCCATATTAAATGCGAAATTTATACTGGGTGTTGCGCGCGGAAACGACCCGAGAGAGACTCTACGAGGATTCCGTAGATCGTCGAAAGAGAGCTGAAGATCGAACGCGCGTCAGACTGATGATTTAACTCGATGACTAAGCGTTAATATGACATATTATCTTCTTCTTCTTTTCTCTCTCTCTCTCTCTCTCTTTAACGTTTCTTAATCGACGTATCAAACGTGGATTTATCGCGAACGCAGGCGTTGGCACGCAAGCGTTAAACGAGCGTTAAACGCGCGTGACGCCGATCTCTCGCACGGGAGATTACGATCGGATAAACAGACGGTAATCTAGAACGAACGAAACGGCGGGCAAACGTGTAATTTGGCGCGGCAAGAAACGAAGGAAGAAACAATTACCGGACAGAGTCGTCAGTCGTTATTTCAGCGTGTCACCGACGCACGGCAGGCTTTCGTTCGTTCGTCACGCGAGGCCCTCGAAGCGGTGATAAATAAAGTCGCCCCGACCTCGCCTCCTCCATCGTTTCCATGGGAAACGACGTTTTACAGAGTCGGACGAACGCGAGATCCAGCTGGAGGGCTTTTGCACGGCCTTTCGTAAAGTAACATCCGGCTGCGAGAACGATCGCGTGACGATTTCGCAGCACGCGCTTAGAGATGTCATCGCGTAATGAGCGCGTTTGCAGTCAGCCCCGGGGCTTTGCAATCGATTCTTATAGTTTTCGATACTAATGCGACTATCGTCGACCTTCGTCCACGACTATAGTGTCATCCTTCGTTGTTTGTAAAGAATTCGCATCGATTCGTAACTTAGACCGGTATCGAATCAACGAGGAGAATCGTCGAATGGTATAAAGAGTATTTCTTTCACGCGTTAGACGTGTCAGCTTGAAATTCACATCGTTTGTATAAATTCAGAAGAAAGACATTTCAATTGCCGACTTTCATCTAACGTCGACACCTTGTTGACGGGGTCATGACGTTAATTTCCTATCGACGGGAAGAAAATATACGTGCCTTTAATTTTTTTTATAAATGCCTTTGTTTGATAGGAAAATAAACATCTTTTACTTGAAACTAACGAAAATAAAAAGTTTCATTTAATATGTTTCATTTTTTACAATATAATCGCAGAGATAAAAATTTAGTCTAAAATTTAGTATAAAATTGCAAATTTAATATTGAGGAATCAATAATTTTTAGTAGGCATTGGAATAATTTTCTATGTGTAATGGAACTTTACAAAAACTACAGGCTTACGAAGCAGATTTAAATATTTTGTACAAAATTATATTATTATATTATTAAACAATTACATTATTATTATATTATTAAATTATATCATTAAACAATATAATAAAGTGTTGATACTGTGAAACGTGTTAAAGTATAATTTCTTCCCGCCAAAATTTCACTGTTCACGCTCGACATCCGGTGAGGTGGCGCTCGCGTCGTAATTTTCTCATTCGCTGGCAACGTATTCGCGATTAAACTGTTCGTTTAAACGGAGGCACATCTCTTCCTGTCTCGATCGATTTTGACGATTTAATCTTGCGGAGGTGAAGAAGTCTCATTTTTCGAAATTCCTTCCCGTTTTTCGCGGCCTAAGAGCGAGGCAATTATCGGCTGCTGCGTGCTTGATGCGATTGTCGCAGCAAAAAAACCAAAGTTGGGACTGTTTATCTAATCTTATGACATAAAGTACGAATGTACGGTTGTGTGTGTGTGAGTGTGTGAAGTGCGTATGAAGACAGAGGTTTTAAGGGTAAGAATTTGGATGTATGCATGTATAGTAGCGGTAAGTCGTGAAAGCGTGCAGATCTCGAGAGAGAGGTTAGGTTAGGTTTAGGTTAAGTTTAGATCTCTTTGTCACCGCGTTCGAGCTCACTTAGTTTTTCTTAATTACTTAAATATTGATAAACTATTTATTACAAACCACGTGGATTTAACTTTGTTTAGCTTTTCCCTACAATTTTGACGGATGATTGACGAGCTTCGACATTTCCTTGATTTTTTTTAATGGAGTCCTTGGCCTATGATTTTCTTAATCTTTTCAATCGCGTGATGTTTCGATTCGATCTGACTTTTCCTGCACGATTTAACTGCGTTCTTTAGTTGTGTTCACTAAGGCGCAGACTTGCACGAAAATCCTCGGTAACCATCGTCGCACTCACCTGTCCAATCCGTTCCAATTGAGAGGATCCCAAACGTAAAAACCTATTAACACTTTACCGACCGAATTTAACACTTTACCGACCGGTAGCCTATTAATTGGTTACCTATCAATCGCTTTACCGGTCGGTAAAGTGTTAATTTCTAAATAAGCGCTATTGAATTTTTGCTGCGTTCTTAATTAGCGGTAGACACAGGCGTAGGAATTGACTCGTCGCGATGCAAAGCATCTTACGAGTAGGTGTGAACCACGCTCGATTGGGAACGAAAACGGCGCGTCTCGCTGCAATTTGTTCCGTTGACACCGACGCGATTATAGATCGTGACAGGAGAGAACGGTTGTGTCTTATGACAAATGTAATCTTTAACCGTGATGGCTCAATTTATCGTGAGCTCGTCCTCGAGAATGAGCATCGGTACTCGGGTTTCTCCGATTCTTTCGATTGGGCCCTATCTAAGTGGGCTATCCGCTTCTCGATTCCGGGCCAGCGTCTCGTTTCAATTTGTCACCCGCGTCGTGAACCTTGATTTTTTCGTCCGATTGTTGCCCTCGTTAATTGTAACGCAACTCACCGTTCTCGCTGCTGAGAAGCAGATCTTCGACCGTGGCGTTCGCTCGTGACGTTAAATGTCGGTAATCGGTAGTTGTGGTAGAACTGCTTATTATCGAATATGAGTAACGGAGGTGTGTCTTCGCAAGATGGAAACAGCGAGAGATCCATCGTTGCTTCGACGAAGATGGCAAAGGTCAAGCGGCGACTGTTCGCGTACCGTGTAAACCAATTTGAGTCAGACACTCCGCTACTACTTACGCTCGGTAGCTCGATCTACTCGTCGATTCCTCTTTCTCTTCACGCGTTATAGACGCTTCATTTGGGACCTTGGTCTTGCAAGGAGGAGGTTCCCCCTTTTATCCCCAGGACGATGAATTTCTTCAATTATTTTTGTAGAATCGTAACGCCGTTATTGGGTCATCCCTTTATTAAATTCGTTCCATTTATTTATCGTTTTTTTTCTTGTTGCAAATTCTCTAAATTTCTAGTGTACACTTCAGGAATGCAAAAAATGTGTAAAAATTTCCAATGTAATACAAGTTGACACTGAAACACGTACAATGTCTTAGCTGAAACTTAGCAAAAAGAATAAGAAACAAACGCATGGAAAACGGAATAAAAAGCAAAAATATAAAAACAATAGAATGCGCAAAGATTCGCGGTCCTGCAAAGAACCTACTCGATTTACGCTCGGCAATCAGTTGACGACTGATGGAATATTTAGAACTTTCGAATCGTTTCTTGAACCGATAGTCTCTCCCTTTCGTCCGCTAAATTTCGAATCACGTCCACCTCAAATAAACACCCTGAACGAATTTGCGTGATAACCCAATGGATTCAGCCTTTGTTTTTTTGTTTCGTATATTTCACACAAATATCGGTATGATCGTTGATACTGTTAGAATCGTAAGCTCCGTCTCGAAGTTCAGTATTCAAGATTATTTCATAGTGCTTTTGATTCTTTCTATCCGTTTATCATCGACTCAGGCGGATGAAAATCTCTCTGTTATTTAATCGTTTCGCTTTCGATAGAGAACTTTGTACGCGAATTCATCGATACGATCGGGAGCGTTCATTAGCCAACAATTTATCATCGTGCCCGGGGTGAAATTCAACCATTTTCACGGCACACTGACGGATAATACCCTATTAAATAGTAATAAGTAGCTGAAGTTGCACGGCCCCTCCAGCCCGCGAGAATGATGTTTCATTTAACGAACCTGTAATTTGCTCCGAGATATGCGAGGCCCACTGCCAAATTACGCGTTATATCGTGTACGGTGTGCATCATCGACGAGACACACCGGAGGCACACCGCCTTTCCACCTGTTACCATCCGTACTTTTCTCCAGGGGCCCATTTGCGAACTTCTACGATAACTGCAGCTACCATTTCTCTTTCTCTCTCTCTCTCTCTCTTTTTTCTAATCCGGGGCTTTTCAAACTGCGGATCGCGACCTCTTGTGGAGTCGCGTAACTAAATTTGAAAGTCACAAAAATTTTAGGAAAGCTAGAAAATTAGTACGAATATTTCACTATCACTGTCTTTAATATATAGTAAAATTATATTTGTACGTATACCAGACAATTGTTTTCGAATAAATTTTTTATTATCAGCAAATACAGTTCGTATTCGAAAGATGTAAAAATGCAAAAATCCCTGATTTCCTTGACAAGCAAACTTTTATCAATAAATATATAATTATTATATGTAATATAAATATAAATATAATGTAAATATATAATTATCATATATAATATAAATATAATTACTAATTATCCTACGATTGCAATTTGCGCGACACTTACTATCTAAAGAGCGGTAGTTAGTAGGCGATGAGAAAAATTGACGCGGACTAGTACAGCCACCAGTCCGAATACGTACGATTTATCGATCATTAGACTATCGAAGTCACGAATCTTCTGCAGAAGACGTTGCAGAAGCATCTGCGCGGTAATGCCCGTTTTCTTCAGCCATCTGAACGACATCGTTCGCACCGCTCATCAACAATGCATTAACGCGCGGACCGAACGTGATACTGCAATCGTCGCGGTACCGTTAAATCGCGCGCATACGGAACGAAAGAGCGAGAAAGAGAACGAACGGACGAATTGTCGCGATTCGCATTATAACCTCCTTGCTTGCGCCAGCCACGCCCGACTCGTTCGTCGCCAAATGATTTATCCGCCAAGAGCGTCCAACGCTCTTTTCCCTACTTTTCGCGCGATACCGACCTTAATTATCGGCTCATCCCATAAATAACGCCTCACCCTTTCCCGTGCCTTTCAAACGAAACGCAAAGCGAGCCAACGAGTTCTTAAATGCTTCTCGAGAGAATTTTTAGAAGTTTTAATTTTCGTTAATATTTTCGCGAATTCGCCTAGTAATAAAGTGTAGAACGCGTGTTTCAATTATCGATCGATCGTGGTATCGTACGCGCTTCGTCACGTGTCTAACGAACGCTTCTTCGACGAGAACGAGATATCTTTCTGTGCTCGCGGTGCTGGAGGCGTCAGCAAAGAGAAGAAGGATGAAACTCCTCGGCGAAGGGCGCAGCGGGCTAATTATGCGCCGTACACGAAGGAAGATTTATCGCGTTTGCGTTTTCCGCGGTGCGTGCGGCTCACCTACGTGAACATGGACTAGCCATCGGACTTCCTTCTTCTGCCGGGAGGCGTGGGTGGATCCTGACGACTTAATATTACCATCGGCGAGATGATACGTGCTTTCATGGAAGCTTGAACGCCGAGGAACGCCTTTTCTTGGCGAAGCACCTCGCGGCCAGGTTTTTGCTTGTTCGAGTTACGAAACATTTCGATTCTTAATTCAATTCTCAGTTTTCCGGACTGAAGAAATTGAAAACTTTCGCTCGTTTCTAACGATGGTCTGATTTGACAATATCTGGTCTGAGTCGACCACTTTTATTTTTAACATGTTCCGTGCCTCCACACAGTGACCTTTCCAGTTGAAGCCATTTGCAATTTTCATTGTAAAACGGAGAATTTTTTAAAAATTTGTTATAATGTCATATATTGACATTTCAACAACATGTACACCACGTTTTATCGTATCGTAGAACGTGACGGACATTTTTCCCGACTGTCTGTTAAGATTAATTCAATTCGGTAAGAAGACGTAAAATTGTAAAATTTGTTACGAAAATGATGTTAAAAAGTTAAAATAAATATTACTTATTAATTAACATTTTAGTATTATTGCATAGTACTATACACATAATTTATATGATAAGTATTCCAATTTATATAATAAATTATTATTATTTAGTGCATAAGCAATAACACTAAAAATATTTGGCACTATACACATAATTTATGTGATAAGTATTCCAATTTATATAATAAATTATTATTATTAGTGCATAAGCAATAACACTGAAAACATTTGGTAGAAAATGTTTTGTTTTAAATTAATTTTGACTTTGTCCATTAAAAAATTATTTGTTAAAATAACACCTGAAATTTATTGCTTCGTTCTGTGATACATCTCAAGCTCTAGACAATTTTTTCGATAATTATGGTCTTTGCCGTTACCATTATAAAAATTGTAAGACACTTCAGAAGCAAAATTGTTAATCGCAATAGCGTGGGACGTATACCAAAATTCCGTTCGGCACGGAACGTGTTGATGGCAAAAGATGTGGACGAGCTCTTGATGTTGTCGACTAAAGACGAGACTATCGAGCACCTCAGTGAGATTCAGGAATATCTCGTGGCAAGATAAACAATCTCTCCCACGCCGAGATGGCTGATCGATGCTAATGAAGGACCACTCGAGCTGGTTCCTGCGAGAGTACGCTTCTCTCGCTTTATCAACGCGCTATTTTCTTCTCTCTTTCTGCTCTCGGATGAACAGCCTACCCTCTCGTGATACAAAGTGCAAAGTTCAACGTCGCTTTAGCTGCTCTTATCACCATTTGCTTTCGACTTCTCCCTCAAGCTTGTCGATCACCAGTTTTCGTCCAGAGTTCTCGTTTCATCTTTTCCTGCCTTTCAATGTTTTCTTTTGTACAAGATCGATTCTATATAAAGAATCCCGAACGCATAACATCGATGGAAAATTGTCGACACTTTAAACTGTTGTAACTTTGTGTAAGAATCAATCTTGGTCTCATTTGAAAATGCAGCGCTTCCACTTTGACTGTCTCAAGTTCGATTTTTCCAAAGATGTTTTTACATCACTCAGCTTGATTTTTGCGCCGTAAAAAAAAAATTTATTATTTTCAAATATTATATTGTCATATTATAAAGTCACGATCGAACTCCTCTACGTGTGCTACGTGCGGTAGCGTATCAAAGTCTGTCGTAGCGAACGGGGGTTAATAAAAATCGATGGCGAAATCGATTCTTTCCGAGTGTGAAGTTCTTGCTAGTTTCACGGAGAAGTTTCAGAAACTTTCTCTTCAAAAGGAAAAGAAAGCGACGGATCATTGTACACGGTCGCTCGTTATGGTCCGCGAACCAGTTGCAAGGGGTTAATGTTAAAAAGACAATTTCATGTGTGTATTCGATCGTTTTTGATACATTTTTTGACAATAGAGAGACAAGGAAATGAAAGTTAACGTTCAGTTCATTGTAACGGTCTATTAATTTAGAAAAATTTTTGATTGTGAGGGGCCCCCTCGGCTAAGGACATGAAAATTAACGTCAATCGACCAGGTTGGGGCCAATCGATAATCGCGACAGTTGATCGTCGTCGGGCGCGACCGTGAGAAATCGTTCTCGTTCTTGACCGACGTGCATTCTGCGGATATTTCGCCGTTGGGGATTCACCGTTCGCCAGCGCCATATTTTTCACCGGCGCCCCGGCATCCGTGCAATTCCGCGTAACGCGCCGGAGATATTACCTTCTTGCCTGGGCTACCGTCTTGCCAGCCACGCAGCCGGACGGAGCATTTTGTCTGGCACTCGGTCTATCTGGTTAAGCGGCCAGCTTATTCCGCGATTGGTTTTTTAATGTGGACCGATGGCCGACGATCTCGGTAACGAACACGCCGTTCTTGCCGGTCGACTGTTGGACTGTAATCTGTTGGGACGAGGGGGGACGACGATTATTTAGAGATCTGTCGCGTTGCCCCTCGGGGGCGCAGTTCCTGTTGGTCATCCTCGTGCGTTCACCGAGCGGCCGCGCGAACGATGCAATTAACCCCCTCGCCTTGCAACTTTCTTCCCGATATTCTCGGATAAGCGCCGCTTACTTGTAATTGACGACCATCACTTTGGACGCGAAAGATTGAAACGTTACTTGCAACTTGTAATTACGTGCTTGTCGATTCGAAGAAATTGAATTTGACGTTCAGCCAGTAATAATGGAGGCGAGGAAATGAAATTCAACGTTCAGTTAATAGTAATGATCTGATTAATTTAGAAAAATTTCTGAGAACGAGACGTTATTTTAAATACGAGAGATTGAAACGTTACATGTAACGTGTAATTACGTACTTGTTGATTCGCAGAAATTAAATTTGACGTTCAGTTAGTAATAATGACGTGTTAATTTAGAGATAAGGAAATTAAATTTAACGTTCAGTTGATAATGATCTGTTAATTTGGAAAAATTTTTAAAAACTGGCGAAAGATTGAAAGAAGTTACTTACAACTTGTAATTATGTGCTTATCTAAGTGCTTATACAAGTTAAAAAAATTTCAAGAAATTAAATTTGACGTTCAATTAATAATAATTGATTGACTTATTGGTTTAGAGAAATTTAACGTTCAGTTATTAATAACTTATTAATTTAGAAAAATGATTCAAAGAAATTGGACTTAATGTCCGATTTAGAGAAAATTACGTTCAAACTCTGAGTTAAAAACTTGTGATTTGCTATATCTTCCGAATCGAAACCATAATTTACACCATGAGTGTAGTTCGATGTCTCATACGAAGCTAACCACTCTCTTTTCTCTTAGATCGTGGAAAAAAATATTTTAAATAAAATTTTCATTGTTTCAAGGGAGACATCTTATAGTGACTGATCTTCTAACTAACACACTATGACCAATTTAACCAAAATTTTAAGTAACATTGTTCCAAAGACATTCGTGATCATTCACCGCCTCATTCAAAGCCTACCAAAAATTACATTGGAGAAAACGCGACAGAAAAATTACTCGACGCGTTAACAACGAATTTTTACAATTCGCGTCTCATAAACACGAGAGATCAACATAATCCTCTGTCGAATTGAACGCGTGACTGTCGCTCGCTAGCCAATGGCTTAGGCCCTCGGCGTTTTCTTTAGTTTCGTCGAACGAATAGTGACTACAAGTTCATAATGGAGGAACATCCTTCGAAAGCTACGGGGAAGCAACTTTGATATAATTTGAGTCGGCGGGTTGGCCGAGTTGGGGAATAATAGGGGAAGGGACAGGAGTAAGACGCATACTTCTTCATTGTACTGTACCATAGGAATCTGGCGTGGTCGGGGGCCGCGGCTAGACGGGGCACGGGGAGAAAGGAAGGGTTCCTTTGTGAAAGCAGCCTCAGGAAATCAGGATTGATATAGAGCTGCGGTAGGTTCGCTCGTAACTTTGTCCCGCGGTACCGGGAGACGCGGCCCCGATCCATTAATCACCCTCGTACCGAGGCCTGAATCCCGGGTGATTAGCAGGCGTGAACACCAACTCACCAAGGATATATATGCGATTGCTCGCCATTGTCGACCACCGTGGACGTTCCGCGCCGCCGATTGAGACGTCCGTCTTCCTCCGCCGATTCGAAAATCCCAAACACGGAATCGCCAGCCGCCCCGACTACCACCGCTCGCTTCCGTCTTCTCTCGTCTGCGAAACCGCTTCTTCTCCTCTCATCCGCCGCGAAACTGATCCCAAGAGTAGTAGACAACGTTCGAAACAGTTTCCCCGACTTACGAGGATTTCGTTTCCCTTTCGTTGCTACTTTCTACCTTCGTACGTGAAAGGGTACTTGGTAGAAGCTGTGTACCCGTGACACGATCGAGTAAGGGGTGAAGAAAATCGAGTTGAAGCCTTCGTTTTCGAGAGAATTCAGTTTTGAGGATTCCATCGAGTGCACGAAAAACAAGTTCTCGACGAGACACGTTGAAAACAACGCTTTAAACGGAGAAACTTTATTCCACACTTTTCGTTTGTTTTTCGCACGTGGAATTGTGGAATGTGTCCTTGTGTCGATTATTCGCGGTACGGTTAGGAATTGGTTAAATTCAAGTATAATTGACGAGTTTTCAAACAGAGGCTTCAACGAAACAATTTTATTCCTTTTTTTTCTTAAATTCAAGTATACTTGAATTTTGTCGATAGAGTCAGGAGCGTTAACGAGCAAGTTTTATTCCTTTGTTCTTTTAAATTCGAGTATACTTAAGTATGCTAAATTTTGTCGAAAATTCGAAGGCTTTAACCAGAAAATTTTATTCCTTTTTCCTTTTAAATTCAAGTATATTTAAGTATGCTAAATTTTGTCGAGAACAAAGGCTTCAACGAGAAAATTTATTCCTTCTTCTTTTTAAATTGAAATATATTCAAGTATGCTAAATTTTGTCGAAAATTCGAAGGCTTTCAAAAGAAAATTTTATTCCTTTTTGCTTTTAAATTCAAGTATACTCAAGCATGCAAAATTTTGTCGAGAATAAAGGCTTCAACGAGAAAATTTATTCCTTCTTCCTTTTAAATTGAAATATACTCAAGTATGCTAAATTTTGTCGAAAATTCGAAGGTTTTTAACGAGAAAATTTTATTCCTTTTTCCTTTTAAATTCAAGTATATTTAAGTATGCTAAATTTTGTCGAGAACAAAGGCTTCAACCAGAAAATTTATTCCTTCTTCCTTTTAAATTGAAGTATACTCAAGTATACTAAATTTTGTCGAAAATTCGAAGGCTTTCACAAGAAAATTTTATTCCTTTTTGCTTTTAAATTCAAGTATACTCAAGCATGCGAAATTTTGTCGAAAATTCAAACGTTTTAACGAGAGAATTTTATTCCTTCTTCTTCTTAAATCTAAGTATACCTGATAAATCGTGTCGTAAAGTAAACGCTTCAACGAAAACATTTTGTTTTTTCTCTTTTACGAAACGAGGGTAGGAATTCGGGTAGTCAGAATGGTTTTTCAGCTTTATTTTCCCATCGGTCGGCACGCCGCTTCGATCGCACGTTGGCAATGATAAACGACCAGCATCCGGGAATAATTTGCTACCGGCTCGCGGCTCGCGTTGCTACGTCCTTTTTCGTTAGACTTCCGAAACTCGCCGCTAATACTCGCAATTATTACCCTGCGTGCTCGAGTCGACATCGAGAAATGGGCCAGTCGCGTAAAAAAAAAAAAAAAAAAAAAACGAACGATGGGAGCGAAGCGGTCGCGTGGAAAAGAAAGAAACCGGCCTGATGACGAACAGCCATACGATGATTTGCTAATAACGCCGTGAGAAGCTTGTTTTTTTGCTTCTTTCCGAGGATATTCGCTGTTTGCAATTGCGCGGGAACACGCTTCGTCGCGGCGACAGTGAGGCGTGTTGCGACTGAGGTTCGCGAGAAATTACGCGGTGTCGATCTTCCAACGATTGTACATTATCGCCTAATTCTCGTCGGCCACTCGCGTGCACGGAAACTGTTATCTGCAAGAAAATAAGAGAAAGGGGGGAAACACAGACAGTGACGAAGGGAAGAGAAGCCGTAAATTTTCCTCGGCGTGTTCGTTCGTTCGTGTACGCTCGCGAGTAGAGTACACAGCTCGAACAGGCGAGCCGCGACTTTTATGCTGCTGCCGCTTATTATTCATAAGGGAAAGAAAGTGAATTGGTCGGAAGGGTGTATGTACGTATGTATGCCAGTTGCACGGCAATTACTCGCGCAGCCGTTCGTAATTGGCAGTCGTACCGGCGTGGTATTTACGATTTTAATTTGTCAGCGAGGCACAGTTGCCCGGCTAACGATTCCGTGTTTCGGTCGTGACAGCTCAGGATATTGATTTAGTGGTCCTAGTAGAAAATTCGTCCCAGCTGAACATTTAAGGGGGTATTCTGGTAATTCGACTTAAAAGATCAAATTTTCTTTTTTTACATTTTCTCGAAGTATATGCTTTCGAAAGTGTCTGAGCAAAAGGATTTGTTTGAATTCGTAAAATTCGCAAAGCTACAGATGTTTAAAGGAACCGGTGTACTGCTCGCAACGTAAGTGTAAATATCTTTGTGCAAAAAATTTAAATGTGTTTTTCTCAAAAAATATTTTATTTTATAATATTATTATTTAGTTTTATATTGTTATTATTTTATAATATTTTATTTTTCGTACTACTCGATTGATTGTAAGTGTGAATATTTCTATACAATGGGTAACAAAAAACTTCAAGTGTGTTTTTCTCAAATCCATGCGTTTTAAACTGGTTGACGGGATATCTCACGTTTTAGTTGACCGATTGACTTGAAATTTGAAGATCTTCGAACCACGGATTTCAAAATCTGCTGTTTTCTTTTCTTTTTCTTTTTTTTTTTTACCACCCAAAAAACGAAAAATACAAGAAAAATCGATATTTAAATTTCAAAATGCTGCCATCTTTTTAATTTTCGAAATCTCGCTGTTTCCGTGGTTCATGCGATAGTCATATTTATACTCGTTAAGATGCATTTTGGCTTTTTCGTTTCAAATAACCAGGTGGACCGGAATCACGTCAGCCATTCGAACCCGTTTTTTAAAAACATGCTTTACCTAAGGCTACATAATTTCCACAACTTTTATTAATTCCGTTGAGAAAGAAAATTGCAAATACTCTTTAAGTATGAATAAATCTGTGTGCGAAAACTGCATACCAAAATGTATCGTGGTTTTCTTCGAAAAAAATTTCAGAAAAGTCGATTTTTACAAGCCGGATTACCAGAATACCCCCTTAACGATTTCGTCGAGCTTGACGGCCGAATTCGACGACACTCGCGAGTCACGCACGCAAGTAACTCGATAATTTCAGTTAAAGTCAGTTTAAAATACGCCACGCCATCTAGATGAGCGTGAAATATCATTGATAACTGATACACGGAGAGGATTCATTTTCGACGAACGAACGAGACGTGAACGGAGGGTACGATCTCTTTGTGATTGTCTCCAAGAGGAATCAGTATCGGAACGCCTGCTAGCTTCTGCTAGGAGGCTAATTGGGATCGTTGATATCTGGATAGCTCGCGTCGACGGTTAATTTCAATTAAAATGTAAATTAGATCGCTGGTCGAGCGTCGCCCGGTTATTACTCCCGGTAACTCCCGACGTTACGACTCAGCCCGGTGACTCGATTCGAGATTCGGGATCCTAGTTCAACACTACTTTCTGTCACGTGTACACTTGACTCCAATTTGTTGACAAAAGAAATTCATATAGACGAACGAATGAAGATGAACACTAGAACAATCGTATCGAGATACATTCGACAGATAAATTACTGTAACATGAACAATAATTGAAATGTACAGTTTAAATCTGTAAGTCTACAATTGTAGAAATACATTTACAAATACGATTTATTTATTGATAAACATAATAAATAATTGCATTGGTAAAGACAATTTATTTGTAAATCTCTGTTTTTGTCCAAAGGGAGATTGATATTAATTTCAACGAGAATATCTGTATTATGTAAGCACTAGTAAAAAATGAAAGTCTGAAATCAATCGATGAGTTTGTACAGTTTATTATCGATTTACTTGCATAGATCTATACAATTTATTTATTAATCTCCGTTTCTGTCCAAAACAGAAAGAGATTGATATTAATTTTGTCAAGGATGTCCCTAAGCCTTTGTAAGAAACGAAAGTCTTAAATCCAGTCACGTCGATGAATTCGTTATATCGTTAAATTAATAGAATTGTAACAATTATTTGTAAAAACTTGCACGACGATAAACAATTCTACAACACGTCCACTCGAGGCTTAAAACTTCTACAGTGAATAATTTTAAAAGTTATCCCAAAATTAATCCATCTGAAATTCCGTAAAGAATTCCGAAAGTTATTCCTCTGTAAATGACACTGATACACGCACCTATGATTTCCAAACACATCCTACGGTTAAAAGCGTGTCGGCGAGGAAGATTCGCTTGTTCCTCGAAAGGGGCGAGGCAGTAAATGCTTCGAAAACTGTCGATTGCCGGCGCGAGACGCGCGTGTCCCAGATTTTTCGATGAAACACCCGTTAGATGCACGACGGGCCCCTATGGGGGTGGCGTGCGTGCTGTTGACCCGTGGCGTGGACCGGTTCGGGTCATTCCTTTTTCCCTCCTGGCCGATCGAGGCCTTTTTTTCTGCCCCCCTCGGTCCCGCCTTCTCTCGCGCCGGTGTCGATATAGCCAGGCGCGTGACGTCACGCAACGAGGCGTGATAGGTTACACGGGCCCCGGTGCGCGGGCCCACGCGTGGGCCCAGGTGTGTGCCTCACCCGCACCGACCAGGCTCATCAGGCCTCCGCGCTAACAGTTTCCCTCGATTTCGATCTCGCTCGGCCGCGATCCCGAGGATTAGGGTACCGTTAACGCTCTCGTCCGACAGTGATCCGATCCACCGACCGTACGCGAGAGAGTTTACGCTCGCGTGGGCAATTTCTTCTTAGGCCCAGTTGATTCGTCCTTAGAGTGGTATTTTCCGTATTTGCCGGAAAAAAGGAAACATATTCCTTGGCATTCTCTCAGAAAGTGCATCGACATAATCGAAATACTACGAATTATACTACGTCAAACCAATATTGTTTATTTATTCGTATTCTATGTTGAATTGTTGGTACTAAAAGTTCAACAGTTCAACTTTGAACTGTATTCCGTGATAAATATATCTAACAATCAAATATGGTAAATTATGGTACAATTCGACTCGTGGATCAGTACATAATTCTTGAATTAATTGTAATTGTTGAAATCAATACACATTTCTTGAATCAGAATTCACTTCACGTCTGATCTAAGCGAGATTTGCTGCAATTATTATTATTTATTTATTTATTTATTCGTATTTTGTATTAAATTGTCAGTGCACATACTAAAAATTTTAACAGTAGCTTTAACCTTTGTTTCATAATCTAATAACTAATATCTCGTATATCTAATAACTATCTAATAACTAATATATTTAGTAAGATATGATACAATTCGAAACATGGATCAATACATAATTCTACGTCACGTTCCTTCATCTAACATTCGAAATGTGTCTCTCTTCTTTCGTTATATTTGCTACACACTATATATTTTTGCGATTAATTTATTACCACATCTTTTCGTATTAACTGTATAATAATCACGTTTAAATATTATACGACTAATGGAAGACGCGATTAGAATTCACTTACGTCCAATATGTTTTTGCTGCAATTATTTTCAATAATTAATAATTTTCGCGGCGCCTGTAAGTTTGATTCCAGTAATGTGAGGCGAGTCTTTCGTTCGTTTCGTTCATTCGGTTCCAGCGAACCGAATCGAGCGCCTGTAGGCGCCAACAAAGTAGCCAAAGGATTAACGAAAGGAGAGCTTCTTCCTGTTTCACCTCGAAACGTTGTCATATCGTAGCTTCATCCATGGTTTCTTCTTAGCCTGCTCGGGCTAATTAAAACGCAAGCTGAACTGGGGCGGGCAAAACCTTGGCTTCGTCAAATGATACGAGAGACGTCAAGCGATCCGATGGACAGCGAAGAAGTTCGTCGAGTAATCGATATCGACGCGAGCCCTGGAACGAAATTGCTAATGTCCTATCCTCCGTAAGAACTGGCTGATTATTAATTCCGGCGTATCCGCCGGTTTCGCCGTTAAAATCGGACGTGACGATCCTTTGCTGCCGTTTCCACGAACCCCGGCTCGCCCCGGCTCTCTAGATCCGCCGAAACAATTCAAAGATCCGAGCCGCGGATCTTGAAAGAAAGAAAGTCGCTCTCTATTCGGTCGATCCCTCGGGGAATATAGAAGAAAGTTAGGAATGCGCGGCGAACTGGGCGTTTCAGTTTCGCGGAAACGTGATCTCTCGTTCTCCGACTTCTCCTTCGTCCCTTGTCACCTTTCAGCGACGCTTGCGCTGGATCGTAGTTGGATCGATACTGAAATAAACTCTGCGCGACCATCGAGTGTGACGAGTAAGTTTCACTCGCTCGTGACGTTTTTTTGGTGTATTGATGACGTTTCGATGAAACTTGACAAAAAATATTGTTCAACGCTGTAGTATCGGTTATCGGTTATTATAATTAATTTGTAGTTATAATTATAACTTTAGTTATGTTTAAATACAACAGATGGCCTGCTTGTTGATCATAGAAATATGATAAAGTATGAACGGAGTGCTTTTCTTTTTTAAAGAAAGACCAGAGTCGTGAGAGTCGAAAGAGAGAGAACTGTTGAAAATCAATCATCAATTGTGTTGTTAAAAGAATGTTATTTGAGTTGTTAATTCGTGTTGTTTTAAAGTAATTTGTCTTGTTCAATTATTTGTTGTTCTATTATCATAATTTTCATTGAATAAACATTATTTATGTTATATCTCTGCAACACCTCCATTCTGAAGTTGCGTCAATGGGTTTGTCGTTACAATCGCCTGTTATTTGTTATTAATCGCGAAACATGACGACGATACGCTAAAAGTAGGAACTTGGAGATCGTTCGTTTTTTATCAGCAACAAAGTGTTCCCAATTTGTGCTGTATACGGATGTTGAAGACGATTATCGAGATAAAAAAATATAAACATAATTGAAGAAAGAGATGAAATAGATTAACATAAAATTTTAATTATTTTTGTAGAATTTTTATAATTATTTAATAGTCTAATGATTAAAATTATTGAAAATTCATAAATAATTCATTTTACCATAAAATTATCAATTATTAATAATAAAATTATACAAAAATATATTAAAAGTAAGTCGATGATCGTCAACTGACAACAAATATCAAAATTTGACATCGACGTAGCAAAAATTGCAGATACATTGTACTGTGAAGTAAATGAACGATATAATTCAAAACGAAATAATTCAACAAGCAATTCATTAATTAACGTTTAACAAGAGTGAAACTTGCTTTTTGACTGCCCCTCGTACACTGATCCAGCCGTCGACTCGCGACGAGCCTGTTTTCCCTCGGATCTTACTACGAAAAGTGCAAGATATCGATATAGACGAGGGATACGCGAGCCGGTAGCAAGCCATTAGCGAATCGCAGCAAGGTTGTTCGTCATCTCACGGTTGGCTAGTCGTGGCTAGGCATAAGCTTGCTTTACCGACACGCGACCCACACGCGGCCTGTTCTACCTCTTTCTCTCCCTCCCCCTCCCTCCCTCCCTCTCTCTCTCTCTCTCTCTCTTTCTCTCTCGTTCTCCATCCTGTCCCTTTCGTTGCCTTTTCTCGACGAGAGCCTAGCACTCTCTGTCCCGTCTGTGCTTCGTTTTCCATCCGCTACTTACTCTCGGTGCTCTCGCCGCTCAAGACACGCGCGCGGCGCAAGGGAACAGGACGGAAATAAGATACGACACAGCTGATACGCCTTCGTCCGTCGATTACGCGCTAGGTGTATGCCGGAGATTGCGGATGATGTCATCTCCAACTATAAACCGCCGCCAAGTGCAACGCGACTGCTCTTATATACATACGTCTGCAGCCTCGTTTTATTGATCTGGGATACTCGAGGACGATAACGATGATTTCGGATGTATAATACTCGTCGATTGTTGCTTTTTGGCACGCATCCGTGGACATTGTCAACCTCGAACTTCTTTTTTCACCTCGATTTGTATTTCCACCCGGGTCTACGTGCCAATTATTTACTTTTCGCGTCGCGACAAATCCCTTATTTCGCTTTTAATCGTTTCAATTTTTTCGTGGACACCTCAGGAACATATCGACTTTTATACCTATTCTGGTTTTTAACCAGCAAGCTATTTGGTAGGCTGCTTCGAACCAGCGCGGAGAATCTCTGTTGCACTAGAGAACAGAGTTGTAAGACTCTTCTCTTTCCCCTTTAAGGGGACAGGACATTTTGACGGGTCTAGAAATTACGAATAATTTGGAGGGTAGAAAAAAAAGTACATACATTTGATTGACATGAGCTTTTGTGGTTCATTTTGACACGTTATGAACTATAAAAAGCAACATTAGAAAAGAAAAGAAGAGGGCTCTTGTTTAACTTTTTAACGGCATCCTTTTTTACATAACATTTTTTACGTTGCCTATCGGTGTGCCTAATGATTTTAGCCAAACAAGATCAGCTGCAACAAAGAGGCGGAAAAAAGTTCAAAAGTAAACAATATTGACGATCCAACATTTTCATTTTTGTGAAAATTATGAAAATAGCGGCTATTTGTTTTTGATATGTCGAATTTATGCCAAAAATTTCTACAGTTTTTCGTTTATATTTCTCGAAATTGTTAAAAATTAAACAATGTTCGATCGTCAATCCCTAGTAAATGTTACACTGAAGATACGTGCCAAGTTTCACAGTAATCGGTTGGTTAGATACCGAAATATCGTGCACACCGTTTCTAAAAACGCGTTTAAAGTTTCAGAACGTCAATTTTTATATGTATCCTTTACTTACTTTTTTTACTTATATATATCGCCGCTCACAGTTCTTACAATTCACAACTAAATTGAATCCAGGTCCCCTAATATTCGATTCACCAGAAGTAATGTTCGAATCACACGAATTTACACTTTGTAATACTGCTTAAAGTTGTAAACAGTGATGCAAATTCAATTATTCTCTATCCGCGGATTTATCATTATACTCCCAAAATAAGTCGTTTTAAAGGACCTTTTGCATCTTATTTCTAAGACTTCAGACTGCTATTTAAAACAAGTACAAAAAAATCGATTTTTCGAAAATTTCAAACTGTCCTGACCCTTCAAGAAATCACATTTCTCTCGCTCTCTCTTCCTTATCTCTGAGATTTACTCGTCAGCGTGTTTAAAGCGAGCCCTCATCCTTGTTTCGGGTACCGTGCTGGCACTCGACCGACGGTTTCGCGCGGCTGCTCGCCGATTTTTCCGTCAGCAGCCGATTATTAATATCCCGGAGGCGGCCGCGGCGCCGGCATTCCCAACGACATTTCTCACGAACCGATCCAAGCCAGTCAAAAAATGCCCCGCTATCGACCGCTAGAAATTTATACCGCGAGGGGGCTCTCAGCCCGATAAAACGGAGGAATTCGAAGCCAGCGATGAAGTGAAGGGGAGGTTTGTCCGGCCGGAGCGAGGCTGCTGCGCCCGCGACATCAATCATCCTGGCCGGGCAAGACTTTCACCGGGCTGTTACGACGACGACGACGACAACGTTCACGTAGCTGCACACGGTTCACCACTCCCGTGAGCTGGCTCCGAGTGCGTCTCGTTGCGTACCGTTGCGTATCGGCTCTTCGACTTCCATACCATAGGCATTTTCTCTAGTGATGTTCTCGCGCGGTCTCTTGAAAGTTTCTGGCATAACAGGGACACGGACGTTGGCTCGTTTGATCGAATTTTCGAGCAAAAGCATGAAAGTGTACTCCCTTGTCATTATTGGCCACGAGAGTTCGAAATGATCGCAAATCACGATAAAGCGAGATGCAATATGATATTGGCGTGAACGTGGTATTCAAAATGCTAACTGGCAACAGGATAAATAAATTTTCATTTATGGTCACCTGTTATGGTGTTATGGTGATACGACTAGTATGCATTACAAATCGAGCGACAGGACAATTCCCCTTTCCTCTGTGTCGTTTCAACTTGTAAATAACGTGCCAACTGCATTATGTTTGCCACGCTGTTTAGTCCTGAGCTGGCTGACTGGCGGCCCGTGAGTTCTTGCCCCTACTTTCCTAATCGTTGCAGTGGAGGGGGTAGCGTTAGCGATCAGGAAGGTAGGGGCAAGGGCTCGCGAGCCGCCAGTTAGCCAGCTCTGGTTTTAGTCTGGCTTTCAAATTGAACCTTTGCAGATTTACTTTTGTAATAAATTGTAATTGTCCCGAAATGAAAATTTTATTGCACGCATTGTGGTAATACTCACGCAAAGTGATGTAAAATTAACGTAAAATATTTGTTTAATGCCAAAAGTATTTTATACTAAGAGTATTTATGCATTCATCTACAACCTACCGCTGCGTGGGGTAGTTTTATATACACATTCATAAAATAATTATGATAATCTGATAATTAACAGCTAATTCACACTAAATGTTCAGCGATTTACGAATATTTCTTGCGCAGAATTTAATTTTCGAAACAACTTCGACGAGCTTGGAGCGCGAAATGGTGAACATAATCGGCGAAAGGGTTAATTTGGAATGTTACAACTCGTACGACTTTCTCCCTTCGGGCACAGAGAGATGCAAAACTTGGCGATCGTCGCCAACATTACCGTACCGAAAACGGAGTTCTCTTGCGACGCCTCTGAAAAGAAAAGAAAAAAAAAAAACACCGTGATAAATAGCAACTCGCTCGATTCGCAGTCCGATTGCATTTTCGATGCGCAGAGTTGCGCGTGCGCGATTTATGACCTGAAATCTCTCGACACGGGTGAAATCGGCGCCTCGTTCGTCCAAGCTCGCCGTAGCTTCACCTCTGTTCGCCCAACATTGTACGCGAGAAATTAAAGCGCGAGCAAACAGGCAGAGGAATCCGGTTTCGACGAGTTCGAACGGAACCCATCGCGGTTGGTCGATAATTCAGCGTCGCCGCGCGAATTCGAAAAGAGCAGGACGCGAGCTTTCGATGGAAGGACCTCGGTAGCTTCCACGAGACCGGCCCGACGATGATTCAATCGAAGCGGTTCGCGTTTCTTTCGGCGACGTGCCGCCCACGGGATGATCGCGATCCACCTGGAACAAAACGAGAGAGAGAGGAAACGATCGAGGCGCGTTGGCAGGATCGGCCGTTGGACGATGATTCAGGCAAATCGATCTGCCGCGCGCTGGGCCTCTCTTTCGTCAGCTACATAATGTTCCGCCCACGGAGCATCGTGCAGCAGAAAAAAAATCGCATGAAGAGAGAGAGAGAGAGAGAGAGAGAGAAACATCGGCGTCGGTAGCATCGATCGTCGGTACACGATTTCGTTTAATAACGATCCCTCCCTGAAGTCGTACGCGCAGCTTCCTCGAGGATCGTACTCAATTACGACGAGGTGTGAAATTTCTCGCAAACGTCATGTTCTTGAAGAAGAAAAAAAATAGGAAGTAGGGTTAAAAGAGAGAAGAGTCGGCCGAACACCCAGCGCGACCCACCCACGAGGGACGATTCGCGAGGCGCGATTCGCCAAGTGAAGTGAGAAACACGGGGCGAGAGGGATCAGAGGGACCGTGGTGAAAAGTACCATTGATCCAGCGTCATATTTCTTCGGGGTCGGGGTTTATTGAGGAAGCTCGCCGCACGGGGGTAAAAGTATTGAATTCATCGGTGTACGCATTGTCGACAAGATATACGAAGCTGGGGGTTACGGGTTAAGTGGAGCCTGTACCTCCGGTAAATAAGTCTCCCCGCACGCTCGGGTTGTTACCGGTGTACGTGTGCGTTTCGCCTTGGCAGCCGGAACGCGTGTGCAAAGTGCACGGCTGCACGGGCCGCGGCATAGGCCAGGCCACGCTTTCACGGGGTAATTTATAATCGTGCCGGGGTTCAATGGAACCCGGCCGAGTGTGGGACGGCCGAGAACAAAGGGACACCCTGTGGAAGCTAGGTGGTTGCCACCACCACCACCACCACCGCCGCCATTACCATCACCAACACCAGCACCAGCACCACCTCCGCTCGCTTAATCGATGATTAGTTGCTTGGCAGCTCCTTTGGTTCCTTAAGTTGATGCATCCTCGCGTTCTTTCAATCGTGGATAACGAACAACGAAACCGTCGCCATTCGTCGACAGAGAAGATCGACCCTTCTTTGACTCAACTATGTTCAAGTATAATTCGAGTCGAGTATAAATTCATAATCAAGTATAATTTTCAGTATTGAGTTTCAATCAAATTATTAATACTGTAGGATTTGAAGATTAGGTTATGTATTCAAAATTAAGCTACGGTGATTGTTAAGTTATGTATTTAAATTTAAGCTATGGCGATTGTGATCGATCCTCCTTTGATTCGTGTATGTTCATGTATAATTCGAGTCGAGTATAAATTTATTATCAAGTATAATTTTTAGTATTGAGTTTCAATCAAATTGTTAATACTGTAGGATTTGAAGGTTGGTTTATGTATTTAAGATTGAACTACGGTGATTGTTAGGTTATGTATTTAAATTTAAGCTATGATAATTGTGATCGATCCCTTTTTGATTCATGTATGTTCAAGTATAATTCGAGTCGAGTATAAATTCATAATCAAGTATAATTTTCAGTATTGAGTTTCAATCAAATTATTAATACTGTAGGATTTGAAGGTTATGTATTCAAAATTAAGCTACGGTGATTGTTAGGTTATGTATTTAAATTTAAGCTATGGCGATTGTGATCGATCTTCCTTTGATTCATGTATGTTCAAGTATAATTCGTGTCGAGTATAAATTTATAATCAAGTATAATTTTTAGTATAGAGTTTCAATCAAGTTGTTAATACTCTAGGATTTGAAGATTAGGTTATGTGTTTGAAATTAAGTTATAGCAATTGTGATCGATCCTTTTTTGACTCATGTATGTTCAAGTATAATTCGAATCGTGTATAAATTCATAACCAAGTATAATTGTCAATGTTGAGTTTCAAACAAATTATTAATACTGTAGGATTTGAAGGTTAGGTTATGTATTCGAGATTAAGCTACGATGATTGTTAGGTTATATATTTAAGATTCAGCTATAGTGACTGTGATCAATCCTTTTTTAATTCAAATATAATTCGAGTCAAGTGTAAATTTGTAATCAAGTATCATTTTCAATATTGATTTAGTATCAGTACTGTGGGATTTGAAGATTAGACAATCAAAATCGAGTGTAACGCCAAGAAAGAAATTTTTAATAAATAATTAATAATTACTTAACTAATAATAATAAACAATTTTTGTTCAATTATGTGTTTAAGATTAAGTTGCAGTGATTATCACACACTGTCTACTTGATTCTACGCGATTTCAAACTGTCTGCTCTGGTCTTCTTCACTCAATGAATCCACACTTTTTCTTCTGATGTGCACCTTCGTTACCATTCATTCTCTTTCTCTTTCTCTCGCATTCATATCCGTAATGTTCTATTATTTTACGATGCTATTGCATTATATTACGATATTATTTTGCTATATTATTATATCCAGATAATACTAAAATCATATACTACCAACTAGGAAAGAAACAGTTGAGCGCAATAGAAATAATAGTAAAGAGGAAAAAGGAATGTTCAAATACATGCAAGAAGCCATGAGAATAAGAGCTTTCCGTAGGAATGAATGAAAGAGGGAGAGCCAAGAGAAACAAGGACGTTCAAGTGCAAATACATCTTTGCACAGATATATATAACAGGATATTCCCAAATATTAATCAATCAATCAATATTATTATATTATAATTATAATATAAAATTATAATTATATTATAATTATTTCACATAGTATCGTGCAACACTTGCAACTTATCTACATACCCGAGCCATCCTAAGTATCATAAAAACTTGATCCGCACTCCTACTTTAAAAACTACGAATTAAAACTCGGATCAACGTGCTTTGGAAAGAAATAAATCCGACAAATTGCGGGAAAATCGACGAGGACACGGTGAATTACGCGACGCCGAGATCCCGGAAGCGAACCTCGTATATACATATTTACGCCATTATTATAACGCGTATTTGCTCTCGATTTGGCCACTCTTGGCTACGCCTCCAGCGGTAGAATCGGCTGCTCGATAAAAAGAGCGAATCCTCCTTCATTAACGCGGCTGACTTTTGGACAAAGGATCGAACACGGCCGGGTTACGTTGGCTGCTCTGGCAGAAAAGGGGAGGGGGATCCTCCCCCGTGCGTGGACATTGTTTGTACGTGAGTTACAGGAACGAGAGGCACAAAGCGCCGGTTTCAGCTGACCTATGACCCCGTCTCTAATGAGCGGCAAAGCACGGCTATTGTGAACGAGCCTCCTCCTCCTCCTCTTCTTCTTCTTCTTCTTCTTCTTCTTCTTCCTCTTCTTCTTCTTTTTCTTCTTCTCTTGCGCGCTCAACAGCCTCGCCTTCCACTAGGCACTATTATTTCCAACGTACATGCGCTCGCTGCGCATCCTATTTTCAATCACAATCCTGATTAAAAGTTGCTGCCGGTGGGAATCTCGTTCGTTGAACGTTCCGCTCTGAGAGGCGAAATTGAATGAAAATTCGGGGATTACTTTAGAACGCTGTCAATGACAGTCAGAAACTTAACACTTGACGCATATTGAGATTTGTAGACTAACTTTCTAAGATAATTTCTAAGTATTTTTGTTGAAGAATAATGCTAATTTAGTAAACTTGCGACTGACGCTTGACATACACGGGATTTGTAAATTTATGTTCTTTCGTGCCAACTTCCTAGAACGGGCCATGTAGATTTAAAAAAAATATTCGACGATATTTGAATAACTTTCAAAAATTTTACTGACGAATGATGCCAATTTAATGAACTTGCAATTGATTCAAACTTTAATTTTCTTTTTTTTAATTCCCCAGAACTCGGAGAAAGGCAAAGAAAAAACAACCTGTCCGTCAAGAAAGAAACGTTCATCCTTTGAAAATGATTTTATTTAAGAAATATTTTACGCGGCGTTCAATTGTCAATGTCTGTAGATGTTAGTTGAGTACAAAAGTTCAAAGAGAAAAGAAAACGAACATTTGTAAGCAATATGTAACATATCTATGTTGCATACTTTTTATCAGAAGATCTTCCTTTGTTTTTCAACTTTTACTATTTTATTTCTTCGATAAACAATTACTTTTATTATTTTACTCTTCAATGTAATTTCACTATTATCGTTTCAATTAATTTATTTCAGTTTTCAAATGGCAGATCTTAACAGTGAAACAGACTTCGTTAGATATTTTTCTTCACAGCTCGAAATCGGCCGATTCGCGTTTATCAACAGCTTTTGATCTTCTTCCTCCCGGAAGGAACGTGAAGAGAATGAAGTTCGAATTCAAAATGTTAATCTACGCGCTACACTAACAAATCGACAAGACCACGGACTTGGCCATTGCCATGATCTCTCCAGCGCGAGAGCTTTTTGAACCTGTCCAAAAAATTGGCACCGTTTCAGCGAAAGACATTGTTCCAACCCGGGGGAAACGAGCGTGAAAATAACGACACGTGTGATCGACGCTCGATGCGCGCATGCATCATTATCGAGGAGCAAGCGGAACGGATGGAGCCAGCAGCAGAGAGAGAGAGAGAGAGAGAAAGCCGAACGTCGGTCTCGATTGGGTCGATCTCGATGCTCTATAATCCAGCAATGCCGCCGACAAATGGAGTGCTAAATAATCTCTCGACGAGAGAGTGGAAAAAGGAGCAACCACCGCCAGTCGTTCGGGTAATAAGTCATCGAAGAGTATCGGACGACGATCTTCGGCGGCGATCCGGTTCGCAGGGGCAGCAATTTTGGAAATTGCCGCGATTAATTCGCAAAATTACGAGCGTTTTTCGTCGTCGAGTCGAGTTCGTCGTCGCGCGCGCCGCGTTCCCCCCCCCTCCCCCCTCCCCCCGAGATCTCGCCCGACGTATCGAATCCAATAGCCAATCATCGATAATCGATGGAGAAAGGACGAGGGACTTGGGTCCCGTTTGACGAGAGTTAAAAGGCAGATGAAGGGAGGCAGGGGGGATTTTTCCGCGAAGGAGGAAAGTTTCGCGGCGAGCTGAGAGGCGACGACGGCCGATAGTGGGAAGAAGAGCGACTCGCGACGCGGCGGGTTCTGCGAAAGGGCAGCGCGATCGCTCTTGGGGGGAGGGTAGGGGGAAGGAAAGGAGAGAGAAGAAAGGGGGAAGCGAAATCCCGAGGAGGCGAGCCTCGATCGTCGACGTTCTTGTCGGCCAGGCAGACGGCAGCAAAGGGGAACACCCTGTACATGCCAACGACATTCCCGAAGTGCAGCGTGCAGTTTTTCGCGGCTACCAGGCCTCTCCGTGGTCTCTCCCTGACGAGAGAGTGACTCACGGGAGAGCGAACGCGGTCGAACGCAAGGGCGTGCGTGTACACGCACGTGCGCGCGTCAGTGTGGCCCGCGCACACACGTGTGCCCCTCGATATCTATCGCTGCGCGTGTACGATCTCCGCTCTGTACGCGGGGTGTTTGTTTGCCGCGAGTCGCTTTGTTCTGCTCGCGATATGTCGCTTCCCCTTTTTTCTCGAACCTGAGGGAACTTGAAGCTACATAGCTGTAGAAAGTAGCTAAAATAACGGGGGGAAACTGGCTCTCGATCGAAAGAGAATCGATCGAGTGCGATCCGTCTTTGCGAAAGTGAGGATCGGAGTTTCAAAATTTTCGACTCGACTTTCCAGTCGAAAGCACGCCACCCGGTATAAAACGCGCGCTCGAGCTCCTCGTACACGTGTACGTGTGTACTCGCGAGCATGTTCCGCTGGACGGAACTCGTCAGTGTGCAAGTGGATCGAAGATCGAAGGATCGCGAGCGAGAAGAAGGAGAGGAAGAAGACGAAGAAGAAGAAGAAGAAGAAGACGACTGGAACGACGCGAAACAGAAGCAGAAGCAGAAGCAGAAGCAGAAACAGAAGCAGAGAGACGCGCCGTGTGGTAGGGTGGGAGTGGGAGAGAAAGAAGAGGAGAGAAGCGCGAGAT
This sequence comes from Tetragonisca angustula, assembly GCA_036937485.2. Lineage (NCBI taxonomy): Eukaryota > Metazoa > Arthropoda > Insecta > Hymenoptera > Apidae > Tetragonisca > Tetragonisca angustula. Next base: position 101,402 of record JAWNGG020000226.1, read on the forward strand.
TTATTTGCCCGAATTTCGACTGGCGGCCGATCCCCGTGGCCGCTTCCAAGGAATGCATTTCGCATTCGGCCTCTTCCACGGAATATGTTCTGCGACGGGGTTGAGGTTTCTGCTTCGATCCAGGCTAAACCAGTCACCGAGGTTTGTTATTGTTTTCGAGGGCCACGGACGCGGTTCTTGCGATACGACGCTGTATCTCTAGCTCGAGCCTTGGCTCTCTTGGCCACCGATCCGAACGTCGTGTCACAGCTTCCTCCAGGATCCCGCGGTTCTCCCTCTTTTTCTTCTTTTTTTTTCTTTCTTTTTTTCCTGCTGCCGCAGGCAGACTAGTCGATCGTTCTTCCAGCAGTCTGCGTGAAACCAGTAGTGGCAGCTTATTCAGATGATGTACGATCCGCGATACGCGGCGTAATTAGTATTCTATCTGGCGGAGGATCCGTAGTCGTGTATCTCCGTATTATCGTAATTACGTTGGAAGAAATATATATATATATATATATATATAGAGAGAGAGAGAGAGAGGATTGGAAAGTATTCTCGGCAGGAACCAGTTGGTTTCACGCACGTACGTGGTTACGGAATAGCTGGCGCTAACCGAGGCTCCTTTTGCTCTCTGCGTGTTAATCCGAGTCGATAAAGACCGACAACCGATCTCGTGTCGATCTGACGCGAAACGAGAGATTTCAACCGCTCGAGGTCGGATTGTGCACACGTCGTCGAAAGCTGAGAATCTCGTCTTCCACTCTGTGAAAAGTGTCGTTAACCGAGCAGAGGCTATTAATTATTATTCGACTCGGAGGATGGATCGATGTGATGTATCGTTCTCGATTCGGCGCTATTAGGCCGTTGGCATCGGTTTTTACGCTCGTACCGAGAGATTCCGAGGCACGGGGCGTCCCGTGAACGACGGCCTGCGACGGGCGTTTATTAACCAACGTGGCCGGGATCTGGCCAGTGATCGCATTGATCACCGTTCCGAGGCTAGATTTATGTCGACGAATGATTCACGGCGTGATTTACAACAGATTGTCCGATACTCGCATACTGATTGACCGTTTATTCCAGTCTCCCGGCCGCGGCGCGACGACCCACTAATCGCTTATTGGGTTAAGGTGAAAATCTTCCTCTCGACGTCGCTTCGCATTGCCTCGTCGAACCTTCCGTCTCGATTCCAGAGATCGACGAATCGATCCGGACCACCAATTTTTGTAGTTTTTGTTACTATGCATTTGATATCTTTTATCATATGTTATTTATTATATATTTGAAATTATACATTTGGTATTTTATATATTTTGCAAATGCGAAATGGCATATTTTTAGAGATCCGAATGTACAAATAAAAGCCTCTGTCTACTTCTGTCATAAAGTTCTTTATTTTTTAACATTTTTTTTTTCTTTCTTACTTTAAGATCTTTGATGAAGATTTTACGTGTTTTAATCGTCGGTAGTTCCACGCAAATTTGTGCCGACACGATACAAAAAGTTATATGCGAGTGAAACATATTTTTTAACTCCCTCTCGTAACATTGATCACACCATCGACTTGCGACAAGCTCGGTTTCCCTCGAATCTTTCAAGAGAACATGCCGAAGAATCACCGATTTTGATGAAATTTGGTATAAATGTAGTTTCCAAAAATGTATTTAACCTGTATTTTTTCTTTTTATCAACAATGATCAATGTTGAAGGAGTGAAAAGTACTCTCAAAGTTCATATTTTGTTAAATATTTCGGAAATGATTCAAGATACCGTTTTTTGTATAAATTGGTGAAATTCGTAGATACCACTTTGCAAAAGAACCTTTTGTTTAAACAATATATTTGAAAAATCGTATTTTTCATAAGTTTTTTGGAGTAAATGTTGATAAATTTTCTTGAACATTCGTTTATATGAAAACTGCACATTCAAACACAAATCACAGATAAAATGGAATCTTGATTTTTGCATTATTTCTTGAAATATCTGTCGTTGGTACGAAAAGTGCCAAATATCGATACAAAGACTATAGGCAGATTCATAAAAAAAAAAAAAGCAATTCGTTACGTTTAACAGGAGTGACACTTACTTTTTGACTGCCCCTGGCGATCGTTCACCAAATGGAATAAACACCTTCAAATACACGGATCGATCCCTCAAAAAATATCTTAAAAAAAAACTAAAAATAATTTTTAAAAAATCTTTAAAGAAATATCTTTAAAAAAGGTGGCCGGCTTTCCTCGCAATCGACAGACAGAAGACCGCTCGTCGTTTCATCGTGTTAGAGTCGGTGGAGGATCGACGATGATCGAGGGGGTGAGCGCGGGGGTGCGGAGAGGCACGTTTTTCCGGGCAGTTACTCAAGAGCGGGGAACACGGACCATTTCGAATCCCGTGTTTTCTGTCGGCGAGCAGTCCGAAAGTCCCGGCGGGACCGCTCTTCCTCCTTTTTCCGATCTTCGTCCGTACGATTCGTGGCTCGATCACGAAGGCAGGGCACGCGTCTCGCCCGTAGAATGTCGTCGTAACGAGGTGTTCCACCCGTCCGTTCCCCGCCCCGCCGCCGTCTGCCCACCTTGTCGAACGGCGAACGAAACCCCGCGCGTCGCACACACAGGGACAGATTTCTCGTCCTTCGTCTGGTTCGTGTCCAGTGGTGATCCCTTCCAGTGGCGACCGGCAGGGACGAACGTTTAAATTAGGCAGGGAATCCCGTGGAATCCACGAAAGAAACGTAGCGGCCGGCATTCCGTGAGGTTTTGATACGCCTTCGGGCTATTGGTCGTCGGGGGTACCATTAGCCCTTATGCGGTGGGAATGACTCCTCAGGGCCCCAACCGGTCAGCGTTCGCGCGGTGGGTCGTAACCGCTTGCACGCTCTAAATCCTTTTAATTCGATCGATCGCCAGTCCGATTGGTGCAATTGCGCGAAGGAGCTTTGCCTTGCTCTCTTTCTCGCGTCGCCACGATGCTTCGTCGCAGCATTCGCGATACCGGAAGATACGTCGATGTCGTCGACGTCGTATCGACACTGAAAAGAAATTCCAATACCATACCCCGGTACTTGTGTTTCTTCAATTTCTGCAAAATGTGTCTGCAAGTTTTTGTTTTGGATTGTATTAAAATTTAGCACGCGCAGTGTGTCCATCTGTAACAGTTTTTCAACGTGTCGCGTAATTTCGTTCACGTTTATTCACTCTTTTATCGAGATGAAAATGTAAAAATTGACTGCCTTCGCAGATATGTGACGCTTGACTCTCAGAGATTTTTCAGTATCATAAACTCATAAGAAACATAATTGATAGAAAACGCAAAGCTCCCCAAGAACAATGTGGAGTATGTGGATGGAAGAAAAAGGAAAAACACCTTTTTTAATATTCCGTTGCACACGGAAGTGTGATTATTACGAGCGGCAACACAGTTTAAAAATATTCAAGATATTCAAGGAAGTAGTTTTTATTTATTCCCGTGAAGGTATTGTAAGAGTATTAATTTACAAGTAATTACATCGAGCAATAGTAACTCGACAAATAGGCACGTACATTCTCGCGCGATAGATAAAGTGTTTAACCCTTTGCACTTTTATGTCATGCTAGAGCTGACAACACTAATTTACACTCTAAAACACGTACGTCACGCTGTAGATGGTAACATTAAACACTACGTGGCATTCGAGATCCCACTCAGCAATAGTTTGCCAAAGTTTTGTCAGTTTATCAGTACGGTTGTTACAAGCACAGGAATTTATTCTCCTTTACTTTGATTCATTTCCCTAGAAATAAATACAAGTTTACAGCCAACGACATTGAAAATAAATCGAGTGCTAATAAAGGGTTAAGAGGGATTAGCACTGGCAAAAGTAGTGAAAAGAATTTCGCGACTGTAAGTAACAGCGTTGGCGTTTGTTGGTTGCAGAGTCTGGCCACAGGTTGGACAGCGGCTCCCCGTTCTGGAGGATTCAGCTCGATCAGGATCTCCTAGACACCATCAGCGCTATATACCCGGAGTGGTTTAAGGTAAGCTGCTTGTCCCTTCCCGTCCTCTCCCCCACTTCGTGTCGGCCTTCGAGCGTCCTTGAACGAACCCCGGATAACGAGGTGCGCTCCTCGTGCAGGACTACACTAACGCCCGAGCCTCGACTTCCTCTTCGTCGAGCGCTACGTCCGGTAGTCAGTTGAACGCCGAGGGTGTCGTGGCCGCCGACGCCAGCGCCGTCCTTGATCACAAGGTCGCCAAAGGTGATCCCAAGGCGAAGCCAAAGGCGAAGAAGGCGGACTGCCTGAAGGACAAGGAAAGGGACAGGAAGGAAGCCAGACGCGAATCCAAAGACGAGAGGTGACTACTATCTTACTCTCAAACGAACTGGATAACTTTGTCTTTCTTCGATGTACGATCCCTCGAGTGGTTGACCCCCTCCCCCCCTCTCAGGTTTCGCGCCTTTTGTTAATGTTAAATAATAAACGAGTCGACATTTTTGTAAACACACACGAAATGGATTCTTGCACTCGAGTATATTTGCTTATTTTGTTCGACGATACTTTTAAAACTCGTTCAGTCGATCCGTTGCCAAAGATTTATGAGTCGATATTGAATTCTTGTCATACTTTTTACATACCATATTTTGTTAATTTATTTACATACAATAGTCTGTTAATTTTTCTAGTTTTCGAACAGATGCTTATACCCTGAATATTCGTAAAAGAAATAAAGTCGATATAGAAAAAGACGTAACTATGTGATTTTTATCCGTTATTTATTGACATGTACAAATTATTAAAAAAACACGGAATATACTATACATCTGCAACATTCAATGTGATAAATTCCGAAAAATTGTTTCTTGTAAGATTTTCTTCCGTATTTTTGCAAGCTCCAAGTAGCGTTAACCTAACACTAATGAAACAAGTTCTTGTTATCTTTTTAGAGGAAAATAGTCGAACGTACGTCGTTTTGTCAAGTAAAGCAGGCTTAAATCATTCGCGGGAGAAAGATACAATTTACAAATACAATTTCAATTTTGAACAATTTTTCCATTATTTTACAAATCGGAGATAATTTCGTCAAAGTTTCGTACGAAATCAGGATTCTCGAATATTGTGTAAACCTTTGGCAATGGTGAGAAAAACGTTTGTTGGTTCCCCGGTGTTACTGCGAACCCAGCGATTCAAAAAGTTCATTACTCTTATTATTCAGCGTTCAAGTGTTAGTAAAAAGTTGGTCAGTCGATAACCGTGCAAACGTGAGTTGGCTGATGTGACGAGCGATCGTTACCGAGGACCTTCGACAACTATCAACTAAAAATATTTCGCCGAGCGGTGGCACGACGTTATCGCAAGTTCCCGCGGTTCGCCTCGCCCTTATCTCTCCGCCCGACGTTTCGTTCGCGCTCCTGCCTCGATTGACCCGGTTTCACGCGTATTTTCAAACGTCTCGAGATACGAGCGAACGTCCGCGAGCGTTCCACGGACGTTCCACGCTGAAATCGCGGTTTATCGCGCGCGGTAAATCATCACGCGGGACGCGAGGCGCCGAGTCACCGGCGCAAAGTAACGCAGCGTAGATAACGAAATAACGCTCGCACGTGCGTTTCCGATAAGTTTAATTGGCTACTTTTGTTAAAGTAATTCGTGAAAAAAAGGAAAGAAAAAGAAATCGACGTCGCAACTCGGTGGAAAGATAAATAAGTAAATAGTCGAGTTGGCTGCTCGCCGGACGCTTTCGGGAACTTTCGAGTCTGTCGCGCGAAGAGAGAGAGAAAAAAAAAGGAAAAAAAAAATAATCGGTATAATAATCCGAAGGATTTACATTTCGGTAAGTAATCGAGGCACGGTGCGGTATCTCTGGATTTAATTACGTCGAAATCCTCCGTTCCGAGTAGGAAGCGACAAAAACGGTTTCGTCTCGCGTAAAGATAGTGCTCTACCTGTCCGGCTGTGATACGATAATATCCTGCAGGAGTTTCTTGCTCTCGGAGGGGTCAGTCACTCGCGGCGAATACGACGAAAGGGCAGAAACGACGAGGAGGTGGAGTGAGGTTAGAGAAAGAGAGAGAGTGGAGAATGGTTTTCGTCGCTTTCTGATGAAAACGTTCCACTCGCTCGGTTGGCGAATCGAGTGTCGATTGATCCGTCATTCCTTCATCATCGGCAAAAACACAGGCCATCCGAGGGATGGACCCGGGGAGACCCGATTGACACTCGTTTTGCCGGCGAGCTCTCTCCCTCTCTCCCTCTCTCTCTCTCTCTCTCTCTCTCTCTCTCTCTCTCGCCTCGAACACGAGTCGACCACTCTCGCCCACGGTCGGCCCGCGCGTATTCGGATCGCGCATCGATCGCGTATGAAAGATTAATTCACAAAACGGTTTGCACGTTTTGCTCGTTTCGGTGGGCGCTCCTCGGGGACCCGCAGGGACGCTGGAAACGGTAAGAAAGGCACGAAGCCCTCGCCGCAGCAGGATAAAGCGGCGGACGTGGCAGGAAGGAAGACCGCGGGTGTTCCAGGATCGGGCGCTGAGATGGCCGAGGGTAATCAGTCGCCGCCGAAGGCGGAGGTCGACGACTCGTCGCTTCAACACGCCATGGATCGCAACAAGGAATGTGAGTACATTTACATTTTATTGCTTCGTTTTTGCCCAACGCTGCCCCTTGTCGTTGCGCTTTATGACCCTTAAACGAGAACGCCGCGCCGCGCCGCGCCGTATCGCAGCTCTCGCGGCCCTTACCCTGCCAGAGTTCTTGTCCGCCAGCTCGCGACCAGATTCGCGTTTCGACGATCTCTCTGTTTCTCTCTCTCTCTCTCTCTCTCTCGTCGCGAGTACCTGCCTCGCGATTTTCTGACCAGGCAGAAACCGTCGCCGATCCGATCCAATCCGATCCGATCCGTCGTCTCCAGCGCACCGCGATTCACCGGTTTTTATCTTGGTTAAAGCGTCTTGGTTACCGATCTCAGCCGCGGTAACAGTCCACGACTGTTGTGTACTCTCGATCGCCTCATGCCCCTCGTAACGGGAAGATCGACGGTTCGCGTACCGTGGATTTTATCGATCACGACGCCACTTTATATCCCTTCCCGCGAATTAACGTTTTTCTACGGCCACCGCGACGAACGTGACCACCGTTTCTTCCTTTCCATCACGTTCGAAAGATTTGAAACGATTCCCAACCCTTCGAAGATCCTCCTCCGTGCGATCGCGAATATCTCTGTAAGCTGTAAACAAATTGTATTTGACGGAAATATTCGAGCGACGAGGAAAACGTACGTTCCTCTCCGGTTTATTTATATCGAGGAGAAGGAGCCTCGTTGACAACCGGTAACAATGGGACAACCGGTTAAAGCTTCCCGTTGCATCGAGGCACGTCCACGCCCTCGATAAGCCTCGATCGATCCTGGCTTCCAGCGCGCGCCGCTGAGGAAGTGTCGCTTCTCGACGTCCGGAATAAACGATGAAAACGGCTAACGGTTCGCGCGGCGACGTTCCGCTTCCGATCGGCCGGCTGATCCCCACCCGGCTTATTATGCGAGACGGCCAGTAATCGGTACGGCGCAGCTCCGTTGCGTGCAACTGCACGTTATGCAGTTATGCTCCATCCGAGAACATTTTGTCGCAAAATTGCAATATCTTACACAGTTTTAAATATATTTAAGTACTGACTCGGGCAAAATAAATAATAAATTTATTACTCCTCAGTTATGCAATATTATAAATAATTATGCCATGTTATATCATATTATATACCATAATACACGGTGCTACAACAAACGATAGAGTGTTATAACATATTAAACGTTTGATTTCATGTTATACCGTTCTGTACTATAATACGACATATTACACCTTACCGTACCACACTATAGCGTATCGTACAATATAACTCCATATTATACCACATTAACCATATTACAATTTATCATGTCAGACCGCTTTCAAATCGGCATTTCACTATGCATATTTTAAAATAATATATCATATTATGCAGTAATACAATTTGTTACACATTATTATACTATATTACGACACATTATGCCACATTGCACGGTCCTACTATAACTATAACTATTATAGCAGTGATATCGTGCCGACGAGTTCAAAAAGAAAACGCAACGAATAATTGTATACTCGTTATGGTCCGCAGTCAATTGCCAGCGCAGGCGCTTAAGCCACAATGCCATTTGCCTCTTTAGCGCCCTGCGTCGCAGGTTTAGGTTTAGGTTTAGATTTAGGTTAGGTAGGTTAGACTCTCGTCGCTGGTTTAAATTAAGTTTAGATTAGGTTTGTAATGCTACGTCACCGTGGAGGTTTACTTCTCCCTTTCAGAGGAGCCAGTTGTCTTTCAAAGATTTCCTCCACGAAAAAAAAAAAAAAAAAATAGATTAGGTTTAGGTTAAATTTAGGTTAACGCGAGTCCTTCGCGAAAAGCAGGTTCCTTCCGCGCTGGAAAATAAGGTGCTACGTGTGCCTCGTAATAATAGCTCACGCAGCCAGTGATAAAAATTCGCGTGTTCTCCGTGAATAGGGCAAATTCAGCCTCCTCTTTGGAAGGAAGGAATTAACATCGAGCGAACGATGGCGATCGCGGTCGCAAGAAAGTTATACCGACCACCGGCACGAGCTGGACGTAACATCGTCCCGACATCGGTTCGAGCAACACCGTCGAACAACAATACAGCGAGCGGCCGGCAATAACTCATCGCGGCCGTGGTTCAGCGGCGCTGGTCATCGAGCTGAGTCGAGCCGGGACGCACGCAACGAGAGAGCGCCGCGAAACTCTCTCGTGGTGGCGGCTTCTCGTCCAACAGAGGGACGAGAAGAAGACGAGACAAACCGAGGCAAACGCGGCAAAACGTTGGCCGGTCGAAAATTGATTTCACCTTCGAGCCGCGGTTACTTCTTGCCACGTTCGCATACGTTATCCCCCGCAGCACGCGAGCAAGACGAGAGCACGATCGATCGTGCGTATAAATACGTCGGAGCGGAGACGCGCGGACGACCCCCGCGGTGCGTTTGTTCCGCGTCCGATCCACTCTCGTCTCTCCTGAATCGCTGGGTTTGGGTTAGGTTTGGTCGCGCGTGAAGCCTCGTTGATCCTTAAATCGCGTACTATTTTTTATATTGCGCAGATTGAATATTTTGTTCTTTCGATAATTTTGACCGTGAATGTCTATGATGTCTATTTTGGGGAGTACTTGCGTTTGCGAGCAGATCTTTTTCGCGTACGAAGCACACAAAAAATAAAATAAGAACAGAAATCTAAGACAACCGAATATTGATGAATCGGTATTTTAAAAAACATAGTGTCTCCAGTGTTGTCGTTAAAAATTTTCATTTTTTCTTTTAATTATTACAAATATAAATACAAATATATTTTCCTGATCAATCTGTTGTTTCACTGTTTTGATATCCTCGTAAAAAATACAAGTTACATCAAAGTGATAGAAGAATATGTAAACTGTGTGCAACTAGCAACAGATTTTTGTTGGCCAATGAGACCCAGAAGATTTAAAAGATTGGACAGCTATGCTTTACAATAAGAGTGGCCAAACTTTTGTGTCCTACGTGCCAATTTTTTTTCTCAAACTTTGACGCGCCGCGAAATTATTTTAACAATAGAAACGCGTTTATAAATAGTTACTATATACTTCCAAATAGGCATATATATTTTTGTGCAAACTTTCTCAAGTTTGGAAGTTAGCATTTCTCATAATTTAAAATTTATCAAGTTAACATCACTTGGAAAACTCGAGTTAACCACTTGCGCTGGCAGCCGATTGCGGACCATAACGAGTGACCAAACCGTATACAATAATTCGTCGATATTTTTTCGAACTCGTCGGTATGATATCACTGGATAGAAATTATTGAGAAATAATAAATTTATTATTTGTGTTATACATAAATGTACTTAAAACTGAGAAAATACTGCAATTTTGGGACAAGAGGTTAATCTATGCACGTCAAAAAATTACTAGTTTAATTTTATAAAATCTGTGCATTAAAGTACAAAGTACAGTACAAACTGATTGCGGACCATAACGAGTGACCAAACCGTATACAATAACTCGTCGGTATGATATCACTGGATAGAAATTATCGAGAAGTAATAAAATTATTATTTGTTTTGGATTATATTATATATTACATACTTAAAACTGAGCAGATTTTATTCCAGCGCAAAAGATTAATTCCGATATTTTTATATCTTGCACTATTCTTTTCCTCATCAGAACGCGTTTGTTGCCATTTTCCTCAATTACTTTTGCACGCCAAGCACAGAGCTTAATTTCAAACTTCAGTTTCACTCAGTTTCGAAAACTCTCCGACGTTTTTTTGCGTACGAGTGTAAAGAGTACGCGCGTGTCTCGCCTCCGAGTTTTGTACACACGTCGTTGAGAGTCGCACGCACTCCGGATTGGGAGTGTTGGGAACTTTGCGGACAGCCACTCGATTGTCTCTTGATCGTCGATGTTTCGTCCTCGTTAACCGTTAAGCGGAGCGTTTCGTTTAGCAGCGCTCTTGTCTCTCCTCGTCCTTCCATTGTGTCTCGGTATCGCGAGAAAGCGACGTGGCTTTCCTCGACCTGGAATCAGAATATCTACCAAGTCGCTACGATATCCAGAACGCGACGTTCCCGCGAGAATAAGTTTTCCCGCCGGTGGTAGGCCGCTGCCCCCGTAATTCCGGCGTGGAATTGCGTTCGGAGACAAGTTGCGCGCACCTGTGTACGTGCGCGCAACATTGCGCTCCCCGAAGAGTGACACACGCGCGCGAGAAAGAGAAGGAGAACATTCGTGCAGACAGGTAGGTGTACGGCGCTGCGTTGCGCGGGTATAAATATATATATATACACAATACACAATATATATACGAGAGACAGCAGGCGTGCCTATTTATAACGGTGATATCATCGACGATTACCTACGCTTTTGCGTGGACAATCGTAAATTCTGCTGGCAGAAGGGTGCGGGCCGATTTGAGAGACTTTACCAAGAGTATCCCTCTCGATCTCTCTCTCTCTCTCTCTCTCTCTCTCTCTCTCTCTCTCTCTCGTGCTCGTGCGTGTGTTTCATTTTGCACGTCGTCTCTTTCGAACTTGGTCCTTCTCCCGTGTTCTCTAACGAGTTATCTCTCTTTCGCCGAGCGGCGACGCCATTATCCGCGCGCGCAAGCAGGCAAGCCGGGTGTCGAACTCAAAAGTTCGAGACGACTTCGACTCGGGAACCGCGAGTAATTTAAGGTCGATTCAAGGCCCGATAGAGGCCCCGTGTGGGCACCGGTTCCCTCGATAAAATTTACTCGGGCATTCTCTTTCTCTCTCTCTCTTTCCGCTCTCTTCGCCTTGTCTCGGCCAACGCAGAACGGCCGCGTTTCTCTCTGCCGGTGACGTTTCTCGTTCGAAACGCTCGGAGAACATCTCGCCACGAGAAACTGACGATATCGTTAGACGTTTCGGTTGTAACAAACTCGAGCTTCGATCACCCAATGTTTTCGTTTTTCGTTCCGCGCGTCCTCTCGTTCGATGTAGCAGTCGGGCAACTGTTTGTAGTACAAGCGTTTTTGATCGTTTTATTCGGAATTAGGTGTCCGGCTTCTCGACGCTATGCTTCACGTTTCGTCGTACGTTTATCGTGTCCATACGGAGTTGGGCATATTTTATTCGAATAAATCTGTCAAATTTATTTCTGAAATAATTGCATTTCCCTTCGTTACAAACACGTGAGAAACACGTTTCCTGACGTTAAGTTTACTGTTCAATGCTAGCACCTTGATCGGTATTTTTCTTTTTCTACCATCGTGACATAGAACTATAGTCGTTAACCTCTGCAATGACGTGCCACGCGCGTCGAGAAATTTTTGTCCCAAAGTTGCAACATTTCCTCAGTGTCAGGTATATTTAAATATAACCCAAGCAAAACAAACGATAAGTTTATTACTTCTTAATAATTTCTATCCAGTGATATCGTACCGACGAGTTCAAAAGAAAAAGAAAGCAACGAATTGTTCAATACGGTTCGGTCACTCGTTATGGTTCGCAATCAGTTGCCGGCGCGCCTCTTGCGCTGCAATGACGTGCTGCGCACGTTGAGAATTTTTTGTCCCCAAAATTGCAATATTTTCTCAGTTTTAATTATACCTAAGTATAACCCCGACAAAACAAATAATAATATTATCAATGAATAATTTCTATTCAGTGATATACCAACGAGTCCAAAAAGAAAGTGACGAATTATTGTATACGGTTCGGTCACTCGTTATGGTTCGCAATCAGTTGCCGGCTCGCCTCTTGCGCTGCAATGACGTGCCACGCACGTTGAGAATTTTTTGTCCCCAAAATTGCAATATTTTCTCAGTTTTAAGTATATTTAAGTATAACGCAGGCAAAGCAAATAATAAATTTATTACTTCTCAATAATTTCTATCCAGCGATATACCAACGAGTTCAAAAAGAAAGTGACGAATTATTGTATACGGTTCGGTCACTCGTTATGGTCCGCAATCACTTGCCAGCGCACCTCTTGCGCTGCAATGACGTGCCACGCACGTCGTTTTTGTCCCGAATTGCAACATTTTCAAGTATATCTTTCAAGTATATCTGAATCAAGTATATTTCGCAGCCCAGGCGAAACAGAGGATAAGTTTACTACTTCTTAATAATTTCTATCCAATGATATCGTACCGACGAGTTCAAAAGGAGAAAAATGCGACGAATTATTGTGGACGATTCGGTCACTCATTATGGTCCGCAATCAGTTCGCCAGCGCAAGGGTGGGGTTAATGTCGAAAGTGTCAAATAAGACCCGAAATCTATACCAATCTAGACCACGGCATCGTAACGTGGCGTCACAACGACGCTTCGAATGTTCGTTAAGTAACGCAAGAACACGATCGCGAGTGGTAATTATCTGTTTGCGGGTGAACGACACTTGGAAACTACGTTAAAATCGTAATATATACCGCTGGCCAACGGGGACGTGCGGTACGTTTCGAAACGGAAAATTATGTCAGAATTATGCTCGTCGTGGCCGAGGCACGAAGGCAGCGGCTCGAAGCCGATAACCTCGGCCCGAACGCTTAATGAGACATCTTCATTAATGAAACGTCCCACGCGGACGGGCTCGTTTTCCATTATAACTGGCGTCCGTACCTCTCCGGTCGAGGCTTGTTTTTGTCTCGGATCTGGCTCGAGGGGAAACCCGGGAACGGATTTTCACCGCCTGGCTTCTCTTTCTCTCTCTCGCTGGCTAAACGAATTTCGTAATGGCCGACTAATTGGCCAGGGCCGCCGATTAAAGCGATACCCCTTGCTTTCCTAACGAAAGACGACGGCACCGCCTTTCTACGCGACCACCTCGTTCTCAGTCTCGATAGTTCCGTTTCCCCTCCCGTCTTCGTGTAAGTAACAACAACTCTCCTTCTCCGGTGAAATTGACTCGTTCATTTCGAAAAGTCACCGCCACGCTCGCGATTGGCAACGATCTGTCAAACGGAGTTTCGGGAATAGAATTTATTTTGAAGCATGTATCATTTTTTGTATATATTCGTCAATATATATAAATTAATTATAACATATTATATACTCCATTTTTTATATATTTATATATCAAAAATTAAACAGCTGTAAGATTACAGGAAAGAATAATAGCTGAATGTTGCTCTTATTGATATTTATTATATAAACTGTGCATACACAGTATAATAACGCAGTAATAATTCTAATGTGTCTTATTAAAAATTTTCTTCGCACCTGTCGCAAATGTGGAATGCTGTAACGTTTCTAGTAATAGTAATTTCTTGCCAGCGTTATTCTATCGTAAAAATTTCTTCGTAGAAATTTTCTAACTTTGGACGTTGGGTGTAATCGTTCTGTGATCTTAACGAAGTACGCATGGCACTTCAACGTGTTAAAGAGAAAGGGTCAAAAGAAACACAGGTTAGATCAAGATTCAAAAAAATAATGTTTAGAAATGTTCAACATTCTTGCACTAACAGTGGCAATCGCGCGTGAAGATGAAAAGTCAGATCGTAATAATGCAAGCGTCGAAGCAGTTTCGTTCGTTAACCTCCGAGCGTTAACAGTTGCTGGACATATCCTCGTCGAACTAATTGTATGCTACTGAAAGTACGTATTGAAAAATCCACCGGGCGTCCAATTACTGGGGCGTTTTTCCACGCGTAAGCACGCACGCCATTTTATTGAATTAATTGAATGAAAAGCAGGCTCGTAACTTTCGGCTCTACCGGCCGTAAACGCGGCCGACGTTGGCTTTTACGACCTCGCGCGCACGTGAGACTGAAACTCGGCGAATTAATCCACTTAACTCGAACCCGAGCGAACTGTTCGCGTTAATTGTGCTTTTGCTAATCGTCCCGACGGAGATCGTTCCTCTACAGGCGTTCGAGTCTCTCTCGCGACTCGTTCGTTGACGATTTCACTTGCGGCTCTCCTCGCGTTGAAATCTCTACGTCCCGTGATTTATGTCGCGACACTTTGCCCTCCAAGCGCGAGTGGATTTTAATGACTCTCTTAACTTATCGTCCTCCATTTCGAGAATGCTCTACACACACACACATACACACACATACACAAAAGTACGCACGCACGCAAAAATCAATTTTTCCCGTGCGAACGAAGAGGCGACTGCCGCAGATAAGTCCACTGCGGCGAGAGACAGACGGAGAAGAGAGGAGAGGCACGCACCGCTCATAATCCCACACGTATCGGGCGATAAATTACGCGGTGATCGATTTCGCGGATCGAGAATAGTTCCGACAATCTCGTTTACGTTCTATCTAATTTGTCGTGTGCGCGTCGTACTCTCGAATTAACCGGGCAACGCTAGATGACCAACCGCCGGGACTGGTTCACAATTCATACCGATAGTGCGCAACCGTGGCAAAAATCTGGCCGAGGGCATGGGGAAAAAATCAAAGGCGGACGCACATGCCAGCTAGTACGTCTGAAACGGTGAACCACCGGTTGAAAAGCCATCTTTTATCATTCGATGCGATCCAGTTGCGTGGAAAAAGACTCGGGACCCTCTGCTCGCGAGATGGAACTTTTTCTTTATCTCGACTGTTTATTAACACGTTGTTGACCGATCACGAGTTAATTTGCACCTGTATTAGCTATTTTAATCTTTGACGCTCGAGACAATACAGGACACTGTGAAATCAAAAAGGAAATCGCAGTGAAACCAGATATTTTTGTTGAAAACCATTGTTGTGTACTATTACACGTATATGGGTGATTGCTATACAGTTTATTACACCAAAAAAAAATTACTAAAATATATTTTATTTATTATATATAAATATATATATAAAATTATTAACACATTGTTGACCGATCACGAGTTAATTTGCACTTGTATCAGCTATTTTAATCTTTGACACTCGAGATAATACAGGACACTGTGAAATCAAAAAGGAAATCGCAGTGAAACCAGATATATTTTCAAAACCATCGTTGTGTACTATTACACGTATATAGGTGATTGCTATACAATTTATTACACCAGAAAAAAAATTACTAAAATATATTATATGTATAATACATATATATTTATTTATTATATATAAATATATCATATATATAAAAAATATATATATATGTATAGGATGGTCACTGAAAGACTGAATGATATTTAAACAAAATCTAAACGAAAATAACTTTTTACAAAATACATGTTTTTAAAAATTTTTTATTATTTTATTTGGAAATACAATTAATGGATTTTTTCCAAGGGATGCTCTATAACCTACAAAAGAAGAAAATAAAAAAGATTCAAAAAGGAACAAGTTACAACTTTTTCAAACCCTTTAATTTTTCAGTGGCCACCCTGTATGAGTAAGATACACAAAGTTTCATTTAAATTCACTTCGTATAAATAAAGTATATTGAAGTTTATTCCGATTGTTGCCACTTTCGCACTCAATTACGAAATAATAGCCGGTGTGTTAATAACATTTTCCTCTCTCGTTCGCGATGCAACATCGCGAATGCGGCTCGAATCGTCTCTACTCGACCACTCTTTCCGAATATCAAATGCCATCTCCCGGCATCTTTTCGCCGTAGAAACTCCCAGATCGATGGAGGAAGTGACGAGAGATGGAATCAGTACATGTCGTACGGTACGTATGTACGTACATACATACATACATAAGGTAGAGAGCGCGTGCCACGGCGTGGCTATAGCAATTTCGAGATAGCGGGCCGCTTTCCATCGGCCGCGTTTCGTAACGTTCTCGCAGCGTTTTGATAATATTACGTCGATTTTTCACGCCTGCCTCCTCGAGGGATCGATCTCCGGCGTCATACTTATAAATAAATCGTGCGCGTTATCGTTGCATATTCATACACATCGACGTGCCCCGGGTTCCCCGTGGGCGAACCGGATCGAGATATGTCGAATCGGAGCCACGGCTGAAAGTATCGCATTGAAATCGCCGCTTGTATACATACATACGTGTACACGCGGAGCCGCTGTGCCCGCCTCGTCACCCGTAAAAATCCTCGCGCCGCGCCGTGCGTGTGCATTCGTGGCGTGCTCGCGCGAAAAAAGAAAAAAAAGGAACGCGTACACCTAGCGATGCTTGCGCTGCCCGGCCCACGCACGTAACACGGTGTTTTATAATGGCCCGGCGCGACGAGCCACGTGCCAATCCAGCCGACAATCGCGCCGACGATTTTCTCCGCTCCAACTCGCTTCTTCTTCGTTTTCCCCCGAAGAAACGAACCGCCGCCACTCTCTTGTCCTCCGACTTCCTCCCTTGATTTACGACACCATCCACCTTCCGCTCGTTCCTTCCCTCCATCTCCTCCCACCTTCATCGATAGTATCTCGACGTACTTTACGCACGGATTTTACGGCGAGTTTTTCCGTTTCGCTGCGTTATGCGGGTACGTTTTGAATGTTTCGACAAGCGATACTGAATCGATGCCGACGACTCTGCGAGCATCAGTACGCATGTTTTCGTGTCCGTTTCTACTAGCGACAGAGTAAGTCGGGAAGTGATCACTTGTATCGACTTACATCGGTCCACTCGAGGATACATATATATATATATATATGTTTCCGAAAGTGGATAGATATAAATTTATAATGTTGTAATGGAAGATTAAAAAATAATCGTAATACAAGATGTACAAAACGAAACGAATGATTGATATTTTATGCAAAGGGCAATTTTAGGTAAAATATATGTATTTTGAGCTCGATTTTTAGTTCATCATTCAACTGTACGCCCGTTTCTCGTCCATGTTAAATATTTTTAGAGCAATGTAATATTTATATTTATATTTAGAGCAATGTAATATTTATATTTAGAGCAATATAATGTTTATATTTATATTTAGAGTAATATAATATTTATATTTAGAGCAATGTAATATTTATATTTATATTTAGAGCAATATAATGTTTATATTTATATTTAGAGTAATATAATATTTATATTTAGAGCAATATAATATTTATATTTATATTTAGAGCAATATAATATTTTATGCAAAGGGCAATATATGTATTTTGAGCTCGATTTTTAGTTCATCATTCAACTGTAGGCCTGTTTCTCATCCATATTAAATATATTTAGAGCAATATAATATTTATATTTAGAGCAATATAATATTTTATGCAAAGGGCAATATATGTATTTTGAGCTCGATTTTTAGTTCATCATTCAATTGTAGGCCTGTTTCTCATCCATATTAAATATATTTAGAGCAATGTAATATTTATATTTATATTTAGAGCAATATAATATTTCATGCAAAGGGCAATATATGTATTTTGAGCTCGATTTTTAGTTCATCATTCAACTGTAGGCCTGTTTCTCATCTACATTAAATATATTTAGAGATCATTTTCTTGTAAAATTTGTTCTAATGAAAATATAAGTCCTGCCATTGAACCATATCTTCTGTTTTTCGGACACTGAGATCTGGACGGTGCTTTAACGTATTAAGATGATATTAATCGTTATCTAGCTAGTCCTTTCTCCTTATTAAATTTATGATTTACCCTCAAAGTTTCAGCCAAATTAAACGATAGCAGCACTCTGGTGTTGGCACGAAACCGTACTTTTACAATTTTTTGGAATTTGTTCGTCCACGATTCTCTATTGTTGGATTTCCTTTTGTATTCAGTTGGCATGGCTCTTTGGAAAAATATTTACCAACTATTGTACACAATTTCATGATGGATCAACTCTCTCCTAAAAAACCGGGGTCACCTAATCTTGTATCGGGTTGTGAGTCATAATTTTTTTCAATATCTCATTACAAAAATGTAGCCCTAATCTCTAAATACCACTATATATTA
This sequence comes from Tetragonisca angustula, assembly GCA_036937485.2. Classification (NCBI taxonomy): domain Eukaryota; kingdom Metazoa; phylum Arthropoda; class Insecta; order Hymenoptera; family Apidae; genus Tetragonisca; species Tetragonisca angustula. Next base: position 119,699 of record JAWNGG020000226.1, read on the forward strand.
ACACACTGTATTCGGAACAAGTCGTTACTTTTTTAAAATGTTAGTAAATTTAAAGTAAGTTTAAAGGATAATTTTCGAGACTATTCGATTGTATAAATTCATTATACGCAACTTAATTTGTGTTTCAAATATGGAAATGATCTATTAAAGAAAGCTGAAAATTAACCTTTCGATAACATCGAACCATTTTACCCTTATATCTTCGTAAAGTGTGATCTATTTAAACCAAAAAAAAAAAAAAAAAAAAACAAAAAAATGGTGTACAACAAAGTGGATTAGGATCGAGACAAGCGGCAGGAATTCGTGCATCGAAACGAGGCGTTGAATTGAAATTCAGTAGCCAGTGCGACGGGAAAACATTGACGGGAGGAAGGAAGTGACGATCGTTGGTATTCAAGGCTGTTCGATCGATCGGCTGATCGAGCGCGGGGGGTGGCGAGGGCGGGGGGCGCCGGGAGAGGGATCTCTGAGCCAAAGAACTCCGTTGACCGAGTGCTCACCGCTGCTGGCCGACGCTTAGAATCGTTTCTTAGTCAACACACACACACACACACACACACACCCACGCGCGACGAATTAAACGGGACACGGTCTCTTCCTTCCGCGAGCGTTCGTGCCCGGAGACGCCTGTTTCCAATCGAATCCGAAACCTCAGTCGCACTTTTACCTTCGCCTGTCCTACGTCGTTCCCTTTCGCTTGTATCCCTCACGTATGTGTAGGTTAATTGGCTTCTCTGAAGTTGAAGATAATCTTTCCAGTAGGTCGCAAGAATAGATTTACAGCCGGTGGGCATTGTTTGATTACAACGATCGTTTAATCTCTCGCGATCTGGAAAATATTTTCTCAGTCTCGAGTATATTAAAAGGCAAAACAAATAATAAATTTATTACTTCTTAGTAATTTCTATCCAGTGATGTACCGATAAATTCAAAAAGAAGACGAGTTGTGTTGTATACGGTTTGGTCACTCGTTACGGTCCGTGAACCAGCTACTAGCGCAAGAGGGTTTAACACGTCGACCGCTACGATCTGGTCGCCAAATGATCAAATCGTTTTTACTGCCATGAATATTTTAGGACGATTGAAATGAGATGAACATCATCAACAAAGAATTTTAAACGTCATTGAAATCCGTCGTTTCTGTTTCCATGAATATTTCAGAACATTTGAAACGAGTTGAATGTCATTAACAAAGACTAAAGATTTTAAATATTATTTTGGACATATTGTTGACAGAGAGTTTCAAAAAACGTTATTGAAATTCGTTTCTACTTCCACGAATATTTTAGAACAATTGAAACGAGACGAATGTCATCGACAGACAATTTTAAATAATTGTACAGTATCATAGAACGAAAAATACACTTTCGGCGTAATAAAGACATCCCCCAAGTAATGTCGTTTTTTGATACTGTACGAAATTTTATTTCATTTATAAAAAAATGATGTTACTTGTTGAAATTCGTTTCTACTTCCACGAATATTTTAGAACAATTGAAACGAGACGAATGTCATCGACAGACAATTTCAAATAACATAAACAATTGAACAGTATCATAAAACGAAAAATACACCTTCGGTGTAACAGAGGCATCGCCCAAGTAATGTCGTTTAAATAACATAAATAATTGAACAGTATCATAAAACGAAAAACACACTTTCGGTGCAATAGAGGCATCCCCCGAGTAATTTTATTTTATTTATAAAGAAACAATATTACTTATGGGTATCCCTGACACTTTATTGTCATAAAAATAAAATCTTGCAGGAATCGAACGTTTCGTTTCACAGACAGGAAACGTGCAAGTTTCACGTTTCAATGCATCGACTTTTATTTTCCAATAATCCTTCCTCGTAATCCCATTTCTCGTAAAAGGCTGTTTCAATTGTTCAGCAACGATTGACGCCCCGTAATAGAACCCGATCGGGCTTCGGACGCAACACCTGGTGGACGAAAATAATTATAAATCACTGGTGCTGGCGCGCAGGAGCGCGAGGAAAGCGGTGGGACATAGGTGTTCCGAGGCAGTTTCTCGTTGAAGTCTCTCACGGGTCGTTTCGTCATCGCCGACGGACGATGGACGAGAAGGCGAAAAGGGACAATTCCACGGCCCACGCGTCATTGTGGTCGCGGCAAATCGGTCGGCCACCTGGCCCGTCGCAGCGTGTCACGCCGCGAGCCACACGCTGGCCTTCTCCCCTTCCTCGTTTTCCTCTCCTTGGTCTCTGTCCGTCGCCGCTGTTACTAGACGTTATCGTACGTAACTCTGAACACCTGACGAACTCGGCTATCCTATCTGGAAATATCGTCATTCCCAACGCGCGCCTATCCTTCGAACTTACAGCAGCCGCCGATTCATCTCTCGCGATACGCAGCTCGTCTCGCGTGTTTTCAATTTTCGACTCCGTCTCTCCGCACATTCCCCATCGAAACGAGATCTTCACCGAGAAAGAAAAATGGAGAGGAGAAGGCTATAGATAGCCAGAGCAAGTTGCGGCGCCCTAGAAAATGGAAGTAAATTCTGGACGAGCGAGGAAGAACGGAAATGTCATCTGTGCGAGGATGGAGAGGGCACATTGGAGCATTGGAGAGACTGTAGAGAGATGGAGACAATAATTGAAATTATGGAAGAGATACTGTCAATGAGCGAAGAAGGCGGAAAAGAAGCAGTAAACTGGCTCAGAAGAAGAATAGAAAGGAGAAAGAAAGATAAGGAAAGGCAGAGAGAAGGGGAAGAAGAGATATAGTGCGAGCCTAGAAAGAAGAGGGCAGCAAAATAAACATAAAAACATGAAATAAAACGAAACAAGTTAAGATATATTTAAGTAGACAAAAGAATGGCACAGTCGAGATAAATATAGGTACGGGGTAAAGCAAAGTGCGTGCAGAGATTTGTGATGAATGCAACGTGAAAATGTACAATGTTAAGAGACACCAATGTAAAAGACCAAAGTCAATTTCAAGGCCAAAGTGGCTGAAACAAACATATACATAGAACAATCTTCTCCGATCGCGAGTATATTCTCAGAAGAGTTTCAAGAGCAAACTGTACGTATCTATCTATCGAAACGTCATCGAGTCGTGGAAACTTCATAATTGGCCGTACATGTGCCGACTGATTGTGAGTTTCCCTTGTCGTTAGCAGGCCAACTGGGACATAGGAATCCTTCGACTCGACTACTGTTTCCGGTCTACAGACACGCGGAAGCAGTGTGCGCCAGTGGATTATGGCCAGTGGGAACAGAGGGAAACAAAAGCAGCGTTTTGATGTTCTGCGCGCGCCGCTTTAGTTCCCCGAAGTCGTTCGGCCGGTCTAAGTCCACCATTATAGATCTTCCAGATAAAATCGGCGTAATACCTACGGCGAAAGAAATTGACCGGTTCGCGTTCTACTACTACTGAGCAACTGAACCGCATACCGTTCGATGATATATCTGTGCCTGGTGTTTGGCGCGAGATGAATGAATTTCTTTAAGAATGAGCAGAGAGATAGTAAAATTTATTCTGTACCTTCTGTATCGGGATTAATTAATTTTAATAATTTAATCATCTCGAAAGTGAACGATCTAAATATGTATAAATATATTATATTTTTTTCTTTTGTTGAGTAAAAAGAATAAATATATATTTAGAAATTTAATGTTTGTCGTATTTATCAATATTTAGTTTTAGTTAATTTATATGAATCAAATTTATTTAAAAAAAAACTGATATAATAATTTATATGATATTATTAATGTAACAATAGTTTATACTTTATGTTTATTATTATTTTATATTATAATTGATATTTATTATAATATTTAGTTTTTAAATAAATTTAATTTATATAATATTATTAATATAATAAGTATTTAAAAAAAAAGCTAGATATTGGTAAATATGACAAACATTTAATCTCTAAATATATATTTATTTAAAAAAAAAAAAAAATATCTGATATACTTATTCACTTTTAAAAAAAGTTCTGCCTGGTGTTTGGCGCGAGATCGAAATTTTGCCAAGATCGATCCTCGCCAATGGATCCACGGTCAGATCGTTTCGTACGAGAGTAACCTAGTGATCTTTCAGCTTCGATCTTCGGAGATTCCTTCTCGCGCAGACACCTTTTCACTCGCGCTGTCGTTTATTTCGCCAATGATCGCCTAGATGGATCGGCTGGATCGTCGAGGATCTACGATCGGGTACGTTCGCTTTCCTCCCGCGATTCTGCCGCTCGTCCGGACGAGCGTGGAACGAGTTGGAGCGTGGTATGCGGTAAATTGAGATTGCGACAATTGCCGCTGTGGCTGATCCCAGCGTTATTACGCTGGCTAAGCGTTAAAACGGGAATTGCCATTCGAGCTTCTGTTTCTCAAGTTTCGCAAGAACAGCCAAGGGAAAGGTGCAGCCGAGAGAAGGTGAAACGCAGAGGGGAGAATTCAATATCGCGAGAGGGCGTGTACAGGGCGGAAAGAAATGTTTGTCCGTGAATTCTACATCTTCGAGATACTAAGAATCTGTCGCCTTCAATTTTCAAGATCAAACATTTGTTTGCATCGTAGTCCACTCGTCGCGAAGTAGACGAAAAACTTTCTCCAACGAACCGTAGATCGTTTCGAAAAATGGCCAAAAAGTTTCCTAATCATTTGGCGTGCGTTCTAACAGCGACTTTATGGTTCTGAACGCGTGGATGTCTATTTCATGTAATTTTCGTTGATTAGGTTTCACTAACCTTCGACTTGTCATAGTTGCAGCGTCAGTTCTAAATAATTAAGTGATAAAACTAATTGTCGACACTATTCGAAATATAAACATTATATTCACGTGTACAGAGCCATAAAGTCGCTGTTGGGACGCGGTTCGAACATTTTTGCCAAGAGAATTTTTCTCAAGAGAACCATTAGGTTGCTGCGATCCGTTGGGAAAGTTTTACTTTCGCAACGAGTAGAATACAATACAAGCAGAGAATTTTCGAATTTGAAATTTAAGAAGGTCAAGATCAATTTAGAATTCATCCGCGATAACCATGGGCAAACTTTCCTTTCCAACCTGTACACGAGGATCGACCCTATCGGTGGCTCGAGTACGAAATTGACGAATGGTTTTCCATCGGTAGGACGATGTTTACTGGCGTGTCCGATCGCATGTACGTACAATATTTTCGTTGGCACGCGAGAATGCCGCGGGATTCTTGGCAAGGGATTACTCCGCGGTAGCAAACAGCTCGCGTTGATTCAAACTCTGCGTGACATTATTGACGGTAAACACGCCGAAGGCCACAGTTTCGCGTTGGCTACGAATCCATTGTGCCAGCACCGAGTTCGCGATATAATGAACGGGCACACTCGTTCGTTGTATCGTGGTGATCGTGAACGCGTGGATGAACGTGAATCGCGTTTAAATACGGCGACGTTAACGAAATATTTCGTTGAAATTGGCCGCGTGTCAGATAAGACCGGTGTGTGTAACGATGCACATTTTTAGTTCGATTCCGTGACCAATTTTCTAACTTTACTCTCGCGAAACTATCTTTGACACACGCGATGTCTAGAAACAGAAAGTTTACCTAAACTCGTCGACGAGAGGACGTGTAGTAAAAACAGATTTTCATCGAACACGTTGCGAGGCTAATTTTGGCGAACGAGCAACCGTGCAGAGATACCGTTTCCTTTTCACCAAAATTCGCCACCTTTCCAGCACAATTTCCCACATTAACGACGTAATGATGGCTCGTCCCCGAATCGCAACGTTGTTATTACCGTTTCATTACCTTGCGGCGAAAAGGCGGCGAACGACGCGTAAATTACGCCGCGTGACACAAAGTACGGCCAATTTGGCGAGTCGCGAGCGATTTTTCTCGATCGTCGAGATGGAAAGCGTGATGGTTCGTCGTGTGTTCAGCCAGCGGCTGTTTCCCATCGCGAAAATACAGGCACCGAGAGTAATTACGGGCCCCTCTCCTTCGTCCGAGCGTTCGTTGCTTTTAGCCTGATTTTCGTCGCCGTTTTCTTCTTCTCTCTCCTTACTTCCGCGAGTTCCGTACACGAACTCGTGGAGGCAGAGAGAGGCGGAGTGTTTTCCTCCGCGTAATCTCGAGAACGGTGGCAGCTCGTTGCGCAACGAAGGGCTTTGATCGAGTCGAGATACAAATTGCTAATTACCTAATTAGACCCAGTGACCCAGTATGCACGCGGTTGCACCTTCTCTCGCCTTTGCCTTTTCCTTCTTGGCAGGCATCGTCGACAAGCAGCAATCCTTTGCTCGCCGAAGTGAGCAAACGAAGTGAAGGAGGCTTCATTTCTTCTTCTCGTTCCCGGGTTCGATTCGCCGACTTGCAAGCTTCCAAGGGCACATGCGTCTCGATCACCGCCGATCGACACTCGGTCCCCCGATATTGAATCGCATTCGTTGAGGTTGATTTACCCGTAATAATAATACCGGCGTTTAATCTCAACCTTAACCCGATCGTGAATTACCATTAATCGCGGTCGTTTAATTTCACGGTGCGAAAGTTGCTTGGTCTGGTCTCTCTCTCTCTCTCTTCAGTCTGTGCTCCTCTGTTTTTTTCTTTTTTTTTTTTTTCTTCGAACCGTGGCTCGAAAGTCACGTTAATTATGCCAACGATTATGATCGAGCTGGCGCGACCCTGCGCGTCGGCCGTGCTCGAAACGTCAGAACGAGGAGTTATCGTTTCGCGGTTTTAACCGAGGAAAACCGGAGGAACCGTCTCTCCTGGCGTTGCTCGCATCGTTTACGTGTAATTGCCCGATCGCGTGTCCCAACATTGCCAACTTCTCCGACGAGAATTCAAGATCCGGAATCTTGGTCTTCCTTCTGCGAATATTCCTTTTTGTTTTGTTTTTTTTTTTTTTTATCAACTATTTGCACTTGACTGTCCCTTCCAAAAGGATGTCCTGTTTAGATCTAGATGACAGATCTTGTTTCTTCTTTTACGATTGCTGATAATTGTAACGATAATTGCAACATGTCGATAATATGATACAAATGATAATTCAAGATCCGGACCATCTTTTGTTAAAATCTTCCTTCTGCGAGTATTCCTCTTCTTTTTTTATCAACTATTTCCACTCGACTGTCCCTTCCAAGAGGATGTCGTGTTTAGATCTAGATGACAGATCTTGTTTCTTCTTTTACGATTGCTGATAATTGTAACGATAATTGCAACATGTCGATAATATGATACAAATGATAATTCAAGATCCGGACCATCTTTCGTTAAAATCTTCCCTCTGCGAATATTCCTTTTCTTTTTTTTTTATTAATTCTTTGCACTCGACTGTCTCTTTTAAAAGGATATCGTATTTAGACCTAGCTAACAGTTTGGATTTAATTTTTTTTTATCATTGATAAAATATATGATAATTGTAACATGTAAGATGTTAGTTTGACGTTGTACGATAATATGTGAACTAGACCTAGAGTGAAAACTGTAATAAACGACGAAACGCTTTAATAAAAGAATTTCAGAGGAAGGAATTTCCTGAGGACAGAGTAAATCAACGCTCGCTGGAACAGTGCACGTAAATTAACTTTTTATTGTTTCTTACCAATGTTTACGAAATTACTCTGCAGGAGATTGAAAACACGTGTCATCAACTAATATACACTAAATTCGTATATAGCAAGTCCGCAATTATGACGATTGCCTTAAACTTTAACTTGAAGTATCACATGTTGGAGAAATATTAAATCGAAATATTAAATTCCACGCTAAATATTATTTGAACAAGATGATTTCTGACCTGTGGCATGTACATGTCGTTTCATTCGAAGCTTATTTTCAAATAAATTTAAATTATGGTACGTGAAACGATACAAAACGAAAAAAAAACAAAATAGTCTCCGAGCGCTTTCTCGACGTCACCGATGCGAATTTCACCGAGCGGCGACATGGCGTCATAAACAAGCGATTATCTTAATTAACCGAGAATTGTTTTAGCCCACGCTGTAGCCAGCCCACGTGCCAACACCTCTCGGACACTCATTTTGAACGCGTTGAATCTATCTTACGGAGGAGATTTTCGACGACTGTTTCTCTCTGACAGTCCGGACCCGCATGGACATTTCGATCGAGTAACGCGATTCAGCGGTGTCGACACGCCACGATTAGCCCGTTTGCCAACTATCATTGCACCGGCGAGAGTGAAATGGTGGAACGACGGCCTGTTATCGTGGCAGACTTCCGATCGACGCGTGTCACGTTTAAAATCCGTTGCAGGGATTCAGGTCGTGTCGTTTCATAAGCTCGCGGGCGCGAAAGAAAAGAGCAGCGTGGTCGCGTGGGAGGGAGGTCGGTTTCCCCGAAAACACCAGAAAGCCGACAGCTCGGGAGAGGACGAGGTCGGGGAAAGTACCGTTTCGAGTCTCCGGTGGATCGGTTCGGCGTCGTTTTCGCGACGCTGGAGAGAGAAACGGGAACGAGCGGAGGAGGATGTTGTTTACCTCTCGAGGTTTGTCAGCGTGAGGTGGCGAGCGCGTGCGCGCGCGTGTCCACGCGTTTATCCACGGTATATATAATGATGGGGCTGCGACGGCCTTGAAGAGGTGAGCCACACGTAGGTGGCGTACACGGGACACGGAAGATGGAAAAGCCTCTCTCCGATGGCCGCGTGGGCGAAATGTATCAAGGCTGACTTAGGCGAATGTCGTCCCTTGTCGACACTTGTCGCCGATCCTGACGTTCGAATATGCGTACACCGACCGACGCGAATGAACTCGGAACTTCGAGCCGCGACCCTGGAAAATCTGGACCAGCAACGAGTCTTACCCTTTCTATCGATCTTCGATATTTATTAGATTTAATTATTCGAGAAACATCGAGTCTCATAGAGACTTTTGAAAGAGTATTTTGATTCGAAATTTCGCACGTTCGCGAAGCGAGAAAATCTGGACTAGCAACGAGTCTTTCCCTTTCTTCTATCGATCCTCGATATTTATTATATTTAATTATTCAAGAAACATCGAGTTTCATAGAGACTTTTGAAAGAATATTTTGAGTCGAAATTTCGCACGTTCGCAGAGCGAGAAAATCTGGACCAGCAACGAGTCTTTTTCTTTTCTTCAATCATCGTGTCTATTTGTTATATTTAATTATTCGAGGTACGTGCAACTTCTCGCGAATGCACGAAGGTGGTCGAAACATGGTGTTAACACGTTTCGCGATCGATTCGAAATTTTCTCCGGTTGGAAACGGTGCAGCCCATTCGCTTCGACGCGTTTCACCTCGTTGTTTAATCGAGACTAATGAAAATCGCGTGTAATTACGCGAAATCGGCGGCAGGCGCTGATCGTAAACAATCGTTCGAAGGTTCGAGCAAGGTGGCCGACGAGCCGGGTTCCCTTTAAGAGGACACGAGTGGCAAGTTGAGCTCATCAGCTCGTAAACCGTGAACCGGCCAACTGTTTCCCTACTAATGAACATCATTGGACAGAATGTCCCTTAAACGGCGTATATATCATAACTTCAGCATCCAGCGACATTAAAGACTAATAATTTACGTCGGTGGATCGATTTTGGCCTTATAGAACGGTGGCTCGTGCCCGGTAGCCTGAAATGAAAAGAGCCTTCTCTCTCTCTCTCTCCCTCTCCCTCTCCCTCTCTCTCTCTCTATCTGGTTTCTGTTTGATCGCTGCCGAGTAGCAGCAGCAGCAACAAAACGGAAGGAGCACGGAGAGGAGGTGGGGCGAGAACGTAATGACTGGACGGGCGCAAAAATTCGCAATTAACTCGGACCGAGCCACCGCGGTGCCGATGTCGCGTCGGCGTAATTGGTTTTGCAGAAAACTTTTACGTGTTTTCACGGCATTTGCATAATGTGCGAGGTGAACACGGCCGATCGATCGGTTAATTTAAATACCGTACGCTGTGGCGCGGTTGCGCGGTGGCCGCGTGTGCGCATGCGCCCGAGCCACGGAGCATGCGCCGTGAACACGGCCAGCGGCGGCGCAACCAGCGTCGCTCCCTTGTAATTGCCGTTACTTATTGCCGCTGGCCCGACGCGGCGCGGCGCGGCCTGGCACCATTGTTGCGACCTCTCGAACAACGCTTACGCGCCGCTGATCCTAATTCGGCGCTCTCCGTGAATCATCCGGCCGATGCTTTCCACCGATGCTCCGCCGACGATCGACAAATCGGCGAATCACCGAACAGATCGATAGATGATTTCTAGTTTCACGAGGACGGAGAGAACGGACGCTCGATACGCAACGAGTATTAAAAATTGTTCGAGAGAGAGAGGGGAAAAAGTATGCAGTTGGTGGCCTGGAGAACGGTGAATATCGTGTTTCACGTCCGAGGTTCAAGCGCACGGGCGTGAGCCCGCAAGTCCGTGCACAAACACGCGCGCAAGCAGGCGGGCGCGGTTGAGTTTCGTGAGAGGGCCTCGGTGGTACGGGCACCGTGTCGGCATGTTTCGCAGTTTGGGACCAGGACCCAAAGGTCCGACTCGACAGGCACCGGCACAAAAACAGCGGGGGTCAGAGGGGTCAGCAGCGGGGCCCTGTGTTGCCAGGGCCTCCCTTGTCATGCGATATGTTGCTCGTACGTTATGATAGTGGCGTCAGTATACCAGCTTTCTGTTCTGTCAGTGACAATGCTCGCGACGATGCCTTTGTGCCCGGTCCGCGAGGCCCACCTTTCTTTCTCCCTTTCCCCTCCTTCGTCGCTCCTCCCTAACAAGTGGACATCGTTTCGACACCGATGGACGGTCATTCGCGCGGCGGAGAATAGCTACGGGGAATGGGATCGCGCGATAGAATCGATTAACGCCGCTCGACGTTTGCAATCGATCCGTAATTTTCGACTGTCACCGATTGAAGATGACGGGTGAATGTTCCGTGGCTATCCTGCTGCGTCGTACGTGACACGATTTTCTCTAATCGCGTGACAAAAGATCGGATGACTAGGTAAAAGTTTCGCGTTTGTATCGAAAGTGGATTAATATCGTTTATCGATATTAATGAAAATCTCCTCTGAAAGTGTTATAAACAACCACGTTGGAGGAGGCAAACTCGCCGTCGTGCAACCGAACCAAGCTGCTCTACTAAATCTACTAATCGAACTGTTGCCCATCTAACATCTCGCGGACATTCTCGTGGATAAGCAAAGACGACGGAGCGCGCGAGAGAAGAGGAGAGACGCGGACGATGTGGTAACCGAGAGAACACCGGGCGAAGAGGGCACTGGTACAAATTTATCTTTGTTCCGAACTTTCACGCACTGACAGCGCCGTGCTCTTGCGGCGTTCACCAAGATGGCTGGTCGTAACACACACACACACACACACACACACACTGACTCACTCTTCTTCCTTCTCCTTCTATCTCCTTCAACCTTCTCTATCGCGTGTCTCTTTTTCTTTTCGTTGCGTGCCAGATGTACGTCCTAGTCTCATGAAAAGTTCGTCCGAACTCGTAAACCTTCGAGGAAGTTTCTTTTCTCGTGCTTGTTCACCATTTCCTCTGTTCTTGAGTACCGTGTGTTTGAGCCGTGGTCTCAGTTTTGGGTGAGCGAAGCCGCGTGAAAAATGACGCTGCTACCTTAAGAATCCTCGGGAAGAATCGACGGCGCGGCTGCGTATCGCTCCGGGTCCCGAGCAGTTTGACCTTCGATTTATAATCCCTGTCCCCCCTGGTGCTCGGTTCAATTTCTTTTCCTTTGCACTCGGCGATGCACGACGAACGCGCAACCGCGACGTTGCGAGTTCGTTTGTCGCTCGAGCAACTATCCGAGCCGTGGTGATCCGGCGAAAAGAAATAAATATGAAAAGAGAGAGAGAGACGGGAGACGGGAGAGAAGGAGGAAACGGGCGTTGCGAATGGCAACACTATGCGAGGAAGCGTGTTCGTACACCTTTGGTAGCCATATAAAGACTGTATACGATATTAACGACACCCTGTAGCAGCAAATAGAGGACGATTCGACGACGTGGCGGAACAATGGACGAACAGACAAAAAGATTCGCCGGCGAACATTGTCGTAGCCTACGACTTTATGAGGCGAGCGCCCGCCACACAAACACGCCAGTTTGCCCGCGCGATTATGTATCGTTTCTCGTATAATGCGATTTGACGCAGGTGGTCCCTTCCTCGTAACTCGTGGCCATTTTCAGCGCAAGCGCGTGCGCGTTATATATATACACACACACCTGCGAAGAGTATATTCAGCGGCCGCTACCTACGACTCGCTCGCGTGTCCTTCGTTTTTTCGTTTTCCCTCTCCGCTCCGAGCTTCGTCGACGACGAAAGTCACGAAAACTCGTCAAAGTGCATGCGGGGCGTTGCCGCGAGGGTGAATCGAGTCGTGCCGGATGGCTGCAGAAGCGTCGTTACCTGTTCGGAGGAGATGCAAACTGTATGGCATCGAGATACGCTCTCTAGCAGCCGCGGAGCAAAAGGACAGCGAAGAGAGGAGGAGAAGCAATAGCGCTGGTGGAAGAAGAAAGAGGGTTGGAACGGGGCACGAGGGGAGAGAGACAGACAGAGAGAGAAAGAAACGAAGGTCCAAGGAATGGAAGACGAGGAAGAGAAAGCGGATGGCAGAGAGTGGTTTCGAGCAGCAGAGGGGAAGGGAGGGCAGGAGTGGAAAGGGCAGCGAGCGGACAGAGGGATAATAATAAAACGAGATATCTCGTACGTGGGCGGTCGTATTGTTAGCGCAACAAGGCATGCGCGGCGCTTCTGTGTCCCCGCGGTGCGCGCTCGTGCGCTGCGCCCTTAATAAAGGGTACGCGTGTGCGTGAGATGCGCGCGCACGCTTAATAAGAGAAGCCAGCGAATGCCAGTGTGAGTGGAGAAGAGAGCACGGCCTTATGTAAATCGGACGGGCCCATCTGCGAGGGGACCGCTCTCCGCGTTGACCAGAGCGAGCACAGCGACCACGAGAAGCGGTAACAGAGCGCAGCTCTGCCGAGTACAGCCGCATCGCGTCTCATCGCAGAAAGAGAAAGAGAGAAGGAGGAGGAGGAGGAAAAAGAAGAAGAAGCAGAAGAAGAAGAAGAAGAAGAAGAAGAAGAAGAAGAAGCAACAGCAGCAGCAACAGCAGCACGAGCTGGCTGCTGGCTTCAAAAGCTGTGCCGCCACCGCCACCGCCGCGATAAACACGCATTTATTCCACGACCGTAGGCGTGGGCGCATGCGCTAAAGCGGTAGCCGCGAGCATTAGCGCATGCGCACGTGCTCTATGCCCCCCCGAGCTTGCTTCTGCCCTTTCATTTCTCTTCCTTTTCTCCTTTTCTTCTCCTCCCTCCTCTTCGTTCTCTTTCTTTTCAACCTTTCTTGTCCCCCTTTCCCCTCGTCTTTTTTTTTTCTTTTTTTCGTAAATACGGGTTTCCAACGAGAGATCGATGACGAAATACAAATGGCACCATGGCGTCCGTCCCGAGAGGCACAGAGGCTCCCTGCTCGCTTAACATGCACGGCTCGCAGCGGTGGTTGAAGAAACACAAGACACTAGGGCCACGTAACACGAGCGCTATCGCGACTCGTTACATTGCGTCCATCCTAACCGCTGCAGAGACGCACGCCGATGATTCTGCCACGGTCGGCAGATAAACAGATACACGCGGATGGGTGTACACGTTGGTGCGCTCAGATAAGCGTCTACCATCGTTGAGGCAAGATGAAAGTTGACGTAGCATGCAGGTACGGAACCACCCGTCCCTACATTCTGATCAGGTGAGCAACGAATAACGGTCATACCACCACCGCGCTCGTGCTCTTGTCGGAGAGGCTTCCCCGTTTCGATGGAGAAACTTTCTAAATTTGTGTTTGTCGTCGGTCGCCCTCTCTTTTCGTTAACAACGCGAGAACGTCTCGCGCGCTCAGTAACGTTCCGGTTTTTCACGGAGAAGAGCAGCTTGCGCAACGACCGCGAAAAAAAATATCGCGTTTCAAACGCAATCTTTCGTCTCGGGTGTAATCACGTAAAAATGTCCGTACCGACAGCGTGTGCGTAATAGCAGAGACGTGCCGTTTAATGGGAATTTATTGTGGCCGCGCGTAATCGCGTTGCTGCGCGCCGATCAACGCGATTACTCGCGTCCACGCTCTCTCTCTCTCTCTCTCTCTTTCTCTTCTTCTCTCCTGTGTTTCGCAGCCGCGATGCAAATCGAGGACAGACCGACTCTGCACTCGACGTCCCGCCAGAGATGAATAGGTCAGTTTCCTTGAGTCGAAGTGTGACTAACGAAAAGCCTGCGGTAACTTCCTTTGATAGCAGGCGCGCGCGCGAGGCCCTTGACCCAGATCGCGATCGCCAAAGCCGCGTGAATTTCGCGGGAGTTTGACGGTTATACTTCAACGCGTACGCACAGTTAAATTTCGAGACAATTACGCTGATTTATCGATAGACAAACGAAGACTAACGTCTTTTCTGTCTTTTCTGTCTTTTCTGTCTTTTTGACAACAACAGATCTTTCCTTCAAAAGAGAAACAAATAATAATAATATCGAAATAATCGCCAAAAGTTTAGTTTTCCCTCGAGACTCAATCGAGTATCGAGTTTACGAGAATGGAAGGAAAGAAAGAGGAAGTTGAAAACAAAGATACCATCTCGCTGCTGCGACTCGGTGAAAGCGGTCTCGCCCGCGCAGTTTTACCGAATTTTCTCCGAATATTGTTTCGACACCGCGTGATAAATATTCCACGCGGATAGCCGCCGGTGTCGTAATTACGTTTACGCGAGCGTCGTGATCATCTTCTTCTCTCTTCGTTTCTTTCGACAAAGACGAAGAAGAGGAGGAAGAAAAAAATCTCCGGCAATTAAATTTCGAGGGTTGCGAAAAGAAGAGGAAAAAAAAAAATGGCCGTTTGCGCGAGGAGGTCGGTTTCATTTTTCGTGACAGTTGCCGCAGGCGATTGGTGGACCTCCCATCGGAGCTGCGGCTATAAATACGACAAAAGCGGGGAAAACGCATAAAACACGTAAGACGCATTAAGAGCGGCATTCATTTAAATTGGTTACCGCGCTGTTCGCTGTTCGCTGTTCCGAATCGAGCCACCGAGCAATGTGCTGCCAGTCTTTTCTAACGCGGTGTAGCATACCAATTGTACTCCCCCCAGTTCTAAGCCTTTAGGCTCGTGAAATCGATAAATCGACAAATTTTTGTCGTAATTTCCCGAACGATTAAATCCTACGTATCTCCGTTTTAGAAGCATAAATCACGCGGCACTGAATCATAATTTTCAAGCGATATACGCACGCACGCCGAGTGAAACGCACTGCACTATCTCTCGATCGCGGGGAATACTGACGATCCAAGTCATCCAGAGATCACGTTACCACGTCGAGTCATTAAATTCGTCTTGGAGG
Source organism: Tetragonisca angustula (assembly GCA_036937485.2). Classification (NCBI taxonomy): domain Eukaryota; kingdom Metazoa; phylum Arthropoda; class Insecta; order Hymenoptera; family Apidae; genus Tetragonisca; species Tetragonisca angustula. The sequence goes on from JAWNGG020000226.1 coordinate 135,013, forward strand.
CGACGTCCACCGCGATTGAAATTCATTCTAAGAAAGTAATTTTTATGCTTACCGATTTTCTTTCTCGGCGGTCGTCTCCTTTTTCGGTCACCCCTCCCCCCTTCTCCGCCTCTCTTCCTCGTGTAGTCCCAAAAATCGCCCGCAATTACGAGAGAAACCGAGCAATAAAATTTGTTTATGACGCCTCGTCGCTCCCATAACGATTTCCCTGTACGACATTTTATAAAAAAAAGTTATATCTGAAACTCGTGACGCGTACCGCGTCCCATATTTCTCCATTCATCTTTGTGCCTGGATCTTGCACGAATCTGTGCGGATCTATACGCGATCCAACGTCTGTGGAAAGTTGGACAGTTTGACGGGCGTAAAAGTTATTTACTTTGGAGGGCTAGTAAAACAAGAATACATATTTGATTGACACGAGCTTTTGTGGTTTATTTTGACACGTTATGAACTATAAGAAGCAACATTAAAAAAGAGAAAAAGAAGACTCTTATTTTTAACTTTTTAACAGCACCGTTTTACATATTTTTTTTCTTTTTTTTTACATTACCTATCGGTGTGCCTATTGATTCCAGCCAAACAGGATTAGCTGCAACAAAAGGGCAAAAAAACTAATATCTCTATATTGACGATCCAACATTTTCATTTTTGTGAAAATTACGAAAATAGCAGCTATTTGTTTTTGATGTATCGCATTTATGCCAAAAATTTCTACAGTTTTTCGTTTATATTTCTCGAAATTGTTAAAAGTTGATAAATGTTCAATCATGAGTCCCTAGTAAATGTTACACTGAAGATACGTACCAAGTTTGACAGTAATCGGTTGGTTAGATACCGAGGCACACCGTTTCTAAAAACCTAGTTTCGAGAAAAACGCGTTTAAATTTTCATATGTATCCTTCACTTACTTTTTTTTACTTATATATCACAGTTCTTACAATTCACAACTAAATTGTATCCAGGTCCCCTAATATTCGATTCACCAGAACTAATATTCGAATCACACGATTTACACTTTACAATACTGCTTAAAGTTGTAAACAGTGGTACAAATTCGATTATTCTGTATTCGTGGATTTATTATTATACCCCAAAATAAGTCGTTTTAAAAGCTGGGATCTTTTGCATCTTATTTCTAAGACTTTAAACTACTATTTCAAACAAAAAAAAAAAAAAAAAAAAATTGATTTTTTGAAAATTTCAAACTGTCCTGACCTCTTAACCATTTGCGCTGGCAACTGATTGCGGACCATAACGAGTGACCAAACCGTTTACAATAAATTCGTCGCTTTCCTTTTGAACTCGTCGGTACGATATCACTGGATAGAAGTTATTGAGAAGTAAATTTATTATTATATGCAATTTTTCCTGGGTTATACTTAAATATACTTAAAACTGAGAAAAATATTGCAATTTTGAGCTGTTTTAAAGTCCAGGACTTTTTGTATCTTATTTCTAAGACTTTAAACTACTATTTAAAACAAAACAAAACAAAAAAATTGATTTTTTGGAAATTTCAAACTGTCCTGACCTCTCAACGTCTCCGCTCCTCTTGCGTCACATTTTCAATCAAATTCGTCCAATTTCTCGCTCGCTCTGCCAAAATTCAAAGCCTCGCGAGTGATCCAAGTTGAGCAGGGTTCGAAAAGTTCGTCAGCGCATCCGGCCATTGGCAGTTGGCCAATATCGCTCCAGAAGCCAGTTGCATGTTTCAGGGATTCTTGTCTCGATAGCGAAGAATCTACGTTATAGCGCGGTTAAATAACCTCTTTGTTAACGCGAGATGAACACGTTCCTCTCGTCTTCACCGTCTGCTTTCACCCTGTTTGTTTGTTTCGTCTCGCGTCTGGCGTCGAGAGAGACGAAAGAAAAGAGAAGAAGAAGAAGAAGAAGAAAAAAGAGATTCGGGGTATCGAAGGGGATCAATTAGATCCACTGGCAGATCCGACGGCGCGTTTCGGTACGGGGCTACCGACTACCGGGCCGGTGTTGCGACAACTTGCGTCGCTTATCGGAAATAATTGCCGAATAACGAAGTGACCGGAGTACACGCGTGTGCTGCACACTCGGCCGGCGATTCGCGATAAAGAGTAATTAACGAGCAATTAACGCGCACTGTTGCACCGCCGGTGAGTAATCTCTTCGTCCGACGTGGCAAGATTTAATGCCCGCCTCTTCCACCTCGAGCTTCCTCGCAGCTCGGCTTCTCTTTCGCGTTTCGTCCACGAGTGACGATCGAATTCTCCATTTTTTTTTTTTTCTTCTTAATTTGGAATTTGACGGGCAGATGATGTCCTGCAATGAAGAATACGAAAGAAATTCATAGGGTGGGCCTGAACAATAAAATTCAGAGGGAGAGAAAAGTGACTGATTCTGTGACAGCCGGAGAACAAGTCAACTTGTGGTTAGCATGGCGATTAGCCTCGTTAATCACACGATCTAATTATCGTTTCAAGAATGTCAGATCAATGAAAAGTAGCGGAGAATTGCGAGTGAGACCAAATGAAAATCAGTTGGTACTATACTGAGAATTAGTTAGTTGGTTATTGTATATTCGAAACTGGTGTTCGTGTGGAAGAAACGTTCAACGCTAGAGTCGTTTGCCGAAAGAATTCGGGGTAATAGTTATTCACGAAAGAAAGACCGGGTTATTAATCTTCCTTCGCCGACTTAGAAAGCGTTTCGAACGCGCGAGACGTACGCGCTATCTCACGAATGTGTCTCTCACGTTCGGAATGCGCGTACGTGCGCGCAAACGCGAATGATTTACTCCGCCGTAAGAACGAAATACCGTGGGGTATCATGCAAACTATTATTTTAACGCGGTTATTTAGCGATTTGCCTCGCCTTTAATTCACTTAACGCGTTATCCGCTCGATGATTACATCGGCCACGATTTATGTTCCTCCAATTATCAGGCAACATTGGTTCCCCTGATCGTTTATTTGTCTCGGAGCTGATTTCAAAGAGAGCCACCTCCCATTATCGGGGGAAAGTTATTTCAATCTCGCGTGTCGTATCAGAATCGTGTCGTATCATTAGATCTCGTTAGGGATCGGGCATTTAATGGAACTTCATATTCCACGTACCGTGATTAACTGGCGTAGTAACCCGCGGAATGTGGATCGGCTCTCCGCGTTTAATCGTCGTCCGAGATATCGATCGCGGTAATGGAATTCCCTCTGCGTGGATGAAGAGATTCCGCCTTCCCGTTTCCATCGAGAAAGAAAAAAAAAAAATGCCCGTGGAAATTAACGTGGAGCGTAACTGCGTAATGCGTTTCGGAAGTTGGAAAAAGCTTTGAACGACACTGCTGCGCTATTTGCATCGTACACGCTATATGTGTGTGTGTGTGTGTAAGACTGGATCGCTTGTCCGATAGTTCCTGGTCCTTCGATCTTCTTGTGGCTTGTCGCACCCACGCTTCCAGCACAATCGATTTCTTTCGAAGAACGGAAAAGTAAAGTCTTGACGACGTTCGCGCAATTTCACCGCTTGATCTTCAATCCTTTGAATACTGAAACTCTCCGTGTCGACAGGGCACGTTGGATCGGCTCGCCAATGATCGATAAACTCTGTTATTTGTTGTATATGTTGATACAAGGTACAAGTTACAATTGTAATTTTTTTAATTAAGACAAATTGAACGATACAGGAAAGCTATTTTCGAGCATAGAAATGTTGCATTGGATATGTCAAAATTTAAAACGTGCCTCAACTTGAAGATGTATATTGATATTTCAACTTGACAAACGTAATCTTTAAATTTATATTCCAAACAATGAAATATTTATTTCTGAATTACATAAATACGCTAGATTCATTTACACAAGGAATAAAACGTGTCTCAACTTGAAGATGTATTAATGATTCTGAATATTTAAAGTTAACAAACATAACCAAAAATATAGAAACTTCAAACTCGTATTTTAAACAACGAGATATTTATTTTTATATTATTACATAAATATTTTATGTCTTTTATATATGTTCGATTCATTTCGCAAGCAATAAACACGTTTTAACTCAAAGGTATATTAATATTTGAAGAGTTGACAACAGTCTGAATATTTGAGGTTGACAAACATAACCAAAAATATAGAAACTTCAAACTCGTATTTTAAACGAGATATTTATTTTCATATTATTTCATAAATATTTTATATCTTTTATATGTGTTCGATTCATTTCGCAAGCAACAAACATATTTTAACTCAAAGGTATATTAATATTTGAAGAGTTGACAACAGTCTGAATATTTGAGGTTGACAAACATAACCAAAAATATGGAAAACTTCAAACTTATATTTTAAACGACAAAATATTCATTTTTATATTGCATAAATACTTTATATTTGTTATATATGCTAGATTCATTTCGCAAGGAATAAAACGTGTCTCAGCTTGAAGATGTATTAATGATTCTGAATATTTGAAGTTAACAAACATAACCAAAAATATAGAAACTTCAAACTCGTATTTTAAACAACGAGATCTTCATTTTTATATTAAATATTTTATATCTTTTATACATGTTGGATTCATTTCGCAAGCAACAGACATGTTTTAACTTGAAGACGTATTAACGAGTCTGAATATTTGAGGTTAACAAACATAACCTTTAAACTTATATTCTAAACAAACTCAACAATATTCATTTTTAAGTTGCACAAACACTTCATATCTGCGTTAGATTCATTTTGCAAGAAATAAAACTTACATATTAAATAGTTATACGAATAAATGGTTTAACTATTTAAAAAAGAATTGAATTATGCATTTAAATTCCACTGAACTTGGATTCACGCTAATATAATTGTCAGCGCGGTACATGTGAAACCGAGAAGATTGACAAGGCGTACATACATGCGTAGTTTTCATCGACGACTGTTGCCGAACGCATATACTCGTCCATAAGACTCAAAGTGTCAATGAGTCAACGCGCGCACTACTTACGGCGGCTGGTGTCTTCTCGAATCAGCCCTTTAAATAAGCAAGTCCTTGCGTAACGAAACTTGGCAACGGTGAAACAACGCCGTGAACGGCGAAGCGACCCAGCATCGTAGCGCAACCGCCCGCCGAAAATTCCCGCGTGTTTGTTGGTCGCGTGTCGATCGGCGGGTGTCGAGAGCGCGAGTTTTGCACGGTGCTCGATCACGGAGCTGCGCGGCCGACGCAGCTGTTAGTCTCGTTGCCGGGGTACAGACGTCGACGAAAGGAGGAGCACCGCGTGCATTAATAAGACGCGGCAATGCGTCTCTCGACTTAGAATAGTTCTCGGAATAGTCGCTGGACGGCAGTAGGCCGATCCAACGGGGCCATTTGGTGGACGAAGCGGCGCTCAACCCAGAATTCGGGGTTGATTTAGGCGGCCCGTGTCGCGTCGTTTACACCGCTGCTTTCATATTTCGCGGATCTGGTTCCTGGCATCGTAATTCAGCGAGTTGTTTGCGCAAGTTGCACGCGGACGCAGCCTGCTTACCCCGCAACTTGTCGCGATCCATGGGAACGCTCGCGCGGGAAATTATCGCGATACGTTTTCGGCCGCGCTGGAAATGCGCGGAATTCCCGGTATTCTTCCGACCCTTTCTCAATGGGCCGCGCGATTGAGAGATTAAGCGACAATTATGAAACGCTTCTCGTTGGGTAGTTGTTGCCTCGTCTCCAGTATGCAGCACTTTCAATGTCCACGGTTTTGCACCGAGTTCTACAAATTCCTTTATGGTTCGTTGGAAGGAAGATCTCGCCGCGAGTGTCCCTTCGCGTCATCCCGGCAACCTTCCTTTCTTTTTTTTTTTTTTTTCTCTTCGCAATTCACCGGACTGACCTGTTTCCACGCTTTTTCCTTCGATTCTTTTGTCCAACTCTTTTACCGCACACCCGTATGTGCGTAGTGAAGGGAGCGTACAATGAATAAAAAAAAAAAAAAAGAGAGAGATTGTCGATACTTTGAACTGTTGTGACTTCGTAAGAGAAACGATATATACTCGAATCGAATTTTGTTTTAAAGCGTAAAGCTCTTAATTCGACTGTCCTCGGTTCGTTCTTTCTCAAGAGTACTTTTTATTCTCGAAAATTACAAAAATTCAAGCATCTCTTTGGAAACATTGAAAAGTTTTTCTCGCGACTCGATTTTCACCACAATCTTGCAAATTGAAATCTTTTCTTTACGGATCGTGTATAAAATTCCAAAACGTGTGTTCAGTTTTGCACATAATAGAATAAGATAATTCTGTCGTCGGGTATTGGGACGTTGCTTCCTCTCTTTCCAAACTAAATTTCAAACATTCTCTCGTCTTTTTGCATCGTCGTCGTCGTCGTCGGCGGCGGCTGGCAAGAACTGCACCGCCACGTGTGATCGACGATTTGTGTTTTCTTTTTTCGCTTTTTCTTTTTTTCTCTCGGCCGAGAATCTGGGACGTCTCGTTCGGTTCATTAAATTTGAAAAAAATCAGCCTTTCAGCGCGCGGCCCAATTCGTTGCGCGGCCCTGCCCGCCGCGCGAGTCGAACGCGCGATCGGAGTTTAAAGGGACTCGAAGAAAGGCCACTCGGCTTTCGCCACGCGTGGTCGGTACCTTTGACGCCTACTAATGAGAGCCCCGTGATTAAGGGACCGCTAAGGAGAATCGATGCAACGAGCGCAATCATGAAACCGTTTGCCTTCATAAAGAAACGAAATTTACCGAACTCGTACGATTAAACAGTCCGGCTGTCGTTCTTTTCACCGGTCTGTGTTCTTCGTTGGACGAGACAGAAGTGGATTTTCCATTAACGGGAGTTCAATCACACAGTTCTGGCACTGACCGATATTTCGATCTCGATTTCCGTCGAAATTCTGCGCCATCTACGCCGAGAAACAACTTTCGCGAGAGCAACGTGATGTTCAGAAACGCGCGTCGCCGTCGAAACTGATGTACGTACAGATGCGAGTATCGTTCTGTCTTGTTGCGAGCCGAGTGTTGGCCTCGTCCGAGAGAGTGAAAATTCAAAGGCGGCCGGGTATATCGGCCGTAGCTCGAAGCATCTGGCGAGCAACGTACTAACAAGAAAGCGCGATAGATCTTCTCGTGGAGAGCCACTTGTATTAGCGTGGCCGGAACAAGCGGCGCAAACGGCGGCGGGACGGCGCAGCGCGATCAATCGCGACAATACGTATTCACGATTCACGATATCAGCCGAGGGGCGAGAGGAGGGCGGTGTTCCGGAGCGGGTAGCGCGCGTGTGAGCGCGCGATCGCCGGAATGCAGGTAAGTACATAGTCGTGTTCGGCCGTCGGCGTTGCATTTCTCCCGATAGAGACGAGAAAGAAGAAAAGGAACGGAGATCGGTATCGGCGCGATTCGCGACGCGAATCAATCGCCCTCGCCCCGCTCCCGATTACTTTCAATCCCACGAATTTTCGATGTCTTCTGTTTGGTATTTAACCGTTTCGCTGCCAGTGAAAAGAAGACGATCCTCCTCCTCCCCAGGTGTACACATTGATCGAATTATTTTCTGAGTTTGTTAATCTAATTTTGAAATGAAATCTGTTCTTTTGCTAACACTTTGATAAGGATCTAGAATTTTTTAATTTTTCAAACGAAAATCTAACCTCGGATCTTTAAGAAATCGACGGTAATGCTTGTAGCTGGTTTTTTCCGGATTGCAATAGATTGAGAAACTTTTTCTCCCTACGATAATTTCTTATCGTACAAATATTTCACTGTCGAATCTTTCTTGAATTTCCTGGCAACATTTTCACGGGGGTCTAGAATGTTTCTTTTTTTAAGCAAAATTTTTCAAACAAGGACATAACCTCAAATTTTTTTAAGAGATCAACAGTTGTAGTCGGTGTTTTCCGAATTACGATAGATTAAGAGAGATTTTTTACTACAATAATTTCTTAACGTACAAGTATTCTATTGTCGAATCTTTTCTGAATTTCCTGGTAACATTTTGACAAGAGCCTAGAATGTTTACTCAAATAAGCTTCAAGTTTTCAAACCTAACCTCAAATTTTGAATAAATTAACAGTCACAACCGTGGTCTTTTCCGAATTGCAGTAGATTAATAAAGATTTTTTGTCACAATAATTTCCTATCGTACAAACATTCTACTGTCGATTAGAAAAAGTAAGAAAAGTTCGTCTTGATGACTAAAGCGTGTTACGTATCTCTAGTGCCGTGCAGCGCGATCGCGCTGTTCACGTTTCGTGTCGAACAGAGCTACAGCGTTTACGTTTCGCGGTGCTCAATTTACAATGCTTTCAATTTCGATTATAGCGTCGTATCGTAGTTACATCGAAGTTCCCTCCTAATCACTCTCTTTTCAATTAAACCTAAATCACGTGCATAAATAGGCAACAACTTGTGCGATTCCGTTGCTTGGCCTTTTTGCGCAGTTACATCGAGGAAGCGCTATTGCTCTATCCAACACAGTTTTTTAAATAACAGAGAGGAAGGAGAGAAACGTCGATCGGAGTTTTACAAGTTGTTGGTTCTTGGACCGTGTCTGTTTGTGCCGATGGTTTGACCATCGCGGTAGATAAGCACTCCGCAAAGGAGGAGGCATCGTTTCCGTATGGTTGACTCTCGGCATAGTCGCCGTGTGGCACGCCGGGGGGAGGGGGACTGGAGTCATTACGACAACGACTAATTTATGCAAATCGCGTCATTTCCATCGAGACATGGCGTTCGGAAGTTTTCCAAGGCAGCGACGTGTACATACGTGTTTCCACAGTGTGGTTGGATGCGTTCCTCGTTATAGAGTTATAAACCGTAGCAAATATGCACTTCATCGTTCTGCGCAGCAGCTGAATCGACATTCTCGTAGACGATTTGACAAATCGTCGAGGCCTAGTTCGATTGGCTCTCACCATCGTGCTTCGAACGTCTAACGCAGGTTGTGTACGTATGTGGCTGAGCTGAACTCTCCGTTCCCTTGTATATAATTTGCCGAATGAAAAATACGGAGCGAACGACGTTGCCACGGATAATTACGAATATCGGACGGAAATGGAATCGGGAAGGGAGATGGCGGAGAGAAAAGAGAGATCGAAGTCGATGGGGATCGTGGTGGCTGCCGGTGGAAAAGGAAGAGAGAGAGAGAGAGAGAAGGAGGATCGGCTTTTGTAGCGGCGCGCAAACAAATCCGACGTGGACTGCGGGAGAAAGAAGCTTGCACAGGAAAGAAAGAAGAAGCACAGAGCATAGAGAGAGGGAGAGAGAGAGAAAGCGGAGACAAGAGAGCAGCCGGTAACAAACGACTCGCAAATCCTTCCTGTCAATTTAATCTCGCCTCGAATCCCGGAGAAATGTTAATAAGGGCCTCACTACCATTCCTCCCCCCCTCCCCCCCCCTCCTCCTCCTCCTCCCTCGACGTCTCTCTGTCCGCTCGTTTCGCCTCTCTTTCCCGGTTTCGCGGACCACTGCGCGCCGCGCATGCGCGAACGCGACCGCGCGAGCCGGCCGACGACACTTTATTTTCGCGCAAAGATACCGCCGCCGCGCCGCGCCGCGCCGCGACGACCACGTGGAAATTGTGTGCAAAGCGAGCTGCGCCCGCCGTTTTTCTTTCCCCTCTGTCTCTTAGTCGCCGTCTCTCTTCCGCGCCCGCCCCATCGCCAAGCCATCCCTTTCGGCCTTCCGCCCTCGTAATTTATATCGCGGTTATGCCGTACGCGCAGTGGAATCTGTACCAACGGATAAAGGAACCGTGAAGGAAAAATACTCCCACTCGAGAGCGGAGCGAAACACTCCGTTCCCAATGCTATCGTCCCGATTCGATCATTCGCTCTCTCGGTGCCGCTTAGCCACTGGCCTCTTGGCCACCGCCGCTTCGCTACTGTGCTGCTGCTGCTTCTGCTGCTGTTTCTGCTTCTGCTTCTGTCCAGCCGCTGCTCTCCTCTTCTCTCTGTCCTCGGGACGCACGCGGACGGTACGCGCAGCTCAGATGCGATGAAGAGATCGCACCGCGAGATGCAAAGGTAGCCCCAACCGATCCCCTATTCTCGCCTCAACCACAGTCGTCCACCGTTCGCTCTTCTTTTCTTTTTTCTTTTTTTCTTCTTCTCGATCTTGCCGATCGAAAATCACGTGTCTCGAGCGTCGTCTTCCCCTCCTCTCTTTCGTTTCTTTTTAATTTTAATCGCTCCGCAACTCAAGATCGTCGAGATGAAAAGAAGAAAGAAAGAAAGAAAGAAAGAAACAGCGTTGGCCGTCGACTGATAGAAACGTCACGGGCCCGTGTTCGACAAATGAAATTTTCAATCGGCAGTTCAGACGTACGGAGGCACGTGGCCGACGTTCGTTCTTCCAAAACAAATTCCTCCGCTCCGCGTTCCTCCCCCCCCCCCCCATCGTCGCTTCCAATACGGAACGCGGCGGTTGTAATTCATTCTAAGCTCGTTCTCGTGGCACGCTGGAAATTACACGTTCCCCAGGATCCTCCATCTCCTTTCCCAGCCGCTTTGATGGACGTGACGTTTTAATAATCTCATTTTAATTGGCGTTGCATGATGTAACGCCAACGCCGGCACGTCAGGTCTTAACGACGTGCAAAGCGTGCACGGAGGGGGCCCCTCGCCGGTATTAACTTCTTATTTGCTCTCGCAAACGCCTAACAAATTCGGTTGTCCTAATGATCCTCTCCCCTGATCTGGTAGGTGGCCCGATAATTAACCGTGCCTTCTCTTTTTTCGTTTTTTCTCTTGAATTCTTTCTCTTCTCTCCTCCCCCTCGACGACCATGGAATCGGAATATTTTCCTCGTTCGACTCTGCGCTCGCTGGCGCGGGCGAAAAAGGAAACCCGGCCCAGGCTGTCGATAAATCTCGAGAGCTCACGCAAATTCTACTTCCTTGAAAAGTGAAGAGCGCCGTATAAAGTAAAATGGGCGCTCGGTGGCCAATTAGCGGGCCGTTGAAAACCGCACAACTCCTCGTGATAAATTTCTGACGTGTACGGAGCCAGAAACTCGTCCGTCAACTCGCGTTAAAATCGCAATTTTTCCTGTCGGCTGTCTCGCGATTCGAATTAAAAGGAAATGTTCCGCGATGTCCCGCGTCGCGAGAGAAAATTCCGAATTTGTCACGTATTCTGGACGGGAGACGCGAATTCGCGTCTTTTGGTTTTCAACTAGTGCGGGCGGGAGACGAGAATTCTCGTGTTTCAACGTTGCGGACGGGGAGCACTTTTTTATATACAATTTATATTATATAATATTATATATAATACATAATTATATATATTATATATATTACAATGTTATATAATTTTTCAAAAAAGTAGGGAAATTGTTTCCTAACGTACCACAGCAAGAAACGTTACTAGAGGTATTTTCATTTTATTTAATAAAATACTTCTAAAATGAAAAAAAAATTAACGATTTTAACTGTCAATAAAATAATACACTTGTCAAATGCTATACATTCTCTTGAACCCTTTCAATCATATATTAAATAATTCAAAATATACGAGAAAATACAGGCTATATGTTCATCAGAGCATACCGTCCTCAATGTGTTGATATAAATATAAAACAAATAATGGCTAAAATCTAAAATACATAATAAATAGATTCTTAAATATTACTATACAAAATATATAGTAATAATTAAGAATATTTTATCAATGTGAATTAAACAAGTGTATATACGCATCATACATAGTTTCCTTAATATAATTTATATTGCATAATATTATACATAATATATAATTATATGTTACAATGTTATATAATTTTTCAAGAAGTAGGAAAATCGTTTCCTAACGTACCACAGCAAGAAACATTACTAGACGTATTTTCATTTTATTTAATAAAGTATCTTTAAAATGAAAAATAATTAATAATTTTAATTGTTAACAGAATAATACACTTGTCAAGTGCTATATTAAATAATTCAATAAATGGGAGAAAATACAGGCTATATGTTTGTCAGAGCGTACCGTTCGCAATGTGTTGATATAAATATAAAACAAATAACAGCTAAAATCTAAAATACATAATAAATAGATTCTTAAATATTACTATACAAAATATATAGTGATAATTAAGAATATTTTATCAATGTGCATTAAACAAGTGCATATATGCATTGTAATACAAAATTTCCCTATTGTTCCAAAAATGTGCGCGCAATATATTAAGAATCGACTTCGATCTCAGAGATCGGCGATCTGTCTACTTTTGTCGGTAGAACTAAATCCTCAATGGTGTATAATAACAATAATAATAATAATAATAATAATAATAATAATAATAATAATAATAATAACAACCCGAGGAGGGAATTTTATTGAGCGCGTGGCATTTCAATCGTGGACGCGACGACCACGCAGCCGGCCTTTATCGACCGCTAAACGGATTTTTGGCACGCCACCGTTCACCGATATGAATGGACGATCTGTTAGATAGTGTACGAGCGCCGGTTGGCGCGTTTCCGCATGCCTGTTCAAGATCTCCTTCGTCCGTTGTTCATCGGGACTACCGTCGATCGAGAGAAAGCGATACTGCTGTAAATTTTCGGTTTCGCTTCCTCTTCCAGTTTCTTTGAATCGGAAAAGTCAATCCTCCTCTCCCTGCGGACTGACTCGCGTTATTATTCGGAGTGGTTAGATCAGTGATCGCGTGAATTAAACGACAGACGGTGACGCACAAGCCGGGCGCAGCAGCTCGTACCAATTTCCCTGGCGCGGGCAATTTACTTGGCCGATTGTTGCCAAACGAGCGCTCACCGAATTCCTCTTCCCGGCTCGAAGGTGAACTCGCGCTAAACAAGCACGTGTTGTTCGTTAAATAGATTCCCGGCAGATTTCTCACACTCGAAGACGCGGCTACCGCGGGCGAAAATGGATAGAGAAAGAATCACACTCGAGAATTCTCGGTTTCGCGGATTATAAACGCTGGTGTTTTTTTTTTTTTTTCCTACAAGCCTCGAAAGAGCGAATAAAGTCGGTTCTCTCTCACCGATCGTAAATGGAACCATTGTGAGGTTGTTTCTTCCGTCTTGGTCTCCGGGCAACCGGGCCGCGCCGTGTGTGTGTGTGTGTGTTTTTTTTTCTTTTCGATAGCTCGGCGCGAACAAGGCTCGACTAGAAGCCACAGCGAGCTACCTCGTTGCACCACGCGTAAACGCGGCGCGCATTCGACCATTCGAGGTCTATTGTTAGCCTAGCCAAAACGTGAAACCGTTCTTTCATACGGTATGTGGGTCGCTCATCGACGCGATCCACGCGTCATTTCCTTCCTCCTCCCTGTTCGCCGCGCGATCGCCAAGTCCCCGAACATCTCGCCTTTTCGTTCTCTCAACCCCCCCCCTCCCTCCCCCTCGCCGCCGCTGAGAAACGCCCGCGAGTCGCGAGACAAATTCTCGTTCACCGGCGAGAAAGGTTATCGCGAAATGAGCGGAACTGGCGCCGGACCACCGGTCCGTGAAATTTATCTCGCGGCGAATTAAATTAGCCACGCGTGCCAGCCGCAATTTGTATAAACTTTCTCGGTACGCGCGATAAATCTCGCGCAGTCTTCGCTATTTCGACTTGCTGTCCATTTACCGCCATTGATGGCGACCGATTAACGACGGAAAATTTTGATTCGCCAACTGGACAATTAGCCGAACACATTGCGTGCCGCAACTCGGTGCGGCCAACCTGCTCAGGGAAACTTTGTACGATGCATATATGCACTTGTTTAATTCACACTGATAAAATATTCTTAATTATTACTATATATTTTGTATAGTAATATTTAAGAATCTATTTATTATGTATTTTAGATTTTAGCTATTATTTGTTTTATATTTATATCAACACATTGAGGGCGGTACGCTCTGATAAACATATAGCCTGTATTTTCTCCCATTTATTGAATTATTTAGTATAGCACTTGACAAGTGTATTGTTCTATTAACAATTAAAATTATTAATTATTTTTCATTTCAAAGATACTTTATTAAACAAAATGAAAATACGTCTAGTAACGTTTCTTGCTGTGGTACGTTAGGAAACGATTTCCCTACTTCTTGAAAAATTATATGACATTGTAACATATAATTATATATTATGTATAATATTATGCAATATAAATTATATTAGGGAAACCATGTACGATGCATATATGCACTTGTTTAATTCACATTGATAAAATATTCTTAATTATTACTATATATTTTGTGTAGTAATATTTAAGAATCTATTTATTATGTATTTTAGATTTTAGCTGTTATTTGTTTTATATTTATATCAACACATTGAGGGCGGTACGCTCTGATAAACATATAGCCTGTATTTTCTCCCATTTATTGAATTATTTAGTATAGCACTTGACAAGTGTATTATTCTATTAACAATTAAAATTATTAATTATTTTTCATTTCAAAGATACTTTATTAAATAAAATGAAAATACGTCTAGTAACGTTTCTTGCTGTGGTACGTTAGGAAACGATTCCCCCCCCCCCTCCCCCCCCCTACTTCTTGAAAAATTATATGACATTGTAACATATAATTATATATTATGTATAATATTATGCAATATAAATTATATTAGGGAAACTATGTACGATGCATATATGCACTTGTTTAATTCACATTGATAAAATATTCTTAATTATTACTATATATTTTGTATAGTAATATTTAAGAATCTATTTATTATGTATTTTAGATTTTAGCTGTTATTTGTTTTATATTTATATTAACACATTGCGGACGGTACGCTCTGATGAACATCCTGTATTTTCTCGTATTTTTTGAATTATTTAATATTGAAAGGGTTCAAGAGAATGTATAGCATTTGACAAGTGTATTATTTTATTAACAATTAAAATCGTTAATTATTTTCCATTTTAGAGGTATTTTATTAAATAAAATGAAGCAACGTCTCTTGGTGTGGTACGTTAGGAAACAATTTCCCTACTTCTTGAAAAATTATATAACATTGTAACACATAATTATATATTATATATAATATTATATAATATAAATTATACATTAACATTGCCTGGGTCGTGTCCCCTACAACGCAAAAAAGCGTTTCCCGCCCGCAACAGTTGAAAACGAATTCTCCCGTCCACAATGTGTTAATTAGTCGATGCATCGATAAACACGCGTTAGAGCCGCTCTCTCATGGACGAAGAAATTTATGAACTACCGATCGGTCGCTCGAGGACCCGCTCAAAGACCGGGATTGCATTGTCGCGGAGAGTATTCTTTCTCGATAATAAAGAACTTCATAATGCGCGAGAGTGGGCCGCGTGGGCGTAATTGGCCTGCGTAACGGAACGCGCGAGCCAGCTTCGTGTCGTAACAACTTTATGCGTTGGAAATGTGTTGGCCGCGGCGCGCGGCCGCGTAAAAATGTTTCAACGTCACGCGACGAGCACGCAACCGGGCAATACTCTAATTGCCCAATAAACAGAAAAAACTACCCCGGGGGGCGAGGGGGCGCCAGGGTGAGAAGAAAAGAAAGTCGGATCGACGGGGTTTATTGGAGACACGTCGGTTTTATGCGACAGCTTTTATTGCACACTACTGTTGTGCTTTCTCTCTCTTTTTCTCTCTGCGGGCGCGCGAGCCAATCGTACACGCACGTGTATGCACGTGTACGTTCGTTCGCCGCATCGAACGCCGAAATATATCGCCGATAAATACAATTTTATCATCGAGGAATTTTAAGTGGTGCCGCTGTGCGTTCGCCGCGTTCTACAACGTTGATCCTGGCCGCTGCGGTTTTCTCGTCGCATCGCGCCAGTTGCGCAACCAACCTCCGATCCGCCGCAGCCCGTCGTCCGAAAATTATTTTACGATCCTCTCGCGCCGCTCTTAATTCCACCTTGGTACACGCTCTAAACGATCTACCAGAAAGCGAATAAATTGACGCGTCAGAATCGGGTAAATCTTCCAAGTTTCGAGAGCTTCGTTTCTGTGCTCGTGTCGCCGAGTTTGTCTTTTTTCTTTTTTTTTTTTTTTTTTTTTCACCCAGCGACAAATTGCCTTGCGACATTTGCCGGTTGTACTGTCCGTAGGTAGTATGTCTCGAACGCCTGTAATCCCCGCGAGAAGAATGTCCACGGTAGTCGGGCCCCTTCGAATTCCCTTTCCATCGCGCAACATCCATCGTCAACTAGTTCAAAATGGCTCTGTTTACAGGCCACTTCAGATCGTCTACGTGGTCCCTTACGGCGGTGCTTATCGCAATAAAGCGAGGGAACTCGCCTCTGAAAAATCGGTCAAGTGTCGGCTTGAGAAAATTTTCGTCGTCCCTCCCGTGAGAAGTTTTCACTCGAATCTTCGCGTCCTCGAAACACGCTTCTTCTTTAAAGACTTCGGTGTCTTTTTAATTCCTCCGTGAATTTTCAGCAAAATTTGACCAAGATAATGTCCAATGTGCTTTTTCGAGAAAAATAAAACTCGAGCTTGTAACTGCATGTCCAATTACACAGGTTTGGTCCAATTATTCGAAATTAACCATTTTGCAGATAATTGTACGAAATTCATCACTGCGTGCACGTAATGATACCAAAAATTACGTGAAATGACACGAAATTAAACTGAATTACATTAAACTGATTAAGTGGATCAAATGAGTTACAGATCGCGTTAATATATGTTTCGTTGCAAGCTGATCGTCGAAATTCTGAAAAAGAACAATTAAAAAAGAACGCAGAGTGCGAACGTTAAATTTTTTCTACGAAATTGAATATCTAATGAAATTGAATTGAGTTGAGTATAATGAATCTACGTACACACGTTGTATATAAACATCTTTGGTATTAAAAAAGTATTTTATGCGAATTTTATGTCATTATATGTTCATGTATGACTCTATTACTTTACGTGGGATTTTATTTTTATACAACGGCTTGAGAAAACATATTCTCATGGAAAAACTTAATTTTGCCAAAAAGGGTTAGTTTGTAGTACGAAAAAGGCGAGTATCGTCTGCAAAGGGGTTAATTTGGAATATAAAATCCGTAATAAATTGGATTGCGTTCTAATTAGTGTGACAAGAGAGGCATTGGTTTAAAATGGCACAGACAGGAGAGAAATATCCAGCGTAAAGCGATTTCTACGTTCACCGTGCAACGAAACGTGCCTTTTTCCCTCCCGGTTGCCTGAATCAACGTTTGCTGAATTATTGGCTGGAAATTCTCAGAAATATTTCAGGCGTTCGCGTACGCGGTGACGGCGAATTTCTTGAAAATCCGTAGCAAGCGAATTAAACGCAATTAATCGTTCCACGCCACGCCGCGAGTGTACAGTTATTGTCGCTACGCGAGTATAGTTATTACACCAACGGCAGAAATTACCGCAAACCGTATACGCGGGTAATTGCAACTGCCGTGCAACGCCACCTGATCGAATTCGGCCTGGTTGTAATTGCTCGGTTTGTATCGCCAACGAGGTTAACGAATTTCCAAAGACCGATCGGATCGCTCGAGTGGACGATTGAGACATTGCAGGTTTGCGAGAAAATACTGCGCGAAACGCCTCTTCAGTCTGTCGCTCGTCCTCGGCAACCGCGTTCTAAAATCTCGCAACAAGTTGAACTCGTCCATCGGCTGCGCATAAAATTTCAATACATTTCAATACAAAGAGTCGTCGAGTTAGTTGCTCGAGTATCTTCGACGATTGCCAAAGCCCCGATCTCGCCCACGATGGAAATCAATATCTTTGCCTAGCAGAGACACGCGCAACGCGACATTGACGCGTTTGAAAAATTTCCCGCGTGGTCGGTTGAAGTCGACATAACCACTTGCGCTGGGCAACCGATTGCGGACCGTAACGAGTGACCAATACCGTAATATACGATAATTTCGTCGCTTTCTTTTTGAACTCGTCGGGGTATGATATCGCTGGATTAGATATTATTGATTAGTAATAAATTTATTATTCGTTTTGTCGGGATTACACTTAAACATGCGTAAATTTGAGAAGCTATTGCAATTTTGGGAGAAAAAATTCTCGACGTGCGCGACACGTCTTTCCAGCGCAAGAGGTTAGTTGGAGATTAGCTCGGATTAAATCGGTGAGAAATAGCGGCGAAAATTGTGATCAGTCACGGAGGGGAGAGGGAAAAACCTCGTGCGAAATATTCGTTAACATTCTCAACACGCGGTAATGATCGCCGAGTAAGAAGCGACGGGGGACTCTGACAGTGCGTTAGAAAATTAATAGAACGACCACGAGCAGACCGCTACCGTTATAAATGCTCTTGATGGAATTCGGTTATCCTAACTGAGAAAACATCGAGCGATTATTATTTATTATTAAATCAGAAGGTAGATGGAATGATTGACGCGTGTTAGCGATTTTAGATCATTCGATCCTAGCAAGGGGATAATCTCTCGGTTTTTGACAAAGTTTGTGTTGGATTGTCGTTATTAGGTGTCACGTGGCTGTATGTACAGGGTGGATGAAAAGTTTGTCCGTGGCGAAATTGACCTTGACGTTGAATTTCAAAAATTTTCTTCTTTGTATTCTATTCGTCACGAAAGTAAAACTTTTCTAAAAGGAACCTAATAGTTCTTTTGAAACATGACAAAAGTCTCTTAACGCGTGCGTCCTAACAGCGTCCTTTACGGTTGTGGATTACGTTTCACTAACTAAATTTGATTTATCACAGTTGCAGCATCAGTGTGGATCTAAATAATCAAATGATAAAACTGTTATTCGAAATATAAACATTACAACCACATATCCAGAACATATAAAGTCGCTGTTAGAACGCACGCGCAAGGTTGAATGATTAAGAAACTTTCTGGCCATTTTTCAAGAGAAATTGAAGTTGCGACTTGTGCTTTTTTGGAAAAGGAACTTTACCTCGGTGATGAATAGAAAAAGAATTTTTTTAACTTGAAATTCCAGGTCAAGATCAATTTTTCCTTACACGTACTTTTACATCTGTTTTGTACAAACTGCCCAGCTCGTCCTAGCCAATCACATTTGCCTGGCAACGTCAACTGTTGCAGACATTTCTAGAATTTTTTGAAGGTATCTTTGATAATATCGAGAAACAGGTCCTGACCTACGCGGATGTTTCAAAGTATTTGATCTGGCAAACATATTTTCGAAAAATTGTCAAAAGAAACACTCACTAGACTGTGACTCAGAGCTCGAGGATGTTTAACATTCTTACGCCAACATTAGGAATTAATTACATTCGGTACGGTTGCGAGGTGAAATCTCTCGGTAAATTGAACGTGTGCGTTAAACGCACGGGCGGAAGTGGTTGTGGTTTTCGCGCGAACCGTTACGTTTGCACAAGTTTCGTAATGTACGGCATTGTTTTAATTAAACGCAGTTTAAACCGACTGCTTCGGTATTACGCGTATTTCCTCGATAGATTGCGATTGCTGCGGGATCTCTTCGATTCCACTTCCATCTGTTCGTGGAAGCAGGCGAAACGATCGACCGAAACCGGCCAAATCTGGCTGGTAAGCTCTCGTTTTTCGATCTGGCTGGATCATCGTGCCGAAACGTTCGCCGACCTCGAGAATAGATTTAGTCAAAGCCAACGTGAGTTCGACACCGACGAGGATCTTTCACCCAGCGGGTCCGAGTCGCCTCGCAGTTCCCCGAGTGTCGTCGTCGTATTTTCAACAGGTCGGGCTTAACGCTCGATCGGAGGCCGGATTATCGGGCAACGGAAGGAGAGAGAGGGTGGACGAGAGCAGCGGTTCGTTAGGCGCTAACCGTGTCGTTGCATCGATCAGTCCCACGGTCTGGCCCGGTGTAAATAAGCGGATAAGCGGACGCGACAATCGGAACGATTTGTCAGCGAGAAGAACGACGTTCGTCTGTCGGTGCCCTCGACTCTTGGTTCCATAATCCACCGTGACCAACGAGAGACACTGTCAATAGAATCGACTCGTTGACACTCGCCTGTGAAATCGTTAACACGCGCTATATACGTTTCTCTCTTTTTTCATTCGTCTCTATCTCATTTTTATTTAACCGACGTTCCACGTTCCTGTCGATACAATCGTCGATCGTTTCTAAGCAAGTTCATCGGTGGATTTAGCATCGTTGCAGATACAGAGCAGCTCGGATGACGCCCTTGCGGCCCGATGGCCACGGACGTGGAACGTGGGCGAAGCCGGACGTTGTTTCGGTAACCAGCGAAAACGCTGAACGAACGTAGGCGGTAGCGGGGCAATTCCGAAATCGACTTTTTCGATTTACAAAACGCGCGACGGTGGGCGAGCTGGGCCCTCGGATCGGTGACGAGCACGCCGCGCACCTTGGCCAACACGCGCGCGCGTGTATGTATCTGGCCGCCAACTTATCACCGACGAATCGCTCGCGTAGGCGATCACTTCCGGTCCGGACGATCCCGCTCGATCCGGTCCCTCGCTCGCCGAGGCAACAACGCGCCGCGGTCCTACCGGCCGATTTATCCTCCGCTGTTTCTCCCGCAAAGCTCGGCCGATCTTTCGGATTAATCCGAATCCTCGGCTCCGTACCCTGTTTGCTGACGTTAATCCCGTCGATCGGAGTTTAAAGGGTAACACCAACACAAGTGTCGTCGAGGGGGTATTTAAAAATATAAGAAGGAAAGGCGCGCGTCGAGCCTCGAGGACGGAGGATCGCTTAAGATTCCGTCGGCGTTTCGCGGAAGTTCGTACTTCCTCGAGGGGGCTTTTCGGGCCCGCTCTCTCCCCTCCCACCCCCCTCCCCTTCCCTCCTATCCCGGCTCATCGGGTAATCCCATCACGCGCCTTGTTCTCCTCGCTTTCGTGTACTTTTTACAGCTCGTGTTCACCGGCGGAT
Source organism: Tetragonisca angustula (assembly GCA_036937485.2). Taxonomy (NCBI): domain Eukaryota; kingdom Metazoa; phylum Arthropoda; class Insecta; order Hymenoptera; family Apidae; genus Tetragonisca; species Tetragonisca angustula. The sequence continues at coordinate 155,766 of JAWNGG020000226.1, forward strand.
AATCGGTTTCCTCGCGACACTCGCCCCGAAGCGTGTCGCGTCGAACGAGTTCCCCACGGATTTATGATTCTCGTTTACGAGCCGCTTTTAAAAAGCCAAAGAGCTTTCCTTCCGGTAGAAAAAAAAAGTCGCGGCCGCGCGCGACGCACTATTTATACGGGCCATTAGCTTACGGATCTCTCCTCCCTCGCTCTTCTATAAATACCGGCCGCGCATTGCAATAGCAGAGGAACCTCGTTTTCCTCATCTCGAGGCTCGAGGCTCGTAAAGTTTGAAAGCCTGGCTCTCGTCTCGACGCTGTCTCATCTGTTCCATCGGCTGTGAGAAACGACGATATCGCGACGATCGTCACGTTATTTCATCCAACAAGCTTCATCGTCTCGCGCGGAAAATAGACGGGCACGGGATAATAATTCATTTCGTTACAGTTTTTGTCACGCTTATTTGTTGTCTGCGTTCGCCGTCTAAATCTTCGTGGTTTACGACGCGTCGGTTTTTACGTCGGTTAAGCGACCGAGAGGTCCGAGTCGGTCAAGGTTCGAGAGCGCAGCGCTACCGCAGGGCCCGAATCGTAGCCGCTGGCCACGGACCAAGCGAGCGAACGAGCGAAGTGAGTTAGGGAACGGCGGCCAGCCGAAAAAAATTCGCGGTAGTAAACCACCGCGGTACACACCACCCCGCTCGTTATCAATCGTGCGCGGTAGAGCATACGAGCTGACTCGGGGCACGCGCCTGGCGGGGTCGTAGGCCGCCCCACCCCTATTCTCCGGTGTATCCCCCCCTGTCCCGCAGCGGAGAAAGAGGTGCCACGAGTAGCAGTGGGAGAAGGACAGACGCACTTGCCCCCACTTGGCGGCAACGTGGAACGGGGCCCCGCGGGCCCAGTCCTCCCACTCGATGCTGCCCCCTCCTCCCACCAGACCCGTGCAATCCCACCACCGCGCCGCCAAGCAGTCCTCGACGATTCCCCTCGACCCGCCTCTGCATCGTTTTGCACTCGATGCACGGGATGCCTCGCGACAGTGGCTCTCTCTCTCTCTCTCTCTCTCTTCTTCTCCCCCTTCTCCAGCGGACGAAATCTCGTTCTTTTCTCCGATTTCTCTTTGACGCTTCCTTCTCGAGACGATCGTCTCGTCTGGAGAGTGTGGAGAGTCTCGATAGTCGTCTCGGTTCTCGAAGCACTCTCGTAGCCTGAAAACGGAAAACCTCTTGCCTCGGATTTTTCATCCGGCGTTGCTCGCGACGATGATTCGCTCGAAGCACGGTCGGAGCACGGTTGAATCGTGAAACGGCTCGGAAGGTTCGACGTTTGGCCGCGTAGCGCGAGAGAGAAGGAGAGAGGGCGAGAGCCGTGCACGGGGCCTCTCCCTTCGCCGTGGGCTCGGTGTCACGGGCCAGCGCGAGCGGCCGTAATGCGGCCCACACGCGCGCTCCACACTGGCGCGCAAATCGCATAAACACGCGCGCCGACGCATACACGCACGGTGGGGCAGAGACGCTAAGCGACGAAGCGGTCCTACCTCCTGCAGGGGACCGTGTCACGTGGCCCCCAGGCCGTGTAGCAGCACGCAGCGCACGGGCTGTGCTCTCTCGTGAGCGGCGCACACAACACCAGTCAGAGACGAGCCGAGAGACCGGGCGCAGATCGCACTCTTTCCCAGGAAGCGCGTGCTTTCTCCCTCCCTCTCTCCGTCTCTTTCTCTCTCTCTCTCTCCTTTTTTTTACCCGTCCCTCTTTGTCTGTCCGTTCGTTCGTTCGTCACTCGTCTTTCTCTCGCTCTCTCCCCTTTTTCCCCATTTCTATCGCGTGTCGTGCCGCGACACGACGCGCCGTGCCGCGCCGCGCCGCACCGCGCCGTATCGTATCGTGCTGCACCAGCTACCGAGATCGATCCGCGCCATCCGTCGATCCGTAGCCACCCCCTCGAAACGTCTCTTTGGCCGGATCGAGCCGCGTCGAGTGTCCCAAGTTCGAGTTTTCCTCGCCACGTGCGCGCTCGCTCGCTCGCCGTCGCGCGTATTTATTTATAGTGCGCGAACAACACGGTCACCCCGGCGGCCGCGTATGTGCGCGTGTGTGTGTCATCGTGTCACCATAACCCGTGGGGTTCCATCGATCAGCGGCAAGAGGAAGGGGAGGGAAGTTTTCGTCGCTGAACGAGCGAAAAGAGAGAAGAGAGTTTCGTTGCAATCCGGCTGACCGGATTCTTTTCAGTGTTCTCGTGGAAACCAACTCTGTAGCACACGTCGACTAACGAATTGTGCATTGTGCGTCGATGGTGTGCGTCAACCCGTCGATCCAGACGACAGCAGATCTTGTCAACGCCGCAGCCGCACCTCGATTAACGAGGAGGCCTCGCCTAACATGCTCCTGCTCGATCGCCGACGTTCCGGCTGCACCTCGCGGATGAAACTGAATGGTGCGCATCCTGCCCGTTATCTCGTCGGTAGTCTGCTCTTCGGCGTCGTCTGTGCCCCACTGCTGCTGGATTCATGTCTGTTCTCCGATTAGTGCCTAATCCGTGCAACGACGAACGTGTAAAATTCAGAACAAGCCTCTCTCGAGCAAGCTACTCGCCCCGAAACGCCCGACGGAAGAATCTTTGTTCGAATCATCCGAAACTCCCTCGATCGTGCAACGAGTCCCATAAAGCCCCATTAACATCGTGAAACGCGAGCGTATCCGTACGTTCGAATGTTGGTCCAAACAACGCTTTTTTACGACGTCGACTCTCGCTTTACTTATAGCAAAAAGAACACGACTCTTACTTACGCTCGCGCGAGTTAAACTGGTTAAAAGGCTCGGTTACGCCGCTCGAAATCCGGGAAGGATTCTTCGCCTCTTCTTTATTATCAGTCGTTGACGATCCCCGGATAATTAAAATCTGCTCCCGATCGTTGTGTATTTCCGTATCTCGATCATCTATCTCCTGCGTATGTGCAGTGTCGCTTCATTGCAGTCGATTTTATACGTTCCGTTTCGTCGAGTGTGGATTTTAGGATCGACGGAAGGATCGATCTGACCAGTGACTAGTTGAAAAGCGGTCTGCTTCTCTCTAGATCGAAACGTTGGTTTCTTTCGAGCGTTTGAACGAACGCGTCCGCGGACGTCATCTCGGGAATAAATCGGCGCCGCTAACGAGTCGGCCGGACAGAAATTTATGACGACGGCGAGTGCCGATGCGGCGGGAGGCAGTTCGATAAATAACCCAAGTCGCGAGAGAACGAGAACGACGACGACGACGAGGTGCGAGGGCTGGGAAGACGAGGAACGAACACGTGGCCTGTGCATATCCTCCTCGTGCCGCTCGCTGCCCACGGGCTTTGAACGAAGCGATTCCTATCGGTCGGCCAGAATCTGATAATTAAATCGACCGCCACCGATATTAATTGAATCACTTCGCTCGGGCTCGATCTGCAAACCGGTGTTTCGTCCCTTTATGACTTGTTCCCTGGCTGGCCGATCGTCCTGCCGATTTCCACCGGTCCGTCGCCCGGCGTACTTTGAATCCTCTCGCCGCCCGAAACGGCTTTCGCGTCGCGATCGCTCGTTTAATTGGCCTGGAACATCGTTAACGACCAGACTTTTGCCACCATTTGCCTTCCACTCGACTCGAGTCGAGTCCCAGCTGTCGCGCTCGTAGCGCTCGTTAGAGTGGACACTCCGTCGATATTCGGCTCGTCGGAGTAACTGTGCTTCGTCGGAGCACGTCGCGCGCTCCGAGTGGCCAAGAGCTGTCAGTGTTTCGACGACTGGAATATTCGCTGGATCCGGTTTCGCTCCAAGTCCTCTCGCGCTAGCTGCCGACGATTTCTGCCGGTGGACGATTTTCGTTTAGCGGATCCAGCTTTCACCGACTCTCAACACGTTTTCTTTTTTTTCCCCTCTTTTTCTTTCTTTCGAACGAGCTCCATTCCTTTGCGATTTGTCCTTTGCCGATTACCGATTCGCGACGTGGCCGCGCAGACTTCGTTATTGAGTCGTCGCGCGGAGAGTTTCGCGTGAAAGTTTCGTGAGATCTCCGAATCCCCGAATCCGGTTGTCGGTTGTCCCTTCGATAAGATCGAGGAGCCGCTCGTCGAGAGCGCGGGGGAATCGAGCTCTCGCGATAGCGGGGTCCGATCGGGTTGGTGGCAGCGTGTTTCGTGCCACGGAGCCAGAGCCCGACGTTTCGAGGCGCCGCGAGGATAAATTCGTACGCGAGCGACCGTTAGTGAAAGATCACGGGAAGATCGGCACGATCAGATAAGAATCGGCTGGGTTACTCGGGGGCTGATGGGTCCGTGACGACGAAAAGAGTCTTTGGAAATGCGTGTCGAGGCCGTGTGGCAGCCGCCGCGGTGCCTCGTGGGAGGGGCCAAGCGATTCCTCTCCGGCGCGACACGAGGGTCTCCGCAAACCGGCCGATTTCTCTTTCGCAACCCCCTTTACTTTTTCTCCGAGAGAGAGAGAGAGAGAGAGGGAGAGAAACTCGACCGTGGCTCGGCCGCTTTTAACTTTTACATTTTCCCCGCGTTTAACATCCACTGTTTCGCTGTCGAAGCGATTCAGACTATAGACAGTTAATGTTTAGCCTGTCCGGACGAGTCGGAGCGTCCCTGAGGGGCATACGTTACTTTTAAAAAATTTGGTAAGTGTCGGCCAAAGGACGACAAGTGCCTTACCAATTTGTGTCTTTCATCCTTGTCTAGGGGAGTGCTAAACACATTCAAACTGTAGACAAAGACCTCCTTTAAAATCCCTTATCTCGCGGTTAATTTCGCAACACGTCACGGATCAACGTAACGTGTAACGAATTAAGCGAATTTGCCGATCACCGCCGGTTAACAGCGACGGAGCAGCTTTGAAAATCGAGACGATCGACGAGCATGCCATCGGGGATCCCGTTCCCCTCGGTTATAACAGTGATTACGATAATCACGTGGCGCGCTCGATCCGCCGCTACCATTAATCCGACGTAACTGATTGCGATTGCGCAATTGACCGCGATAACGCGATAATGTCGGCTAATGACCGCGCCGATACCGAACCGATACTTACGGGAACGTTAACTCGCGGAGCCTGGCTCTGGTCAGAAAACGTGGAATCGAATCGTAGCGGCTAAGTACACCTTGGGAAATTGCGATAATGGACTGTCTGGTGGATGAACCGGGCATCAAGAAGCTGGTATATTACGTGTCAATTAAGCGAGAGTGGTGCATAGTCGTTCGTATTTGGAATTTCGATTAGCTAGAACCGAAAATTTCCCCATGTCTTCGATTCGCGGCCGATTGATCGTTGACAATTCGTTGGAAAATCGCGGCACGGAAAGTTGGAAGACGTTGGAGAAGAACGTTGCGAGAAGTTGCGAAAATGTTCATCAGGATTACGTAGGATTTCGCGCAACCAGACGACGGACGAGCGAGCGCTTTGGTGGGCGACGAGGATAATTAAAAACGTACATAATAATAATGGGGGAAGCGGGGAGCGAAGACGCGCGATTACGTGGGCGCTTATTTAGTGCGCGTCGATCAGCTCGTGTCTCTGCGCGATCGCGATCGCGCTCGGGCATCGATAATTTCGGGTGTTAATTAAACCTCGTCGTCGTCGTGGTTTGCGTGGGTGCGTGGCGAACGCGCGCACCTTCGAGAACGTTCCGGCGAATGTTTTTTTTTTTTTTTTTTTTTTTTTTTTTTGTCAACTTTCACTGTCGCTCGCAGGCGACTTCTGGTGCGCGCCGGGCGTGTTTTAATGCTCGCGCACCGATGATGGTTATTAAGCCCCCTCCAGGTCGACGAGAAGTAACGTCCGGCCGGTGGCGAAACTCGTATCGCGTCTTCCTCTGCCACCGCTCTCATCCTCTCGCCGACACTATCGCGCGCGCGCGCGCGTGTACCTGCCCACTGCGATTGCGCGTCGCGCGTCGCATCGCTTGCCCTGGCATCGATGTCTCCAGCCGAGCGAGACCACTTTCCTTCCTTTTGTTCGCGATTTACTGAAAATTGTTGATAAAGTCGAAAGTGGTTCTACGCGCGATCGTAGAACGCGTTTCTAAGGGACGATTCGAAGCTGTTGGTAGTTGCGCGAGTCCTTAAAACAGGGGCTGGCTATACTTTTGTGACCCAAGTTGCCAATCTTTCCTCGAGCGAGCTTCGATGCACCACTAAATTGTTTTAACCCCTTGCGCTGGCGAAACTGGTTCGCGGACCATAACGAGTGACCGAGCCGTATACAACGATTCGTCGTTTTCTTTCCCTTTGGAACTCGTCGGTACGCTTTCAACTGGATAGAAATGATTAAAAAGTAATAAACTTATCATTTGTTTCGCCTGGGTTACATTTAAATATACTTCAATATACTTAAATATACTTAAAGCTGAGAAAATGTTGTAATTTTGGGACAAAAAGTTCTCGGCGCAAGAGGTTAACAGCAAAACTATAAAAAATAAAATAGCGAATATACGAGAAGGACATTGGGAAATTAACTTACTCTAACAAATAATAGTAATATCTTATATTAACACATTGTTGATCGGACACCACTTATATTAACACATTGTTGACTCGTGTTTGCATTAGCTACTTTAATTTGTTGAACCGTGTCCACTTTATTGATAAAAAAAATTACTTTTATTGACATCTAAGTTTTTATCGCAATTTTAGTGTTACAAAAGTTTCAACCATGACGGATCGCGTTGATCCGAAAGAACTCTTCGATCAATTATGTATGCAGACGTTTTGTCTGAGTGTTCGAGTGATTTTGAAATATATTGTAACGATGTGGAAATTGATAATTTATCAGTTATAAATCGAATATTGCATATATAATATAAAACACGTGTACTATTGCACGTAAATGACACAATTTATCACACCAAAAAAAAAAAAAAAATTATATGTATAAAATATAATACGTACAAGAGATATACAAAGTTTTATTTAAATTCATTCCGTATAAAGTACACTGAAGTTTATTTAGGTTGCATACTCAATTATGAAATAATAGTCGATGACACGCGTAAAACTGCCAGTCAACAATGTGTTAATACTTATTCTTATTCTCAATCACTTGCTCTATACGTCATCAGAAATCATGAAATGCACCCCTTCTCTGAGAGACAGCAAAGAGACTTTTGGAATTTACGTCGTTTCGTTAAATCACCGATTCTTTTCCGACGAATACGCGCCAGCTCGCGTTAGACAAAGAAAGAATTTTCCACACGTCGAGCGTCGAGAATTTTTTGTTTTTCTTTTTTCTTTCTCGCGTTGCTTTCACTCGCCGCGATTTTTCTGAATGAGCAGCCGCCTTCGAGCAGGCGAACCAACAGCTACCTACCTCTCACGTTTTCGAAAGTTCCACGAAGCGAGTTGGAGCGACGCGACGCGACGCGACGCGGTTTCCCAGCCCGGTCGATAATTCACCGTAATTTCGCGGCGTGCAACGGCGAAACGCCGCCCACGCGTCCAAAGGAAACCAACACAGCCAAACAATCAGGCAGAAAGAGAGCGAGAGATTAAAAAAAAAAAAGAAAAGAACGAAAGAGAATGGGACGAGAGCACCGACGAAAGAAACGAATCGTCCTCGTCCTCGCGTCGCTACCACCCTCGACACTATTAATTTGAGACGATTAGGCCAACCGATCCTCGGCTGCTAATTGACCACGCGCGCGCGCGCGCGCGGGCCACAAGGGCCGCAGATCGGGGATTAATTAAATCGAATTAAGCTTAATTAGCCGCGACCACTTGCAACCGTGGCGCAGCAAGGTCGCTCCGTTGGACGAACGCTGTCACGCCCGGCCTCCTAATCGCATCTGTCGTCCTCGTTGTCCGATGCGACGTCCATGTCACCGATGTGTCTCGAGGATGAAAGATTTCGCAGTCTTTCCTTCGATTCCCAGCTAGCCGTCGGGCGTCGAATAATCAAAACAGGTGGTGATTTCTGTTTCTGATGGGCGGAGCCTGTGTGTCGCGGTTTTTATTGTTGAGCGTCACGCGGCGCGATTCGTCATCGGCGCGATGCCTCGATCAGGCATAATTGGACATTAGCGAGTCGTTTAGTCGAGCAAATCGCGACGAGTCGCACGGATTCGTCGCGTACAGCCAGAGGTATTTAGGCGTGAAGGTGAAATCAATTCGCGCGGATTCGCGAGCGAGTGAAATTCGAACCGTACGCCGCGCGCGCGCGCGCGCGCCGAGTCCGGAGAAAGTGTTACGTCACAACAGGCGATTGTTCAAACGTTGACGATTAATTAAAAAGCAGTGCGTTTAAGAACGTAATCGCGTGCACGCGGGTAAAAGCGAGGAACAGGGCATTCCACGGCAGAGACTCTCCAGAGAAGAGGGATCGAAGAGCAGACTACCACGGGACGCTGTCGAGTGCTGCAAGCTGACAATTTCCTCGAAGAAAATTACTCGCCAGTTGCTCGAGGACTTTTCGACACTCGCAGCGCTCGAAAAGGAGGGAAGGCAGTGGATCGTCGGCGAGAGAATCGATTCTGAATGCCGATGCTTGCAGGGACCGCCAACTGTTGGAGCATCGTGACGAGGAGCAGCGTGAATCTTCGCCGAGACGACAGGATTCTATCATCTAGTCAGTGGAGAAAAATCGGATCAGCTGTGATAATGTGCGAAACTTAGTGCTCGTCGGGAGGGTTGGAATTCCCGATCCGCGCGAGTGAACGCACGGAACGAACACGCGATGAACAGAGAACTCGCCAGTGAAGTTTCGACATATATCTCCGAGTTGTATTCGTACACGTACGTAAAGAGAAGTTGAAGGAAGAAGAAAGTTACTAAATATCCGACAATCATGGTTACCTTGGACACGGAGCAGAAGCCCGAGAGGCAGCACTGCGAGCGTCGCATGTGCGCCATTTGCAAACGCATCAAGCGCGACAGAGGTAACGTTTCCACCAGATTTTCCTTTGTAAAGAAAAAAAAAAAAAAAGTAACAAACGACGGGACGCAAGTGTCCCTGTCACTCGATTATTTCCAACGTCTGCGCGTTGGATTTTTCTCTGCTCGCCAGAGAGGGATACCGAAACAATTGAATCGTCGGCCAACAGGCAACGTTTCGCACAACGCAGGAAACGCAGTCCTTCGCCAGTGTGTTTCCTTTTTTTCTTCCAGCTGGTCGTTGTCTTTCCGCGTTGCGATCCCATCCACCTGTGTCGGTGCTTGCGATAATTGTCGGCGATAGATGCGTTCCCCGGAACGCGCTCGCGGGAAACCGGGGGAAAAATCGGTGCAACGTCCTGGTTTCGCAAAAAAAAAAGAAAAAAAAAAAAGAAAAGAACCCACGATTCACGGTGAATACAGAGCGTCGCGGAAATGAACGAACGGCTGTTCGGCGTAAATCTTCCGCTGAAGATGAACTCTGAGAACTTTGTTTGTGCAGGGGCGTCAGAGAACGATGGAAATTAGTGGTGAATTCTCTGCGACGTACCGCGTTTCATTTCGTACGAAGCTTCCAACGATCGGCAAACTTTTGTTTTTTGGAAATGCGACGTCTGCGATCATTATTCGCAAGTTGTCTGTTGGAGCGCGTAGCGCAGCGTGGCTTTATAATAATTAACGAGGTAATAATCACTTTGGAATTTACTTAGGAATAACAGTTTTACTCGGGCGGACACTTATTACAAAGCTGAACCTCGACAATACGTTCGAGCTGATTATATAAATGATACATATACGTACACATACGCGCATATCGCATACACACTAGTTGTACACTTAACCGATATACGAGATGTCGCGATTATAATAGATCTGTATAATATAACATTCTGAACTCGACAATCGGTTATCGCGTAATTTGATTTTTTTTCATGTCAAAAGTAATATTAATTCCGCGGCCCGGATGAAAACAAGACCGTACGTTCGCCAATCGTCCTGCGAATCCTTTTCCGTGGACGTTGAAACTGACCTAAGCGAGGATAATGATGAATAATCCATGGAGCACGTCTCGAAACAATGTGTACACGCAACCGGACGCACGGGAATTTCAGAGTGTTTTGGCTAACGAGTGATTTGCATGGAACAATCGGGGACGCCCGAGTACGTGGAATCGGGGCGAACCAGTTTCCAATCGATCCGGCGTACGTTCGTAACCTCTTTGAACGAGCGTAACTCAACAAGCTCTCTCGTTCCTCGTTCTACGTTCGTTACGCTCTACGCTTTGAAATTCTTCTTTCGAGGGTTAATATTGCTCGTTTCGACATGAAGAAAGTTAAAAATAAATCAAAATTGCGCGCTGTAACGCAATAACCGATTGTCGAGCTGACAAGTGGCGAATAATGATCGCAGTGGCGATACAAACGTCGCGTTTCCAAAAAAAAAATAAAGTTTTCCAACCGCGGATTAATGTAGCTTTTATATAGTAAAATTAAAAGTAAATCAAATTACGCAATAACCGATTGTCGAGTTGACAAGTGGCGAATAATGATCGCAGTGGCGATACAAACGTCGCGTTTCCAAAAAAAAAACAAAGTTTTCCAACCGCGGATTAATGCAGCTTTTACATAGTAAAATTAAAAGTAAATCAAATTACGCGCTGTAACGCAATAACCGATTGTCAAGTTGGCAAGTGGCGATGTAAACGTCGCCTTTTTCCAAAAAAAAAAAATTTTCCGACCGCGGATTAATGTAGCTTTTACGTAATAAAATTAAATAAATTCTTCTAAAAAATTTTTATAACTTTAATAAAAACTTTAATAAATTTTTCAAAAAAAAAGGAAAAAAAAAAGTTTATCGACCACACTGGACTAAACGATCATACGACACGAGAGGATGTTTATGCGCGATTGCGGAGTGATCACTGTCGCGACGTGTCGCAATCGATTATCTCGTTGGGGCAATTGAAAGATGGCGGCTTTGACGGAAAATTAGACTCGTCCGTAAATCAGCCGACACCCACGTGGACATTCAAATGCCATTGCTTTCGTGCAGTTTCGGATCGATCGAGAGTGATGCAATTTTCTTGTCCCCTGCTTTTTGTCTTCCACTTTGGACACCCGTTCAAAAAACGACCCGTGGCGAAGCCAAACCGAAGCCAAGAAGAGCCGTCCGGTGATTTATGGAACGTCATTAAAGAGGCTAGACGTCGCTTGTAAAAAGCCTCGCCTTTCGAGCACACCTAACGCAAGGCTCACGATCTCGTTTCCAATGGAAACACGTCGCCTCGCGCAACAGCTGGATCGGTAGCCGCGGATTTCGTCAGCGAAGCTGAGATCGTCGTGGATCGTCGCGGCCCACGCGTGCCCTTTCTTCATTCACGGGCGTCTCTTACTCGCCTCCGCGTCGCGATTACGCGAGAACGCTGCGAAACGAGTTCGACAACAAGTGGAAATGCGCGACGCGCGCCTCGAACTTGCGAGTGAATCGAAATTGGGAAGGCTGAACGCGCCAAACTCCCCCGGGACGGCCGAGATCGAGGGAAAGGGTGGTTTCGCAATTGCACGATCCCCCCGATGAATGGGTCCTCCCCCTCGCCGAGTTTCATTCATTTCTCTCTCGTCGGCTGGAAGCGCTGGGAGCACGCGAGCAACCTTGCTCTATGCCTAGGCAGTTATGGCAGGCGTGACTAGGCCGGAGGTTCCGATTATGATAAAGCGCGTGGGCGAGCCCACGCTCGCCCTTCGCTCGTTCATTCATAAATTCAGCTCTCACCGCGTGCCGCGAGCGCGAGCGCGAGAAAGAGAGAGGAAGAGAGAGAGAGAGAGAGAGAGAGAGAGCGACGAAACCGTGGAGAAAGCCAAGCGAGAGAAAGAGAGAAACCTTGCACGACAAGCGTGCGCGCCTTGCGTTCCACCTTCCTGCCCTCCTCGCGATGAAGCCGCTTGTCCGCTCATTTCGACAACCTACCCCGACGCTTTCTTCTTCGTCTCTCTCCGAGACGTTGTAACGTCTGTCGTTCTCGACGTACACACTCATTTCTCGGATCGATCTTTGTACGGACGAAGTCGACGTACACTCGCGATAACAGGATGATCGAACGCGTTGACGCCCGTCAATGGAAGATAGCGTAATATCGATGGTCGACGTTGATGAGGATGGTAATGGCTCACGCGATTTGTTTTTTTTACTATCTCGCGACAAATAAGAACGTCATAATTATTGTTAACATTATTATATGTGCGTGCGACAATGAGGAAGTTTGCTTCTTTTATTACGATGCCGTAACACTTGCATTATGATGCCGGGCGTGTACGGTATCTATCGAGGTATTTTAGAGTAATCACATAATAAAAATGCATAATACTCGGTAGCAAGACGAGCTTTTCTGTTTACTTTTTCTATTCGACAGCGGAATATTTATACGGTAAGAAGTTGTTGTAAGAAAAATCTTTATTAATCTGATGCAATTCGGGAAAAGATTGGTTACAACTGTTAATAATAATCTTAAATATTCGAGGTTAGACTTTCGTTTGAGAAATTAAAGTTTGTTTGAAAAAAACATTCTACGCTCCTGTCAAATTGTTACCAGGAAAATCAAAATATATTCGACAATGGAACATATGTGTATAATAAGAATTTGTTGTGAGAACAAGTTTTCTTCTCTTAGAAATTTGAGGTTATGTTGTTGTTTGAAAAATTGAAGTTTGCTTTGCAAAAAAAGGGAACAAATGTTACTTAGGAAATTCAGAAAAGATTCAACAGTGAAACATTTGTACGATAAGAAATTATTGTAATAAAAAATCTTTCTTAATCTAATTCGAAAACAGCTCAAAAGTTTGAGGTTAGATTCTCATTTGAAAAGTCAACGTTCGTTCGAAATAAACAAAAAACATCCCTAGCGAAAGAGTTGATACACGAATCAACAACTTTTACGTGCAATAATTCGTTTCCCCGAGTGCTTGCCTTTCTCTGGCCGATTTCAAATTGAAATTCAAACACATTTGCCGCCATTTGCTTTCTCCTGTATTTTCTCGTTATCGACGGTGGCCGCTGTTCCGCTCGGTAAAAAAAAAAGTACACACGCCGACACGCATCGCTTCGCGTTCAAACAAACCTCGACGAAAGAAGGAAGGGCAATATCCACTCGGTACTGGAGAGAGATTAAATCCTCGCGACGATCTCTAGGTTAGTGAGAGATCGTTATCTCCGATGGTCGGCCCGTGTGTCGCGCGATACAGAACGAATTGGCGTCCGAGGCGCGTCACCGGTGTTACGCTCATATGTATCTCCGGGTCTTATCTCGCAAATTCCCTCGCGAGAGTCGGCGCTTCGCGCATAGTCGAGGCCACGGCGCGCGGTATCACCACCTCCTGCTCGGAAAGCCACCGGCAGGTTTCCAAAGCGGTCTTGGATTATGCCGACCGGTCTATTTCTAGAAAAACGTCCGAGTCGGCGGGCACACTAATTATTTTTTACCGGCTCGTTACCACTCGTCTTTGGCAACCGAGCGATGGCTCGAGAGAGAGGATAATGGAACCGTAGAAGGGGCAAAGGACGTCGAGACTCGCGGTGACCGAGTCTTTGACAAAAGAGAGAAAGAGAGAGAGGGTTCGAACTCGTGCTACGTATTGGTACCAGAGTATTGTCTGAAACAAACATTTGCCGAGTGGCTGGAAAGAGCTGTGCGGTATAGAATCTAGATAAGAGCAAGACTTGACTGGTGGATAGCCTTCGCGTCTTTCGCGACAAACTAACTAGCCGTGTTAGTTTTCCACCATTTTCGTCGTGTCCACTCTCGAACCGTGTCAGCGCTGCCGCGACGAGATCCGTTGGAAAAGAGAGAGAGAAAGAGAAACAGAGAACCGAATGGCGCGAAAAAACAGACAGAAGGGAAAGAAGCGAAGAAAACAAGCGACGGGGGGCGTCGAGAACAGGTCGGGGGAGTAGGGAGAGAGAAAGAGAGAGAGGAGAGTGGAACAATTGACATTCTGCGCGCACGTTCGATCGAGCGGGCTCGAGGAGAGGAAAAGGGTCCACGAAGAAGGGGTGCCTGTTGCGGATGGCTGTGGCGGATCGCGGTGGTGGTGACGGTGGCGAAGGGAGCGAGGCCCCAGAGGGGGGGGGGTAGATGCACGGTGGCATGCACCTGTGCATTGCCGCCATATACGACTCGAAGTTATGGCGTTTTTCTCAACGCTAACCGGCGAGGATGTGTGCTCGTACGTATACGATCGTATCTGAACCGGCGAAACCAATTCCATTTGTGGACGAACGGCCGCAAACTACGCCTGTAAAGCTCGCGGGACTCCGGGCTACGCCGTGAGGTAAATTAATTGTCCGCGAAGGTGTGCACTCGACGACGGTGGCACGATGGACGAGGGGCCGGGTGCGGCCGCCGGGGACGGGACAGTCGAAACGGCCAGTCGGTGGAAAACGCGAAAAGAAACGAACGGACAAAAAACAAAGGGGGAGGTGGGGGGAAGGAGAAAAGAGAAAAGGAAACGCGAGCAAACTGACGGAGTCTACCTGCTTTATGTTTATTAGACACGCCAACTTGCCCACGCGGCTCGCTACCAACGCCGTTTTTCTCCATCCTGGTCTCTCGCAACACCGAGTCTGTCGTTTTCGTCGTTTCGTCGGTTTCGTTTTCATTGTTTCGACTCGGCCTCCGAAATCGGCAGCCTGTCGTCCGTCGAAAAGCCAAACGAGGCGCGCCGGCTCTGACGATGATACGGTAATTCGCGAATGTCGGCGATAGACGAAAAAGAAGTTCCACCCCGCCCCTCTTTCGAAAGATTGATTTATTATCGCCGGAAGAGAATATCGTCGGTTAAACAAAAGCTTGGAACCTGTTGAAAGGGGACAAGCGTGGCGGTGGGGCTGGTTGCCACGTGTCCGCGGCGAGGAAAGATCTGGCGGCGTTAGCGACGAGCGCGCTTCTTACCTGGCGGCGTGTGCCTCGTGCCGACGCGAGCTGCGCGACGCGAGCCGCGCGCGCTTGTGGGTGTAACCAGTTTCCGTGGGCTTAGCTGTCAAACCCACGTGGGCCGCCCACGCCGGCCAGATATATATTGCCACGACGCGAGAGAAAGAAGACGAGGCGAGACGCGAAGGGCGCGGGGCCAGAGGGATGCCGAGAGAGGACGACAAGGAGGCGAGAGAGAGAGAGAGAGAGAGAGAGAGATCGTTTCTTCGCGTGTGTCGCAAGGGGAAAACGGTGTCCAGCCGCGATAAAGCTGCGTAATTAACGTCCCTCTCTGGTATTTCGACTCTGCAAAGAGAGAAAGAGAGAGAGAGAGAGGATCAAAGATTGCGCGACTCGGTGAAAAAGTACAACGCGCGTGAGTTACGTATTCTCTCTTCGGAAGAGAAGGAAGGGGGTCGACGAGAATCAACGGTGGAAACAGAAAGAACGTAAAAGAGAAAAAAAAGACAGAGAGAGAGAGAGAGACGCGACTTGCGACACAGGAAACAGTTTCACCTGGAGGAACGTTGTTGCCGTTCTCCGGTTGTGCTACAGAGAGGAAACGGAGAGGAGAGCGAGGTTAAGTAGGCACGTGGGTGTACGAGATGCATACAAAGGCGCTTTTACGAGCCGTGTTTTCCCCGGCTTCGACGGAACGCTCGGACTGGCCTGTACAATTAAAGGAACCACTCGACTTTTGGGCGTTTCGCGCGTTCACAAACACACGCGACACTTCCTTCGATCCTTTTCCTGGCAACAACGCGTCGAATCGTCGCGATGATTCAGAGACGACGACACAGGACGAGAGGAGATCGCCGAGCGCCGAGCGCCGAGAGCAAACAACACCGTTCCCGTTTTCACGGCGACGATTCACTCGTTTAGGCTGAAGGATAAAAGCGTAAACTCTCGGCTCCCCGTCGTATATTTCAGCGTCCGTATTGTGCTCCCCTCGTAATATACCTGTCGCTTTTACGGTGTTTTTTCAGCGCGACGCTCCGAGATCCAAGAATA
This sequence comes from Tetragonisca angustula, assembly GCA_036937485.2. Taxonomy (NCBI): domain Eukaryota; kingdom Metazoa; phylum Arthropoda; class Insecta; order Hymenoptera; family Apidae; genus Tetragonisca; species Tetragonisca angustula. The sequence goes on from JAWNGG020000226.1 coordinate 171,615, forward strand.
AAACGCCTGATCTCGCCCCATCCGCGAGAATCAGACGCAATCGAGACGCTCTCGATTTTCCAGGATTATTTTCGATTCGTGGCCGCTGGCTTGGGAATGGTAGCTGCGAACGATCTCGGTATCTCGAACGTAACGATTCTGAGAGAGAGACAGAGAGAAAATAAATAAATAAAAAGAGAGAAAAGAAAATTGCAGGCGTAAGAAGTTTCGCGGCAAAGCTCGTGAAGGATAATCGGCTAATTACCAAAGTGAAAACGTCTGGCTGGCTCCGCGAGCCGGCATTTGTTCGCGTCTCGCTTAACATATAGCTACACGGGACGCTTTCCGTCGATTCGTCTCGCGTGACTCGCCGATTAATATGCGTTCGGGCCAACTTTCGCCGGCCTGTGCGCGTCAACGCACGAACACGCACAGCCCGCGGCCCGTTAATGGCAGCTGCTGCGTAAAAACGTTGATTTACCGGCACGATAGTAAACGAACGACAAATACTTTGGCTTGAAACAATGCCAATGAGCGGGACACCGGCGTCGACCGTCGGCTTACACGTGTAGTAATTACCATAACACAGGTAGCCGGAGTTCGCCCTGTCCACCGACGATTATTCCAACTTGCCTAGACAGTCTCGAACCTCGCTCTACGAACGTCGTCGCCGCAAGCCACGACGATTTTCATCGAACCTGGTTCTCCTACTCTCTTCAACCTGTACATCTCAGACTTGAACGAAGAAATTAGTAAAGTGAGAGAGGGAGGAATTGCAATAGGTAGATGCAAGACACGGACCCAGATGTACGCAGACGATGTGGTATTGATAGCATCGGGACAGATGGAGTTTAGAGGCAATGATAAGCAGATCTGTCAGATAGATAAAGAGGAAGAGACTGGAATTAAGTCGAAGTTATGGTCCTGAAAGACAACGAAAACAGAAGAAGTTGAAGAAGTGACTTATTATATTTTCCAGAAGAACGGAGGCACGGCATGTGAGGAAAAAAGTAAGAAGGGTAATGCTCGCAATGAAAAACACGTGGAGTACCGGCGGGAGACTTTGGTAGGAGAACAAAGACGTTCGACGCCCTAGTAGCAAGCGTAGCATTATATGGGTCAGAAATCTGGGGATGAAAGAGAACTTGGTTCTCAAATCGTGGTTCTCGCGAGGTCGTCGAACGAGATTTTTCGTTGGGTGACGATGTCCGATGGAATTAGGCCGTGTTTGTTGTTCCATTTCCTTTTTTTTTTCCTCCGTCAACATCGACGAACGGAGGAGGAACTGGTCGGTCGTTGACACGCGGTAGCTTTCCGCGACGCGCGTGTCTAATAAAAGAGAGAGCGGACGGAGCTTCCGAGGAAATCCACGTTTCAACCTGGTTCGACCTGAAAATTTCGAGCGTCGCGAGATCGCTGGTACACTGGGATGGGACGAGAAGAGATCGTAAGCGAGCGTGCCTCCTTGGAAAATAAGGCGCGAGCCTTGATCTTAAAGTTGTTTTCATCGCGGAGCAATTAAGAGAGGGTGTCGGGATCGAGAGCACCGAGAATCCGTGCGCTCATCGCCGCGAGTCATCGCCGCTCGTAAATTCTCGCCGAAAATTCTGAAATATCACGATCCCCCCCTTCGCCGCGTCCTTTCTTTTTTCCTCGTTTTCTCCTTCTCCGATGCATCTATTTCCTTTCTCTCTCTGTCTCGAGAAAGAGAGAGAGAGAGGGAGAGAGAGAGCGCGCTTTTTCTCTCAGCGGCTGCACGCCAGTATTTTTAATCCCTCGCCTCTCGGTTTCTTTCCGACGACCCACAGGACGTTGCACCACACGCGTCCAGGCGTGCATATATCGTGTACGTGTACGTATCGGTCGCATGCACGCCGCTGCACCACCACGCTCTGTCCGACGCCTGGAGATCCCCTTCCCGCTGGAAACGGGGTTAACAACACCGAAATCTATTTATTTACCGGGATAAATCACCGGGAGCTTTACGAGTGAGCGTATATTACGCAAATCGTGGCGTTATATCAATCGGCGGGTGTCCTCCGCCACCCTGCCACACACCAATTGCCATACTACTCGTTGCTTTCCACTCGAACCGCTGCTGTTGCCTCGTCTTCTTCTTCTTTTTTTTCTTCTTCTTCTTCTTCTTCTTCTTACGCTTTCGACCAGTGTGTTTTTGCCTTCCTTTTCTCCGAAGGAAGTCAGATGTTTTGCCATCGTCCAGCCTCACGCCTACTTTCTTCGTTCAAGAAATTTTTTTTCTTCCCCCCGCCAAGAGACGCGCAACGCTGCGTTTAATTAACCCTTCGTCGACGCGGAGACAATTTCGTTCAGAGTGACGCATTTACGACACGGGAATTGACACTTCTCTGACAAGGAGGGAAGAAGGGAGTGAGGTGGGTTTCGTTCGACGAAAATCTTGCCTTTTCTCCGTTCAACGCGTCAACAGTCCTGGTTTTTGCACGCGTGGATCGTTCGTAACTCATGCGCGCGGTATCCAAAGTTTCGCGTCGTTTCCCGGATCAGGGAGAAAGAGAGAGAAAGAGAGAGAGAGAGATTTTCCGCTCTCAAAAGGGAAATTGAAACGATTGAAACAAGGAAAACCGAGTTGCGCAACATCCGACGTTATAAAACCTGCCTCTCTATTTTTTTTCTTCAACAATTCCGCACGTACAGTGTATTTACAGTAAGAACGTGAACGCCATTTCTCTGAAAGAGAATATTCTGCAAACAATTTTTTGCACAGATCGAAACGTACGCTGAAAAATAGTACTACGCACTCAATTAATAGTGTGTCAATCGTACTGAGCAGGATTAGAAATTGCAACGACTGGTCATTAGTAAAGTGAAATTAACTTGAACCTCTCTTACGACAGCTGCCAGGTAAAGTAAACTTAACCTGTCTCGTAACAGTGGTCAAATTCGCACAACCGACTCGACAGAAACGTTTCTATATATATATATATATATATACAGTATGTTTAACAAGAACATGCCATTTTTCTGAAAGAAATATTCCTTTTGCAAAGAATTTTGCACAGATCGAAACACTGTTGATTGAGTGCCTAATAATTTTTCGATGTACGTCCGATCTGTGCCAAATTTCTCACAAAAATATTCTTTCTCGAAGAAATAGCTGTTTAACAACTGTGTAGCAACAAAGTTTCTCAACTGAAATTCACAGAACCAAGTTAGTACAATTACTCGAAAGCTAATGTAATTTCGTTATAAATACTCGAAAGCCGATACAATTGTAAATAAATTCGGCTCGTCTAGCGTTACTCATCGAGGGAAACAAGGGGGAAATGGGAGAAAAAATGCACGAAATTGGCGAATCTATTCTCGAGTAGCAGTATGTTGAACGTTGGAAATGTGGGAAAGTGTATGTCTCGTCGCGTCCAAGCAATAATCGCTCGTGATAGAGGTCGAACATGCTGTTGATCGAGTGCTTAATAATTTTAGATGTAATTTCCATCTGTGCAAAGATTTTTTCACAAAACGAATTTATTTTTTTCTCAGAGAAACAGCTGTCTTAACAACTGTATATCAATGAAATTTCTCGAAATTGAACCGAGATTTCTCACAAAAACCGTGCGTTGCTCGGAAACCGATACAATTTTATTGTAAATAAATTCGGCTTATCTAGTGATACTCATCGAGGAAAAATGGGAGAAAAAATGCACGAAATTGGCGAATTTATTCTCGAGTAGCAGTATGTTGAACGTTGGAAATGTGAGAAAGTGTATATCTCGTCGCGTCCAAGCAATAATCGCTCGTGATAGAGGTCGAACACGCTGTTGATCGAGTGCTTAATAATTTTTAGATGTACTTTCCATCTGTGCAAAGATTTTTTCACAAGACGAATTTATTTTTTTTCTCAGAGAAACAGCTGTCTTAACAACTGTATATCAATGAAATTTCTCGAAATTGAACCGAGATTTCAAAACGGAGCGTTGCTCGTTGTAAATAAATTCGGCTCGTCTAGCGTATGTTACGAGTCGAGGGAAACGGGAGGGAAAATGTAATCTACCCTCGAGTAGGGAGATCGCCAGAGTCGAGGCACTTTCGCAGCGTTTGCGTAAACGCTTGCCGTTTAGCTCGCGGGCGGAACGCGACGGCGAAAGAAAACGAAAAAAAAAAAAAAAAAAAAGAAGAAGAAGAAGAAGAAAAAGACGGCGGATGGCGGAACGGTATGAGAGTTTCCCCGCTGCACGGGGAGAAGAAACGCGGAGGAGTTCGTTGCAAGCTGGCGAGACCAGAGGCAGAAGGAGAAGCGGTTACGAAAGACAAGTGCGTACATCGATTAGAAGGCGTAGCCGGTAGGCGGAGCGAGCTAACACCGCGTTGAACCTCGCGTATCGCTAATGTACATACACAGCAGTATATATACGTATATATACATATATACGTTGTCTGCGACTCGCGCTTTCGCGAACGTGCACGCGACTATCTCGCGAGATCGATAGACGCGCGATTTCACTCGCTGATAACCAGCTGTCGTCGATATGTTATTGGGGGTTGCAATCGATGCGAGCTGTAGCCAAATGCAGCGTTGGAACACGCATCCGCTACACGCAATCGTGGTAGGTAGCTTGTGTTGCGAACGAGGGGCGATAAGATCGATCGTTACCGCGCGATCGCGATGTCGCACGAAGAGAAAGAATCGTCGTAGGGTTGTAAAACGCGCGATAAGATTTGCTCTTGGACAATTTAGTTCTCACATGGATTGCTCTCCTCTCTGCGAGTGTGTTCTACGAATGGTGGAACGTGAAATGGAATCTTGATTGTTGGAGAGATTTTTAAATATATAAACTCGGCATAGTTTACATTTAAACCATCAGTACGTCATTGCGAATACTGTTGCGTTTTATCGTTTGTGAAATGTTACGAGAACGATGTGTATAGAGGTACAACGCGGTTTTTGCGTATATGTACATATGTACGTCGATTTTGTACAGCGAAATTTTATTTGATTTTATTCATATTTCACGGGTAAAGAAAAAAAGTGATGCAATTATAAAAAAAAAATTTTTTATGTGTAATGAGGTATGAGACTGAGAGTGAGTGAAAAATTACAAGGAGATACTAAGTATAGAACGTTTGAAAGATGGACACGAATGGTTAAAAACGTCGATCAAACAGTGTGCATTATTGGCGTTAATAAATATGCGATTATACGGGTTATAGAAGCGATAGTACGTTCGTTGGTGTTCAATGCGAACGAGCAATTGCTTTGGCAAACGAAGAATTGCACTACAAGATCGAATCGATCATTGAAAAGAATTAAGGAGGTACATATCGCAATGCAATAGTTGACGCTACTTGAAAGCCAGGAGAATTAAAACTTAAACATCGGGGGATCATACTGCAAGAGTTTGGCAAGTATCTGGTGCTAAAATTGAAGAAAAACTTGATTGTTTTCACGCTCATAGACTGCAATATGTGTTTCGTTACCAAAGTGATATTAAATCACCGAAATCTTAGGTTCACCATATTTTTAATGTAATGTAAAAATCTGTTTGACATAATACTTTTTTTTCGCAAACTTTTGTTTTTATTTTTTCTAATAATTAGTTCGTTTCGATGGAATTAATATTATAACTGGAGTTAGGGATGGTATGGAATACTAGAGTTAAATTATATTGCCAATGCACATAATGTTGCTTTATAATTACAACCAACTACAAGCAATGTACAACAACGTGGAACAATCAGTCGCAAAGTGCACATGAGTTTATAGCTCAAGATGATTTCACGATACCCTCCAACAGCATCCGTCACTGTTTCTTTGTTTTCTCAGATGAACGCGTTTTCCACAAATAACCACGACATTGCAATTCTGCTCTAGGGGTGTTTCTTCTAGAGTTTTTTTTCAAATAACAGTCATAGCCATTTCTCGTTATCGAGAAATCGAGTAGCGGAGAAATCGATTCGTTACAAGGGAGCTGGGAGGAAATCGATGCAGCCGCGGCGTCTCGGTGGTATCATCAATTTCTCGTGCCACCAATTGAGATAGCCGACTTGGTGAAACGCTTGGGCCTCGGTGGTCGCGCTATTTATTATCGACGCGTGGTCTCTTCCTCGATATCGTTCGATCCGACGGAGGTTGTAAACGAAAATCTCTGAAACAAAACTAGGGTTTCGTTGTTTTCGTCGTTACTTTGCTTCCCAACGTGATAAATTGCCGGTGTTCAGAAATGTTGGATCGGGCCAGGCTTTCGGCGTTTGACCTCGGCGTCGACTTTCGCCTCTTCCGCGCGTAGAAAAGCAACCGGTCCGGCAGTTAGCGTTTGACGCAAGCACGTGCGCGCGTTCATCGGCCACAGCTGCCGCGGACAATGACGGGAAATGCGTCGCTGAAAAATTCAGTCGGCCACCGATAAATTCGCGACGCGGCGCCGCCACGAATTTCAATCGGCCCTGCTGGTGACGCTGCGACGCGACCATTCGCGAAACTTTCCTCGAACGGTGTATTCTATCGTTTCATCGGCTGCTCGACGGCCAGTTTAAACATATTGCATTATATTTCACGACGCAAAGAGAAAACGAGAAACGAAGGAAGCAAAGCTAAGAAAACCCACGAAAGATCTCGAGAAATTTTCTTCAGACTTATTAGTGATTATCGTGTCCTAAAAAAATGTGAAATCAGGATGGTCAAAATTATGGCGATCGTTTTAGATGGAGAGCCTCGTTTCGTTTTCTTACGTCCGAAAGGGAAACACAAGAATCGTAAATATTTGCAGGAAGAAGAGAAACTTGTGAAACGTGCGAAAGGAAACCAGGTTTGCATCCTGGGGATTGTTCCAAACGATGTCATACCCTTTAAAATTACAGAATGCAAGAAAAATGTACATAAAACGGGTTTTTATACGCATTTGGTTTTTCCTTCATTCGTTGAACTCGCCTTATCTTTCAGTTAAACAACTTGGAAGTTCCATAAATATAAATTACACAAATACAAAGTTTGGCAGCTATATTTAATATAATTAGCAAGAGAAATTGTTTAAAATCAGCACCAGTCACGGAACTGTCCCTCAAAGTTAAACTCCAAACAAAACATTCAAAATATTAGGGAGTTATTGGCACAAAAGCAAAGTTGAAACATGAGGCGATGCGTTGGAAATTTCACAGACATAAAACGCGTATTTTTATTTTCATTTAAATAATTTCTCGTAAAACGTACAAATAAAAGCTTGCGCATTCCATTCTGTTTCTCTTAATTTAATGTCTCTAAATGTTCTGTCGATTGTTCGAAATCACGCAACCACACACGTTGCGTCGCGCGTTAATATTTGTCTTGCACGCCACTCGATACGTCAGCATCGATACGTCACGTCGGCAGCGCGGCGTAGCTACGAGTCGCGAGTCCCTCGCTCGATTAATCGCGGGCTTGGAAAAACAAGGGATACGCGTAATTGGCCTCGAAAACGTCCACCTGTTCCACGACGCGCGTGCGCGAGAGACACGATCCGACGAGGCGATTATTTTCTAAACAAACGTTGCTGTTTTTATTCGCCGTTCGTTATTGCCGCGTAAATCATACAAATCGGTGGAGGAGAGCCGGCTCGAGCAGTCAATTTCCTCGCAGACGTCTCGTTTTTCTTTCTTGCTTTTTGCTTTTCTTTTCTCCCTCCCCTTGTAACGCTTGTAACTTTATCGAGAAACCCTCCTCGAGCACGTACGCGCCCGCTTCGAGAACTATTTCCTCGTTTATTCTTTCCTTCCCTTTTTTTCTTCTTTTTTTTTTTTCTTTCTTTCCGCATCTCGAAGTTATTCGATTATCGTCGCGCCGTCTTCTTTCTCGCAGCGGTGGCCGCCAGTTGTCTAAGAAAACAGAGCTCGTTCGTTCCGCGCGGCGAGTAAATCAAAACGGACCTCTCGCTGCTCGTTCCTCGTTCCTTCCCTCGAGGAATTATTTTTGCCTTGCAGCGCGTCGAGTCACGGCGGTGTTCGATTTGACGAGTGGCCCGAACGGGACGAGGCTCGGCTTTTTTAAAAAAAAACAGCCGATCGTGTTTCGTTCAAACCCACAGACAGATCTTTTTCGAGAGAATGCCGAATTTTTTCTTTTTTTTTTTTTTGCGGACGATAACGAGGCGAGCGACGTTAAAATTTCGAAACGTCTCCGTTTCGAGAAAGACGTTGAAAGACGCGATCAATCGCGCTGCAGAGGATTGAGACGTGTCCCTCTCCAACGGTTGAAATACTCCACCGACGCAAGGCTAAGTCGGCGCTAGTGATCGAGCAGAGTCTATTTTACCGCCGAGAATAGTCGAAAACACGAGCTCGCAACGAGCGTGGGGATGTAGATCGTGTGGGAAGAGTCGTGAAATGCGAAAGGATGGGAAACCGCGCGGATAGAGGAAACCGTGACGAGAGGAGCGACAAGGAGTTCTCGGCCGTAATCTCCGGGTCTGGTGGCTTTATTTAGATCCAAAGCTGCCGTATTATTGGATCACCCCCGCGATTCCGCCCGACTTTGCCGCTCGTCTTTTCGAATTTTCTCGACTCGGCGGCCGCCCGACTTCCGCTGCTGCTGTGTTTCCACGGAGTCACAATTTTCCTTGCTTGTGCTTCTCTGGTCTCCTCGGAAAAGCCAACGAAAGCTCTCGAAAGCTCTCGAGACTTGAAAGTTGAAAGTTTCTCACTGTTTCGCCTCGGCGTGTTCGTTGTTTAATCACTCGCGCTGGACTGATTGCGGACCATAACGAGCGACCAACAACCGTGTACAGTAATTCGTCGCTTTCTTTTTTCTTTTGAACTCGTCGGCACGATATCACTAAACAGAGATTATTGAGAAGTGATAAATTTGTTATTTGCTTCGCCTGGGTTGTACTTAAATATACTTGAAACTGAGGAATTATTGCAATTTTGGGGCAAAAAATGATTCACACGACGTGGGTCCCAGATTCTCTTTCTTTACAATTGCTTAAAAGATAGTGGTGCTTTTGTCAATATTAATATTGATTTCTGTTTAGATCATGCGTGTCCAACCTTCTACATCTTGTCTCTCATATAATTTACATATTTTTTTATCGGTTTAATGTAACTTGCATTAGTTACGAGGATATTAACTGTTTGCAGCCCTTCTGAAGGGATATGGATATTTGAATCTAGCCAACAGCTCGGAGCTATTTTTATAATTTGCTGATAATTATAATGACCGTGTACATTTGGTGTTGCATGATACAGTGTATAATGAGAGTGAAAGCTACATTAACGACGTGAGAACAAAAGAATTTCCGTAGACAGTCCTGAATGAATCAATAATTCACACAAACTAGAGTTCTTGTTGCTTGTTGCGAAAGTTTAAAAGACGGTAGAGGATATTATTTTTCGTTTCAATGCATGTTGATGATTGCTTTAAATTTAAATAATATCACACGTTGGAAAGATACAATGAACGAAATTTCTCGAATATTTCCAATGTTATGTCAATGTTTATTTGAAGTGATGATGCTTCGTACATAAATTGCTGCTAGATGATGTAAAAGACGTTTGTCGACGGCAAAGAGTCGAAACAACATTCATAGTGAAACAATACATTTGTTAATAGTGTAACGATACATTGGTTAGAAAAATATATCTATATTGGATCAAGAAAATGTGACAAATATGACAATGAGAACGCCAAATCAAAATACCAGTTTATCAACATCTAATTTGACGCAACAAGTTAGTGGCAACACTAAGATACTCGTCTACAATTTTCGTTCCCATTTTATTTTTTGTCTGCTTCATATGCTCGCAAACGCAACTACACCTCAAAAGGGACATCGTGAAAATTAATGGTTAAAATTATTGTGATAATAAAATTCTTGTTCAATTATTCCGAGCACGGGCCTGGTTTAGACTAGGTTAAAATAAAGAACGCCTGATTTGGATAGAAACATATTTTCACGGATCCATCGTTCGAATTTTATTGATTTATATGCAGAATACTTTGATACGTCGATCGAAGGTCGGTTAATGACTTTGACGTGTAACGGCCCGTTATAAAATGCTCGTGATTTAACGCGCGTTTCTAAAATCGCACGTTCGGAGGATAATTCACGGCGCGTTGCCATCAACCGTCGAATAAATCTGTAGACAGCGTGGTACAATGTGGTCAAAGGAGAGCCTTTAAAATCCGTCACTTGTCGCATGGGCAATTTATCGAACCACTAAATCACGCGCGGCACAACCTTCTTCTTCATCATGGAGAAGTATTTTTTACCCCGCTAGTTTCTAGGAATTAGTCACCTTTCTTATTTTTTCTGCAGTCGGCGGAATCCCTCTCCGATCACTCGTAAAACTGTCGCCCCGATTCCCATTTTCGCGGCTCCGAAAAGCCCGCGAAGCCATAATTTGTAAGATTAGTCGCGGAAATCCGGGCGAAAGTGGCGCAAAATCGAGATATTTATGGGCTCGTCGGAAGCGTTGATCTCTCGCCTCTTCGGCCACTCTTTAACAGTTTAACGCCGTGCTTAGGATTCCAGCGCGGCGGTTTGATTTATCGTGAGCGCTGCGCGTCGTGAAACAAGCACGGAGAAGAGGGGAAGAAACCGCGTCTCGTGAAAATTCTCCTCTCGAAAAAATGAGAGACGTTTCTTCCGGTGGCTTTCGAAAGCTTTTTAAATTATATTGCGCATCGTAGCGATCGTCTAACGCATCGTTAGCTATTGTCGTCGCAAGATATGTGACTGTGCCACCACTATTTTCGTAAGAATGATTCCACAGCTCGTATTCTAGTACTTTTGGAAATTATCTTTGCCTGTGTCTCGTGGAATCCCCCGGAAAAATAAATGCGCGACAATTCGTAGGAAATTATTGTCGACGATGTGTTGCAATTGAAAGAGTGGTTCCAAAGTGTAGCGACGTATTGGCTAGGCTCTAGATCGAATAGCTTTTGAAGTTTGAAAGCTGACGACCTTTTTATTCTTTACGAGTCACTTTTATATGTACAAAGAGTTATGAGTGTGTTATTATAAATCACTGTTGCAGTTCTCCGGGGAATTTTGAAAAGTAGTGACATTTCTGATACGCATACAAAATTAACTGATATTTATGGGAAACTTGATCGTCTACAATTGCGAGAGATGTGAAAGATGTGTAAAAATCTCTAATTCGACAAGCCAGCTATTATCACAATAAACATGGTGTAATTGTTAATTATAGTATGAACGATTGCACGCGGTCGTCAAAGTATTCAAAACCGAGTGTACCTGAAAATCGACTGTCCAGATGTTAACCAAAGGAACGAGTATCGAGGAGTCAAGTTGTAAATACGCGAAACGTATTGGGAACAATTCGGGACAAGACGTACTCGAGAGGCGCCCTTTCCGCGCAGAAACGGTACGAGCCGGTCGCGAGCACTGAATTTCTCAACGAGTGCAACGCGGTTTACGCGATAGCGCGAATTAATTCTCCCAAGCGGAAGGTTTAACTCCGATCGACAGCTGTGTCAGCAGTTCTCGGCGCGTAATTACTCTCGACCGCTCTAATTTAATACGTCTGGTAATGACGCGTTTAATGATAGTAATCTCTTTCTCCCTCGTCCGAGGCGACGTATTTGGCCGTGCTTTGGCCGTAGGTTGGCTGCGACCAACTTTCGCGGATCGCTTGCTGTGCAGTCTTCAATTTCAAATACGTCGCGATTTCATCTTCAAACTTCAGTTAATACAGTTGCGACTTACGTTATTTCCTCTATCTTAGGATTTTTCTAGGGTAGGTAATCTGCAACGTAGCGCGATCGGTGCGCAAAAAATACAGAGGATCGACAGCGTCGATCCATATGGCGCGTCAGCCGGAACTCCGTCGAAGAAGCGGAGTCGCGGTGGCGTAAGCAACCACCGCGGTCGGTGGATTCACTTGCCAGGAATGCGCCAAACGAATTTGCATTCTATGCATCGCGCAAATGCTTATGGAGTGTAGCACCCGTTGCGCTTGCGGCTATCTCGAACCCTTTGCCCCGTAATCCGCGCAATTAACACGGCGGAGAACCCGACGGCGGCGGTCGCCCGAAACATCCCCGGTATTCTTGGCGCGAAATTCTGGTAAAATGAGTGGTTCCTTTGTTCTCCGACACGCGTTCCTATCGACGGGATAATTGGGCGCCGTGTTAAAGCATCGTACCGTAATACGTACGTGGTTCCATAACGTGGTAATATTCATCTCGTTATTCTTAACCTTTTGCCACGGACGTCGAGAACTTTTTATTTCAAAATTGCAATATTTTCTCAGTTTTAAGTATATTTAAATATGGCCCAGATGAAACAAGTAATGAATTTGTTACTTCTTAATTATTTATCGAACCGACGAGTTCGAAAAGAAAGCGACGAATTATTGTATATACGGTGTTGGCCGCTCGTTATGGTCCGCAGTCAGTTGCCAGCGCAAGTGGTTAAAGAGCATTCGCATTGCTAATCAATGCCAGAGTTATGAACCACTGAAGCACAAAATTTCCATCATAGACGTTGAGAGACGAAGTAAAAAAAAATGAGAAAAACTTTGTTATTTGTATATTTATTCACTTCGCAAGCATTCATTTATATATTTTACGAAAATCATTTAAATCTCTAAAAACGCACCATTTTATAAAAATTGGTCATTTCGACCACTTTGGTAGTTGTAATATCAAGCCATGCACGATTGAAGCATAAAAGTCCCATCAGAGAAACAAACGAGTAAAACTTTATGGTAACAATAAAGCTTGCACAAGCTTTCATTTATACATTTCACGAAAAATCATTCAAATCTCTGAAAACGCACTATTTTACAAAAATTGGTCATTTCGACCACTTTGGTAGTTGTAATATCAAGCCATGCACGATTGAAGCATAAAAGTCCCATCAGAGAAACAAACGAGTAAAACTTTATGGTAACAACAAAGCTTGCACAAGCTTTCGTTTATACGTTTCACGAAAAATCATTCAAATCTCTGAAAACGCACTATTTTACAAAAATTGGTCATTTCGACCACTTTGGTAGTTGTAATATCAAGCCATGTACGATTGAAGCATAAAAGTCCCATCAGAGAAACAAACGAGTAAAACTTTATGGTAACAATAAAGCTTGCACAAGCTTTCATTTATACATTTCACGAAGAATCATTCAAATCTCTGAAAACGCACTATTTTACAAGAATTGGTCATTTCGACCACTTTGGCAGTTGTAATATCAAGCCATACACGATACATTAACCCAGAAGATATTATACCTATTGGCACTCGGCCAAAAACAACACGATCGTTCGCGAGGAATTTTTCTCGCGTGAGAGATGAGCAGGCGAGGCGCTCGATAACGTGCCAGTGGCAGCACCGCTGCTGTTGCCCGCCGATCGCGGCGATTCCTCGTCGGGCGAAACAACGATGAAATCTCCGAGAAATGCGAGACACGGCTGGAATCTGCGTGCCACCCTGACAGCCAGTGCCACGAGCCGAGCTCGTCGGGGAAGCGGCGAGCTGTCGGTCCACCGGGTACACGCGCACCGTGACACCGTGAAAGCAGAGAGACTGCTTTCGTTCGTAGCCAGCCTGTCCACCTCCGCCTCGTCCATCCGCTCGTTAACGTCCGTCTTCACCCGCGGCGGGATCGCGTACGCGCCGCGTTCTGACTTTCGATGACCTGCCGCGATATTTCATTCGTGCCCTCGAGGGCGTGGTTTCCCTCTGCAGGTCATGTCCGTCTCTCTGTCGTTTCGAGATTACATACTTCTTCCCCGTTTCTACCCGTAACTTTTCCTTCGTAGCGATCATTCGATGATCTATAAGCGCGTATGATCGTCGGAGAGGAAATTCTCCTCGCCACTTCGTCGGAGTCAAAGATGAAACGCGACACCGAATTGGAAACAACCCGGGCCCGTGTAACGATACAAGAAACGTTGGCTCAGTATTTGGCGCTGTGTATTTTGGCACTTGCTCTCTAGTAGCCGTTTTGGTCGTTACCATTTGTCTTCTGTGGACCATGATACCCTCGGGCTCCGTCCCAGTTCCTCGTTTCCCCTATAGCTTTTTCCATTTCCGTTGATGCGCCGCCCGTTTCGCAACGCGTTTACGTAATTGTCTTCGATGTGATCGAGGCGGCGCTCTCTCGCTCGACACGATTTTAACCCCCTTACGACCGCGTCGAATCGCGGCCTACGCTGAGAACGGCGAAACTTTTTCGTCGACGTGCATTTCTCAGCAAGTATATCGAAAACGATCGAGACACCGTGTTGAATTCTTAGCGCACGTACTGAAAATTTTAACAGTAACTTTGTTTTGTAATGTATATAATAATCTAGTGAAGTGTGGCACAATTCGAAACGTCAATACAAAATGCTACGTCACATTTCTTGAATTCGAATTCACTTACGTTTGATCCAAGTGAAGTTTATTATTATGCAATTATTATTATTATTATTATTTATTTATTTATTTATTCGTATTCTGTATTGAATTGGCGCACATATTAAAAATTTAATGATACAACTTTGAGCTTCATTTCATAATATATCTAGTAATATATCCAGTGAATTTAGTAAAATTTTCTAGTAATCTTACTAAATAATAATAGTAAAATGTGATACAATTCGAAACATACGTAACAATACATAATCCTACATCACATTTCTTGAATTAGAATTCACTTACGTCTAATCCAAGTGAAGTTTACTGCAATTATTATCTATTTATTTATTTATTTATTTATTTGTATTCTGTATCGAATTGTTAGTGCACGTATTAAAAATTTAACAGTAACTTTAAACTTTATTTTAAAATAATCTAATAAGATAATAATCTGGTGAGATATGATAAAATTCGACACACAGGTCAGTACATAATCCTACATCGCGTTTCTCGCATTCGTAATGTGCCTTTCTCTGATTAATTTATTACCACACCGTTTCATTTTAAGGGTGTCAAATGAAATAACTGTTGGACAATCACGTTTAAACAATATACATCCAACAGAAGATTAGCAACTGTCGAATGAAAATTCACTCGTGTCTGATCCAATACTCTTTTCTTTCAATTATTGTCATTTGAGTAAGTTGAACTCGTATAAGCGCCAGCAGTAGCCACGGGAGTGGTTAAAATGCATCGTCCGGGGATCGCGAATGCCAGTTCGATAATTCAGCGCGCCAGAAACTTCGCCCGGCGATAATGAAATTCGCATAGTTGTCTGCATCTCTCGGTATTCCGAGCGTGTATATACCGAATGAGGCGATTTTTTGGCCAGATTTTCTAGTCGAAATAGGGGGGGGGGGGAGAGACCGGGTGGAAGAATGCGTCGGCACATTCGACGCGCAACGAGGGAGAAATATGCAATCGCGCGCATAGTTACGCGCGTTCCACGCGTGATTGTCAGGATCGATAGCGAGGATGCGATCAGGAATGCTCATTAGGCGATAGGATTGTCGCCGGGATTCTTCTTTCTGGCCGCCATCTTACGCCTTAATTGCCGTCCATTTCGCGGCCATAAATTTCACTGTCCGCGAGCCGTTTGTTGGTCGGCTAATAACCGACGACTTGCTCACCTAAGGATTAAATCGACGACGATTTTGTAACGCGTTTTACTGAAACCAGGCGATCGTTCTTCTTGAAACGTTGATGAGCCGGTTTGTAATAGATTCGTCACCTTTGATAACTTCTCGATCGTTAATACAGTAAAGCAAATATAGTATAATAAAGTTACGAAAAGAAAAAAATGGACTTTTTTGTATGGTTTGATTAATTCATTCTTTTATGGTTTTACTTACGATGGGAATAAAAGTATATTTTACCCGTAGTTTCGTTTTATTTTATTTATTTTATTAAATTTTAATAGCGTGTTCGAGTGTGATAGAGTTTGCAACCTATTTGCTAGAGACCTATTCCCATTTTTCTATTTTCTCGAATCCTTAGATCTAAGTTACACAGGGTGTTCGTAACTTGTGGGACCCACTTCGGTAGCTGATTGTACGCCTAAAAATAATGGAAAAAAGTCACATAAATATATGTCCTATCTGTCTTCGTTTATGAGATATCATGAATTTTCTGTTTTAATTACTTTTACAAAAGATGCTCGAGATTACCACCTTGCATTTGAAGACAAGCCTTGCACGCGTCTTGTCATTGATCTGGTTACTCTCTCTACCATTCCTGGTGTTTCTCGAATTTGTCGGAAGCCTTCTTCTATTCTATTTTGTAGTATTTCAACATTTTCAATCGATGTTGCGTATACGATAGATTTTAAATGTCCTCGCAAATGAAAATCTAATGGATTCAAATCCGGAGAACGAGCAGGCCATGCAATAGGACCTCCACGACCAAATCCATTTATTTGCAAAGTGTTGATTTAAAAATTGCCTAGCCACTCGACTAAAATACGGCGGAGCTCCATCATGCATAAACCGCATACGAAGTTCAATATCGAGTGGAATTTCCTCTAATATTTCGTGTAAACGCGTGCTGAAAAAATCAACGTACTTTGTGCCTGTTAGTTTCCCATCGAGAAAAAAAGGTCCAATTAAAAATTTATCAATTATTCCTGCTCGTACGTTCAAACTAAACTGGTGTTGATGTAGGTTTCCTTCATCCCAATTATGATTATTATGAAAATTGAATGTACCATCCCTGGTAAAACTAGCTTACTAGAGTTTGCTCTGTTTATAAAATTCATTATATCTGATAAACAAAGACAGATAGGACATCTATTTGTATGACTTTTTTTCATTATTTTTAGGCGTACAATCAGCTCCCGAAGTGGGTCCCACAAGTTACGAAACACCCTGTATAAACGTCCAACGAATGACTAATGAAACGATCCACTCACTCGTTATGCGAGCTACAACAGAAAGAGTTAAGAACCCTCCCCCGAGTAGTCAAAATTTCGAACGCAACGTTGAAACGCGACAAGTCACGAAGAAGTGTGAGCGATCGATGCCTCGCGATTCGATGGCACGGTAGAGAATCGAAGCTCGGCGGTGGAAGGACGAAAAAAATTGACGGCGAAGGAATCCTCGTGGCGCGGGCCAATAAACCGAGAGGGGTGGCGGACATTTTTCTGCCGTACACCGTGAGCTGCTTTGAATTCAGATTGCGCGGCGGCCGTGCGGCCGCCGCGGTTTTGTTCCTCTTTACGCCGGCAATTTATGCAATCTGACCTGCGCGTCCTCACCGCGTATTTATAACCGGGGGCCCTTTGTGTGTTAATTTGTAGTCGGGGCCGCCGATCCACGCCACGCTCTTCGCCCGCTCTTTCGTTTCGTGCTCCTCTCGTCGACCTTTGATCTGCGAACCCCGGGCCCCTCCGGATTCCCGAATCACGATCCATCGTGATCGCCCCCTTAATTAGCCGATCGCCAAATCGCCCGCTACGAATCCCGAATCGTAGCCCCGAACTCCCTGTTTCTTGTGTATTAACGATGCGACTTACTCGTGGCTGTGCCAACCCACGTACATACTCTGTCGAGTTTGGCTCCTGGATATTCAAAAGTGTGCGCAATGCTCACTGGACCGTGAACTTGTCTTGTGTCTAACTTCTTGCGAAAGTGAAACGAGACTATCTTAATTCGCGAGAAACTTTAAAGATTTTGATACGTCATCTGAATTTTGTTCATAGTTCTGTACGACGTGCGAAAGATTGTACCACTTTTGATTGGAAGTTGTAATGTTTCCTGTGATATCGGTTGAAAATTATAAGCGAGTCTATTTTTGTTAGAACGGGCTGGTTAGGCTCTAACCAATTAGATTCAGGGAACGAGTACCCTTAAGCATTTGTGTCGAGTATACTCGTCATGGTAAGATGGAATTTTTTTTGTTTAATGTCGAGTAAAAATTCGCTTTTGTCGTTATTTGTCGTAAAATTTGAGTAAAAAAATTATATATATTTGTAATTTTAACACATTTTGGAATGTTTCACTCTAAAATTGAATCTCTAATCATTTTAATTTCGATTTTTTTTTTTATTTCTTTTTGTGAATCTATGAAAATTCAAGCTTTTCTCCCCACATTTTGAATTTTTAATGAAATAACTTTCAAGAAATAAAACGTCAAGTCCTGTAAATACCGTGAATACCAATAAAATTAAAAAAATTTCTCAAAGAAACGCCAAAAAAATGTTTATCACTTTGTTATAATTGAACTCAATATTATAGCAAGTAAGAGTATATTCGTCATCGCCCAGATGTGAAATAATTAAGCGCAGCAGTTAAGCATTCTCAAGATAAAACAAAAAACTGCTCTGCTGTGGATCATTCAGTTGGAAGGTTGAAATTAAAGCATCGATAAAACGATCGATGCCAACTTAAAGTTTCTAGAGGACGCTAAACGTAACAGATTCGCGGGTCAGCGACCGTCTTCACCTACGCGATGCCCTGAACTAGTAAACATTAATAGGAAACATTCAGAAAGAATGTCCGACGGAAATATAAACTAGACCAAACTCTTGCGCTGGCACGTCGAGAATTTTTTGTTCCAAAATTGCAATGTTTTCTCAGTTTTAAGTATATTTAAGTAAAACAAAATAGACAAAACAAATAATAAATTTATTACTTCTTGATAATTTCTATCTATCTACAGTGATATCACACCGACCAGTTCAGAAAGAAAGCGACGAATTATTGTATACGGTTTGGTCACTCGTTATGGTCCGCAATCAGTTGCCAGCGCAAGTGGTTAACCTCTTGCGTTGGAATGACGTGTCACGCACGTCGAGAACATTTTTTTCCAAAATTGCAATATTTCCTCAATTTTAAGTATATTTGAGTGTAACCCAGGCAAAACAAATAATAAATGTATTACTAATTAATAATTTCTATCCAATATCATACCGACGAGTTCAAAAAAAAAGCGACGAATTATTGTATACGGTTTGGTCACTCGTTACGGTCCGCAATCAGATGCCAGCGCAAGTGGTTAAATATTCTCGCGCCAACGCCCGGTACTCGTTCCAAACTTCACCGATAACGTCGCGATCGCTAACCATGAATCTCCTTCGTGATCCACTGCACGCTGGCTCGTGTCAGAGAGCGGCTTCTCTTTCGATCGGCGATCGTTACACATGAAGTTTTGGACGCTACAAGTTGCCTTAGGTGGAAAACAGGTGAGGGATTCTCTATGTTTAGAGCTGACAAGGTGGATTAGTCACCGTCGGGATACTGGTTACTCCTCTTATATTTCAGCGAAGCGAACACCGTTAAAAAAAAAAAAAAAACACCTAATGATTCGTGTCGTGGCGAAAAGAATAAACTCAGCGGAGGAGGAATCAGCCGAAAATGACTTTACGATCGCCATTGTGTATTTTCTACCTCCTACATAGTAAGTCAGGATCGTCCGCCATTTTTCGAACGAGCTTTCACGCGAAACTCAGGTAGCCCAGGTACGGTACGCAAATCCCGTTACACCTGGTGCATCCGGCTGGCGTGTTTCGGCCAAGAGCCAGTTATCGCGAAGTTTCGTGTATCGAGATAACGAAACGAAGGAGATGGCGTGGCGTTCTTGGACTATCGGGGCCGAAAAATTGCCGGAAAGACGAGGAAAGGAGGCGCGTGCGGTGTGGTCCAATTAAACATTTCGGGGGGTTAAAAGAAATCTCCCCTCGCCCCGCGCTGAGACTCTGTTTCTTTTACTTTCCGCTCCGAGTCGCGCCATATGGTACAGCTTAGACCGCACGCGGAAAGAAAATATCGGCTACCGAGAAATGGCCACGCCGCGATCGACTTTGATCATCCGATTTTTATAGAACGAGCTGGTGAACTGACTACTGGTGAAACACCGCGGCTGTTCTCGCGAGATTTCCCTTCGCTTTTTCCGAAATACGAACGATAGAACGAGATAAATCGAACGTAAGAACTGATAGTTTAATGACAGGCATAAGCATTGGAATTAAGGTGGTCGTGGAGGAGAGATAACGTCGAGAAAAGTAGAGAGAGAGAGAGAGAGAAATCGTAAAAGACACGTTTGTTTTCTCTGTTGCAGCGCTGAAGGTGAAGCTTACGCTGAGGCGGCCCATCAATCAGCTGGTTGCGCAAGGTATCATGCCATGTAAGTAACTCCACGCAACCGCTAATGAAAACTTTTCATCGACTTCTCTTTTACCGTAGAATTCGCTGAGGTCTCGATTTTTGCGCGAAATTGTCGCGCAAGCGTGTACCGTGAGATCGAAAATTCGAACGTTTTTCTGCTCGGCGATCGGTCACAAAGATTTCAGAGCGGTGGACGAGCTCTCGCGAGCGTAGACGTATAACTCTCGAGGTTAGATTCAATTAAAAGTTTGAGAGAGTGGCAGGCTGCGATAAAAACCTTGGCCAAAGTCAGAGTTCCTCGTCTATGGTATTTAGCGGCCGGTAAGAAACGAAGGGAAACGATCCTGTCCGGTCGGGCAAATTTATTTTCCCGGCTCGAGAGGCCACTTGGAGTTAGATTCAACAAGTTCGTCAATGTGTCGCGTTCTTTTTTTCTTTTTTTTTTTTTTTTTCACCGCGGTAACGGCCGATTAATCCACTTACAACTTAATTGCCGCGCGATTGCCCGTGATGGCTCGGCCAACCGCGTAAAAGGAAGTATCTGGGACACGGAGCGACTTCCTAAAGTACCTTAAATTGACGTGCCCGCGTACGTCGATCAATCGCGCGTGTGATCTTCCCGTTGGATCGATAACGAGCTCTCGTTGCTATCGGTTCGAACACCAAATTCAAAGCAAAAAATGCACGTATCGAAGTGACTGTTAGTTGAAAAGTTGAACGTTAATTCAGAGATTCGAACATAACTCGCCAATAGTTTGGAAAAGTAAATAGTTAGAAGCTAGCTTTATAGTTAGAATAGTTGGAAAATAGTAATAATACTAAAAAAGTAAATATGTAGTAAAATAATAAATAGTTAGAATAGTTAGCTTTAGAAAAATAAATAGTTGAAAGCAAAAAATTTACAAAATATCGAGGTGACTGCTGGTTGAGAAATTGAACGTTGATTCAGAGTTGATTCGAACATCACTCGCCAATAGTTTAGAAAATTAAATAGTTTTTTGATAAATAAGAAAAATAAATAGTTAGAAGCTAGCTTTATAGTTAATAGTAATAGTTAATAGTTAATAGTAATAATAGTAAATAGTAAATGTATGGTAAAATAATAAATAGTTAGAATAGTTAGCTTTAGAAAAATAAATAATTCAAAAGCAAAAAATTTACAAAATATCGAGGTGACTGTTGGTTGAAAAATTGAACTCTGATTCAGAATTGATTCGAACATAACTCGCCAATAGTTTAGAAAAATAAATAGTTAGAAGCTAGCTTTATAGTTAGAATAGTTGAAAAATAGTTAATAGTAAATAGTAAATGTATGAATAATAGAATAGTTAGCTTTAGAAAAATAAATAATTCAAAAGCAAAAAATTTACAAAATATCGAGGTGACTGTTGGTTGATTCAGAATTGATTCAAACATAATTTGCCAATAGTTCGCGAGAGTAAGTAATTTTCGATAGTTGAGAGCAGAAAATATGCAGAACGATCGAGGTGACTGTTAATTGAAAAGTTAAACGTTAATATGGAGTTTGTTCGAACATAATTCGCCGATAGTTTACAAGAGTAATCTCGGTAATCAGTTACTACGGCTATTGAATTTTCTCACGATTCGCTCGCACAAAACAAACTACTGTAACATGTAATAATGAGCTGCGTGCATAGAAATGCATCCTGTTGATCGCGAGAGCCAGTAGAAATTCCGCTTCGGGCGAGCCATCGTGCGTAATTTCGTTCCGCGGGATTTTACGACTTCCACGAGTCGAAGATCACAAAAATCTTTTTCTTCTTTCTCGAGGAACTTGGCCGCAGTGACGTAAATCTGTTTACATCGCGCGATTAATTTCAGATCGCGAGGCGCGCTAACTTCGCCCGAATCCGTGAGCTCTAATTTTAACCGGCCGGTCGAAGTTTTCATTGAACGAATCACAAGTTTCACGATCCAGCGAGAACTGGCGATCGAATCGTTCGATAGATTTCCCTTTCTTCGACTTGGACGCCGACTTGCGAAAATATTTACACTGCCTGGCAGTACCTGCATTTACAATTCATCGGACGAAATATCCTTACGCGAGACACGCGCGAAGTATGATCGTGAGGTCGAACAATGGCGGGGCTAAGCGATCCACGCTCGCAGCTGTTCCTCGCCTGGTATCCACGCGGAAACGCGCGGTTGCATAACCGGCGAAATTTTCCGGACGCGCGCGCTTATTACATTATACAATGCGCCCACGCTCGCGCGATTCCTCGCCAATGGACCAGCCTCTCTGTGAAACAGCTTCTCGAGCAGTCGCCGGCTCGTTCACGGCGAGAGAATCCACGGGGGATCTAAATCGAGCGTTTCGCAAGCCGCGCGGAGAGAACGTCGTGGAAATGGCACGCGAATATCGTTTGTGTTTTCTGAACGCGAACGTTCTCCTCGATTCCGCGTGGAGATCTCAACGCCTGCTCCGGATCTTGATCTTATAGCAGGCGTTCTTATAGTAGGCCGAACAAACAACATCCTCCAAACTTCAACGCGTCGCGTCGATTCGACCGTCGCCCATCTGTGATTGTTTCGATCGCCCGGCCCTCGTAAATCCCGAGTCTCGATTGCCGCTCTTGTTGCGTCTAGACGCCGATGATTTAAAGGTGCCGAATGCGCCTCTAAACGATTCTAAACGCTTCGACGAGAGTTTATTGACGAGCGCGAAACTGTTGGAACGGAACGGCGGCCGATTCGAGTAGCAGGATACTGTAATATTGTTGTTTACGCCGAGTCGGAAATAAATTGGCGCTGGTTTTATAAACAACAGTCCGGCACGCCGGATTTCGTCGAATTTTCGTCGGGTTTCGTCGAAGAAGTTAACGCGGGGATCGTGGCTGTTTCGAGTTCGTTCTCGTAATCGAATATCGCGGGGTTGGGCCTGTTCGACAACGCGTAACGCGCGTGTATTATGCAAAAGCGCGCGCGTGACAACCGAGAATTGGGTTCTGTCGCCGTATTTTTACGATCGTTCGGAGTCAAAGTCTCGAAAACCTGTGCACCGCGGTGTTCAGTCGGTCGGCCGATTTACTCGCGTCCGCGAGATGGAAACTAGACAATTGGGTCACAGCTGGCTCGCGCGAGAGTATGCACCGCGCGCGCGCAATCGATACACCCGCGCGGCGGATTTCGCTAACAAACATCGCGTGGGCGAAACAAAAGCCGCGAGCCTCGGCTTTGCCCGAGGGTGTTGGATGTTGGAAAGGCCTAATTGATTCGAATCGCTCGGTTAATTTTAGCATTTCCTACGCAATCGCGACGACTGTGTGCGTCCGCCCTGTTTCCCTGTCTCCTCGCGCTCGCGTTCTTTCTTTCCAATTCGCGGCTCGCCGACTTCCGGCGCGGTTAGGTTTTACTTTTTAACCGCCCTTAGGCGGTTTGTTTTATTTTTGAGAACGCGCGCTCGATCATTTCTACACGATGACGAGGAGTACACTCGACGAAAGCAATCTTGCTGCAAGATTGAGTTGAATTATAATAAAATGATGAATTTTGTCGGCGTTTCGTTGAAAAATTTTTAATTTCATTGGCTGTTTCATTTTCTTCGTTTGTTTTGTTGCCTTGTTGAAATATTCTAAAGTGCTGAAACTACAAATACATGTAAATTTTGCAATAAATGGCAAAAGAAAGAATGTTTTTCAGAATGAGTATACGAGTATACGCGATATTAAAGACTCCAATCCGTCCATGACTCCTCGATGCGAAACAATGGTGATTGTCGGTGACCGGAGTGCTTCAAGTGTTTGAACAAGTAAAATAGAATGAATGTCGTCGACTGGAAAACTTGGAACATCGTAACTAACTATACTTCACAGTATTGTGAAATAAAAAACACACTGTTCAACGATTAAGACATTATATATTGCATTGCAAAAATATAGCACAGTGTAGTCGTACTTAGTCGGTATTTAGTTTAGTCGTAAAAATGCTTCTTCGGCGCACAAAGGAAGAAATTCTACGGCTCGGCACTTGTAAACTTCTGCAAAGTTACACATTTTTATTTGGATAGTATCAAAATTTCGTGAGTGTGTACATCCAGTTTTTCAATGTGTCACAGATATACGACGCTGGACCATGTGGATGATCGTTGAAAAGTACAGTTTTTGTTTCGCAGTACTGTAGCTAGCTGTGACGTTACAAATTTTGATCGTTTTTATTCATTTTTTAATTCAGAAAAGAATTGCACACATGACTCCCGTCGAAAGTCGATGCGTCACAGATATAATTTTAATTTTCGTTTGAAATGCTTTCGAGAATCTCCGAGACGTTGTTTAAGAATCGTTTAATAAAGTGCCAAATTGTACCTAACTCGTCGCGGCGCGCACGGAATGCACTTTTTGGTAGACAAAACGAACGTCATGCGAGTAATGATTGGCCAAACGATCTCGGTACCATTTTCACAGATGGCTATCTGTAAAATCTGCAAGAATGGCCATCGTGACAAAGTATTGTTGAGTGAGATAGATAGTAGACAGAAGCACGAAAGGTGGAATCGAAATTTACCGATTCAAAAGTCAGAAATCCGGGGTGAGCAACGTGTTCCACATGCACATTTTCCATTTTGCCACGTCGGCGCACCGTAGGTGGCGCGAGCCTTTTATTCCGAGTAACGAAGCGACCGACGTCTGCGCGGCGCTCGTCCGGAAATAGTGGCCACGGTGCTCGCTGTAGAGAAAACGCTTCGGGGATCATTTATCCGGGGACTTAATGGCGTGGAGGAATGTCGGGACGAGGCGTTTGACGTTGACACCAAAATGGCGTCACGCGGCCAGACCTTCGAGGACCGTCGCTCTGCGGCCCGGAAATTGATGCGTGCAGCATGCGTCGGAGGACATATCCTAAAAGCTTCGAAAGTGCTTTTTCATTCGGTGCTGCTTCTTTTATTAGATGCGCGCCCTTCGTCGAGGGGACACGAGTCGGCTCGTCGCCTCCCGGCTATCGACGCCAGCTCTCGAGGAAAAGCTCGATGAAAGTTCGTAACCGCGAGAGTCGTGATTTAAATGTCTCCGGCGGTGGATAAAATCTTCTTCTTCTTCTCCTTTTAATTCCGCCGCGGCGGAATGACAGTCAGAGTTTCTTTCTTTTTTTTTTTTTTTTGAACTGGAGCTGGAAATACCTAGCGATACTTCCTTCGTATGGCGACTTTAACAAGGTTAACACCGTCTAAAATTAAAATCGTCGATAAAACGTAGCCGCCGTTTGTTTGAAATACTTCGATACGATAGAATGGGAAACAAATTGGCGGGAGAAACGCGAGAGATTTCTAAATACGCATTTCCACGCGGATCGGAACGGCACCTGCGTAGATAAACTTTGAACGCGATCGCGTATCTTCATCGAGTACCCCCATATCGGCACGTATGTGTATCCTACGGTATATTTAGTCGACGTTAACGTGCCAAATACTCTGGATGTTAACGTGGAACTTAACGAACGACAATATTGCCACAGCTCTGAAGACACCGCCGGCGTTCCACGAGCAGCGGAAGCAATTGGAACGGGCGAAGACCGGTGACCTGCTGAAGGCGAAGATCCAGCAGAGACCGGGCCGGGAGGAGCTGGTTAGGCAGCATATCCTCGAGGATGTGGGTCACGTGGACCCGAGCCTGGCCGAGAGGCAACGGATGCTGAAGAAAGCCAGGTTGGCCGACCAGCTGAACGACCAGCTCAGTCATCGACCTGGACCGCTCGAGCTCATCCAGAAAAACATTCTCCACACGGAGGAGCCTATCGAGAGGGCGGTCAAAGGTGAGCGCATGCATCAACCCGATCTTATACATTTCGAGGTTTTCGTATCTTCGATCGATGACCTCTCCGGAAGAGAGGTTTGTAAAGAGAGAACGCGTTTCTGACTAACATCTGATTGGCATGTTCGGCGAAAGACGTGAGCGTAATTTTAAAATTACACTTGCTCGTTCGTTTCGTTTTTCTAACGCTCTCCGTGTTTCGCCGTGATCGTGAAAATGACGACGTCTTTGTTCTCGTTCTCCGGCCAGAGGGTCACATTCCCTTCAAGGCCACCTGCGAGGGTCAAGTGACGAAGCCTCAGCACCCAGATCACTACATCACCTTCGAAGATGACTCGCAGAGCTCGGAGGGTGCGCCCTCGCCGCAGCTGGAGTCCCGGTCGGACGTTTTGGAAACGGCGGCTGCCTCCGCTGGTATAGTGACCGTCTCGCTTAGTATTCCAACGACCGGCGGTGCCGTGGTGGTCTCGTCCACGTCGCCGGTGTTTCAACAGGCGTCGAACGAGCCGACGATACAAACGTTCGCGGAACTGTGCAATACCGTGGTCGGTTCTCAACAGCAGCAGCAGCAGCAGCAGCAGCAACAGCAGCAACAGCAGCAGCAGCAACAGCAGCAGCAACATCATCAGCAACATCATCAGCAGCAGCAGCAGCAACAGTCCCAACAGCAGGCTCAACACAATCAGCAGCATGCTTCCACGCAGGTGAGCGTAGCTCGAAAAGCGCGTAAATCCCGATGCTCGACGGAAGGTTGATTTATCGGTCGATGTAGATGGACGATAACGGCGCGGCGTGCCCTCCACGGGCGAAAGAAAGACATTTTTCGAGACAATAAACGGTGGGGGAAGGGGGGGAACGTCG
Source organism: Tetragonisca angustula (assembly GCA_036937485.2). Lineage (NCBI taxonomy): Eukaryota > Metazoa > Arthropoda > Insecta > Hymenoptera > Apidae > Tetragonisca > Tetragonisca angustula. The sequence goes on from JAWNGG020000226.1 coordinate 198,186, forward strand.
ACGGCGACGATGGGGAAAAAGCATCGGTGCACACGGCAAAAATAGATTTACGTCGGACGTTAAGCGCTGCTCGTAAATCGGCAACGCACCGATGTTGGCCGATTAATCGAGGATTCCGCGGAGTGAAAAAAAGGCAACGATCTCTGTTAACAGGCGAGTCAGACGAACGGTCCGTCGACGACCCTCCTACCGCTGGCGCCGGCGCCGAGTCCGATGTCCTTGGGCTCGACCACGTCCAGCCTGAGTCCCCTTTCCAATATCTCGATAGCGTCGCCACCGGCACCACCGCCCGCCGCCATCACCCCCAGGCCGCAACCGAGCCCCATAGCCACCTCCGCGTGTCAGAGGAGCGACGCGCCCGGCAAGGATAAGAACAGGAAGAAGTCCAAGACCAAGAGCCAACCCAAGACTCGTACCATCAAGTTCCACGAGTACAAAGTGAGTTTCTCTTCTCTTTCCTTCCTTCCATTCGTTTTTCTCATTTGGAGCTTAGTTTCTTTCGCGTGGGGTTCTTGGCTGTACACAGTTGTACACCAAGACGGTCACTTCCCATTGAGCACCTCCGAGTATAGAGCACGCGTTGTTGCGCGCCACGATGCACGAGCGACGTAACGCAGACGTTTACCACTTTCACTCTTGATTCTGTTTGCATTTCTCTCTCGGGCGTTAGTGGACGTGAACGTGCGGCTTTTACGTCAGCAAGGTGCAAATACGTATATTACTTAACGTGAAGCTCAACCGTGCGAGAGTTAAAAACACGACGGGCTGAGTTCTCGTCGTCGCGCGTGAAAACCTCAACGTTTTCGACTCGCCGCGAACGAAAAACCGAAGTATCGTCCTGTATCGGCCGTGTACCCGAGCCGAGACGGCAGAGATGAGAAAAAGATGGAAACGAAATAACTCAAACGTGAAACAAAAAACAAAAAGAAAAAAAAAGAGAAAAAATCGGCAGAAAAGGAAAAAGGAGATTTACGAGAGAGACGGAACAAAGAGAAGATAGGAGGGAAGCAGGCAGTGGCAAGAGAGAACAAGAGAAAGAAGAAGCGGGAGAAGAGGGGGAGAAAAAACGACGAAGGGGAGGAAAGAAAGCAGACGAGAATGGCCGATGAAAAAAAGGAAGAGAGTAAGAGCGGGTGAAGGAGTAGGGGTAGAAGCAAAGTAAAAAGGGATACAGACGGCCGGTAAATCTCGGCTCCCGTAGCCCGTGAGCTCTCTCTCTCTCTCTCTCTCTCTCTCTCTCTCTCTCTCTCTCTCTCTTTCTCTCTCTTTCCTCCCCCTCTCTCTATCCAGGCAAAGAGAAAAGAACGAAACGCAGAAGGAGATCGTATCGGGTGATTAACTCTCGCGATCTTTCGAAGGGCCTGGGGCCCGAGGCCCACCTCGTTAGCTCTGAGTAATTCGAGCGCTAATTGCACCTAAGAGCGAGGAAGCCAGGCAGCGGCGAAGAAGCGGTTCCAGGGGGGAGGGGGGGAGGGGTGAGGAGGGGAGGAAGGGTCCAGACAGTTCGGGACTGGGGGGAGAATTGGGACCGAGGGGTACAGGGGGGAGGGCGGCCGAGTTCGCGATAGGTGCCAAAAGCCGCAGCTACGCTCCTGAAACATTCGGGATATGGCGTGGCCGACGCGCGCGCTGGTGTGAAAGCGAACCGGGAATGCGCGTACAAATGAGGGCGCGGAACACGCATCTCGATGTGTCATTTATCACTCGAAGCGTCTTGGCTTCCCCTCCTTCCGATCGCCAACTTGATTTTTCTCCTCGGTTTTATTCGTCTTTCTTCTTACGAGAGAGTCCAAAATTCTTTTTCTTCTTCTTCTTCTTCTTCTTCTTCTTCTTCTTCTTCTTCTTCTTCTTCTTTTGCTTCTCTCAATTTCGTTCGTCTGCGTTGATGTAGAAAGAACGACAGAACGGCCGCGTGTCGCGATGAATGGATTACGACGATCTCGCGATCAGGCAGTTTTTCGGCTGAAAGAATGACAGACCGAGGCCCGTTTAACACGAAAACGCGATGATTGTTCGCAGGGGCCGCCAAACGCGCAGAAGACCTCGGTGTCGTCTACGACTTCTGGCCTCGGGTCGGCACCGCCTGGCGAGACAAGCTACGAGCTTCTCCTTCAGCAACAGCAGTTGTTCCTTCAGTGGCAGCTCGAATGGCAGCACAAGGTACGCCTCGCCTCGATGAAAGCGATCGAATTGCCTCCTCGACAAAAACAGAAACATTACGAAGCTTGTAAAGTCCGCTTTCCTCCACCTCGTTAGCGACGAACGGGCGAGCGAGCGAACGAACGAACGAACGATTCCAGCCGGATGTATCTCGTTAACGCCGCACTTTCTCCCCGACAATTTGCATGGCAATTACGTTATTACGTCTAAATTTATAATCGAAGATCAGGCTCGGGAGTTACGAGACTGCGCGCGGCGGTTACTCAATTCGTGCGTTTTACGTAATTATCGTGCGTACGCCCGGACTCAAAGCTCGCGAGCCGCCCGGACACGTTGCGTAACCCGGTTTGTTCTGTTGTTTAGTACCCTCAGATCATCCTACCGGCAGCGCAAAAGCCGCTGTCTTTGAACAGCAGCGGCGCCAGCGACGCTGGCAGCATCAGCGGAAGTAGCATGAACGCGCCAAGCCCCGCGCCCTCCAACTCCTCCAACAACCCCTCGGAACAGCCGCCCTTGAGGCCTTTGGGCAAGCTGGAGGACATGAAAGGTAAGGTTCGCCGTGTGTGTAAGCCCGACGACTCGAGACGAGCCTCGGCTCGAGAGATTAATTAATTCGCCGAGAATAGACGATGGAGACAAAGCACGGGCGGTGTCGCCCACCACAGCGATTGACCGTGACAAATGCAATCCTTTCAGTAAGCGATCTCAAAGTGGAGTTGAAACGTCGAAATTTGCCAGTGTCTGGCTCGAAGCCACAGCTGATCGAGAGATTAAAGCCGTTCACGGAATCGTCTAGCGGCAACTCGACGTCTAGCTCGAACGGGCCGCACGTGACGCACATGGGCCACATACTGATGGACACGCCGGGGCCGGTCACATCCGACGAGTCGAGCTCCCACGCCAAGAGTCCCAGCTCAGCCGTCAAGGACGAGCCGAACAGTCCTCGGACCGACTCGCCGCACGGTAGCGAACACGACGACCCGTCGAGTCCCCCAGGTACTTGGATCTGTTTCTTTATTCTACGTATACAGCGATACAAAGTAGAAAATTCAGAATCTTTGACAAACGAATGAAAACTTTGACGAGTGAATCTTTCGGAGCGCGACCGCACGTCGGTGTTTTCACAATGTAGTCCGTGTTTCAGGAGACGACATAATCAAGGAACAGAGGAAACGGATAGAGGAGTTGCAGCGTGAATTGTACAAGTCTCAACAGCAACTTCAACAGATTCGCCAGACTCAGCCGTCTACGGTTCATGCTGAGAAGTTGGTGCTGCAGCAACACATTCAGAACAAGATGCAGCAGCAGCAGCTGGCGTTGCATTTGCAGCAGTTGCAACATTTGCAGCAGCAGCAACAACAACAGCAACAGCAGCAACAACAACAGCAGCAGCAGCAGCAACAACAACAGCAACAGCAAAATCAACAGCAGTCTCAACAACAAACGCAACAACAACACGCTACGTTCCAGCAGCTGAACGCGAAAGCCAGTCTCGCTGCGTTTCTACAGGCGCAACCAAATAACACTACTGCCATTCTGGATTCTTCGACCCTAACTGCGATTAATAATAAGAAGAATCAAACGAAGAACAGTGCGACCGTGCAAATACCCGCCGCGATCGTCTTTAACCTGCCCAAGCCAACGAAATTAAATGGCTCGTTGCTGAGCGCGTTGGTGGCGCAGGCGCAGGCTCAGCAACAACAACAACAACAACAACAACAAACTGTTACTACAGAGGATGGGAAACCACCGCCTCCTCAGTACGACGAGGCAGCGAAGCTTCTAAAGGTAAGACCACATTTTTTGCTTTTGAATTTAAATCGTACGATGGTGAAAGAAATTTAACTGTGGCGGTTCCACTTCGATTGTCAGGTTAAAATCGAACCGGTGCAAAAGAGTCACATCAAGAGTCAAGTCGTGGACGACGTGTTGGAGATCCTGATCAAGAACGGCGAGCTACCACCGAGCGCCGCGCAGGATCCAGCCACACCGACGACGCCCAACAGACAGCTCCAACAAAATTTGGTGTTCACGGCGCCAGCGGACAGCCAGACGCACTCGTTGGTTTTTACCGCTGCCAGTCCAATCAGTCCGATCAGCCCGATTGCGATGGAGGTTTCCCAGAGCGATTGCGTGAGTTCACCGGCGCCGGCGCCACCGCCACCGCCTCCCTTGCCTCTGGCGACCTTCTCTATTCAGCTGCCAACCTCGTTACAACAGTTACAGCAGCAGGAAGAGATCTCGTCGTTCAACGCCGACCTGTTGACCTCGGAGGCCGATCTGGACGCCGCGATGCTTCTCAGCCCGCAGTCCGCCCAGCAAGCATCGCCGGATCCTCAACCTCCTCAAGAGGTAACGTCGTCGGACAACGCGAATTTAGACCTCAAGGTACGCCCAATCGCGAACCGAGCGCTCGTCGTTCCCGTCGAATACTCACGAATGTGTCCGTTTGTTCGTTTCAGGAGCTCGAGTTGGACCTCGAGACCCTCGACACAATGGACTTCAGCCAGCTAGATTGCGACCTGGGTGTCAAGATGGAGGCACCTCAGGAGCTGATGGATATTGGCGACATGCCCATGGACATGGACGATCCCGACTGGCTGGACTCACTGATGCCACAGTCGCCGCCGACCTCGTCCACGACGATCTCGAATCATCAGCCAGCACCGCCGACCAGCCTGTCCAGCGGCACCGACATTTACGACCCGTTGCTAGCCAGTAGCCAAGATCCGTTTGATCTCTTCAACATGGAGGACTCCGACTTCAAGATGTCGTCCGACTTGTCGCTAACATGGGACAAAGTCGACTTTGCGACCTAGCCCGAGATCTTCTCTCGGTGCTCGGCCTTGTGTACTTAATCAATCATCACGTGTCAACGGGAAACGGAAGAGGATCCAGCGGAAGGCGCGCGCGCACACACACACACACACATACACACAGGGACAACCGGTGACGTGGCAGGGGCAAATGTGCCACGCGTGTTTGCGATCGATCTGTGACTGATTTTCTGGTGCATTTTTTCTACGAGTCGTAATTTTCTTTTGCAGTCGCTTGCCCTGTTTTTCCAAGCCAGCAACTCGGGATCGACAATTTCGCTGTGCAATTGTCCCGTGGACCTTCGAACAGTTGTACTTACGCGCGTATCGCGACTTACGCTTCTCGGTATCGAGCGGAGAACTTTTCTTACGAAAACGGAACTAGAAATGTAGCTAGCTGTATGTAATTTTCGCGAAATCGAAATTTCTCTAGGTGAGTGATTCAAACAGTGACAAAGAATACATGTGCATGGAATTGCGAGAGAGAGAGGGGATCGTGGCGTGAGAACGCAAGGGTGAGAGCGAGACCGCGAAGCAATCGTTTTTCTAAGGGGTTTTTCTATAATAGAGGATAATTGTCATCGGTGCACGAATAATAACTTTGGTCTTCCTCGGTCAGTATGAGAACCAATGCATAGAATCCGTCGTTTCCTCCGTTTCGTTGGATCGATCGTGCATTATCGCAATCACTCGAGATCTTAACGAATCGATCGAACGATCGGTCGTTCGAAAGGAATGAAGATGAGGACGACGAAACGACGTGTACGAATTTCCCGCGACCGGAAATAATAATGATAATAATACAACGACGATATCTTCAAAATTCTCCAAAGAATCACCTTACGAGCGTTTTTAGCTAGTTTCTACTATCCAGTCTACAGTCGTGTGTTGCTTGAGTTTTTCATAACTGCGAAATAGCGTGTGTGTTAAGCAGGAAGACGGGAAAGTTGCGTTCGTATCTGTTTTCCTCGTATGCTTCTCCCTTCCAGCCCTCGTTTCCCTCAGACCCCGCCCCGCGGGAAACAGCAGCATATTCAATCGCAATCGGAATACTTATTTACGAGGAAATGAATATAATTTTGCAACGGTTGTGAAACGGCTGTATACATGTGAAATACAGTGTACGTTGAGTTCGAGAGCAATAATGCGTTCGATGTAACGAAAAGGAAAAAAAGAAAAAGGAAATTTGATTTGAAAAAGAAAAAAACACAAGGAAAACCATGAGAAAGCAAGCTCGACGGCTTTCCCGCACAGCTATGTATAATTTTTTCTAAGGCAGAGAGCATGTGATGTTAGAGGTTACACGTACATATTTTAATCAATCGATCGCATAGAAAATTTTTCGGGAATGGCTGCGGACAAAAGGTGTGCCGATGTCAGGGTATCGTGCGGTTCTCCTGTTTCTTCGTTTTTCCCTTTACGAATCTTTTTTGTTGTTTTTTTGTGACATTCCATGTTCTCCAAACGAGCAAGAGACCGAAGCTACGCGTACCACGAGCCGCGCTTTTGTTCATGAACTTGTGCAAAAGTTAAGAAGAACTCGTCTCAGAATTTTGTTTGGCCGATCGAAGCTTCCGACCTGTACGCCTGTACTCTGCGCTGCGAGTTCAATCGGAGACGCAGCCAGTTCGTTTAAATCGGACGGTGTCGAAAATGTTGTTACACGGATCAAACATAGGAAAAAAAAAAAAATAGGAAAAACACAGGAAAAAAAAAAAAAAAAAAAAAGAAGAAGTAAAGAAGCCTTGCATTTTTCTGAGACGTTCTTTGCAGAACCAAGTGACTTCGTACGCCAACGTAACGATAAAGGATCGCACTGCCTAAATCGGTAATAGAGAGCGAACGTGTTGAATGAGTACAGTGTCGTTTAGCGTGAAAATGTACGTGAGTGCGTCAGCGAAACAGTGTCAGCGTATGTGATCAGCGATGGTGCTAATTGAAAACCCTCCTTCAAGCTATCAATTATCCACGAGACGTATCCACGATTGAATCGCAAAGCAATCGATTTCGATTTCTCTGGCTCGTGATTATCCTTTGTTAAAGTAAACGGAATATGCCTGTCAATTTTTACAGACGGCACGAACGAATTCGAATTCGGCAAATGGCAGAAATGCTTTGTCGAGTCGATCAGGCGCGATCCCATATTTTCACGTAGATAGAAAGTGGCACACTGGCAAGCAAATACATACCGTCGTCCTTCACCCCCCTCCCCCATATCGCACAACGAAGCAGCAAACATATGCAACATTCCAATGTTCACATGCAATAGAGAAACATCACACGAGCCCCGAGACACCATGCTCCTCGTAGAACACTCGTCCAAGTAATCAGTTCGCGGCGCATCCTCGTTTCGCGGTAATTCTCACTTTAACGTGTCTGTCGTTCTCGGCCGTGATTCGACCCGGATTGTAAATATTCTCACCTCGAAACGTTTTCATGGAAATTTACCACACGGTTGAATCGTAATTACGAATGAAAATGAGCGACGAGCAAGGCGCAAGTGCGTTCGAAACGAAACTCGACGCTTGACGCGCGTGTCGTTAACCGGCACACGGACTTGCAGCGCCCTCTCGCGTTTCCGGCCAAAGTCAATTCAAAATCCGTGCATTTAAGTCGAAACTGCTTCCGTTTGCATCTCATCTGTTCGATCGAATCGTATCCGACATCGCTTTCTAACTACGCTACTAACTCTGCATTTAAATTCCGTATAACGCGAGAAGGAAAACATGGGGAAAAATAAGTAGCGTTCCCGCGGGAATGATAGAGAGAACATGGTGCGTAGATCGGGGTAAAGAGTCGTGCCAAAAATCCCCTTGCCGCCGCGTATCGCTTCGTCATTGTAATTGTATCACCCGTTGCCATGACAATAAAAGTTTGTAAAATATTGTATCATACGTAAATTAGAGTCACGTGTCACCGCCGATATGTCGCCCATGAAACTTGGCTTGCTGTACGAATGTATTTTAGGATAAAGCAATCGCGATACTTAATCGCGCGTAAGGGACGACAAACGGGCGAAAGACCAGCGCCATCAACGTCAGCATATAGCGTACGATCCCTCATCTTTTTTTGTTTCTTTTTTTCTTTTTTTTTTTTTCTAACGCATCGCAGCAATCATCGTTGCTTAGCATTGCAATCCTGTTGTAAATTCTTCTTCGAATCATGAATCATGAAATCTATCGATGATTGATTGATTTGTCAGGCTGTGCGAATCTGATAGTCTGCCGTGAAACGCGTGAAAGTGTCTTTGTTTGTATAATCAAGCGTATGAGAGTATTGTCCAACGAACATACGAACAACAAGTAGAAAAAAATAATAATAATAATAATTAGGTAAAATTTTACGGGACGAGACTCGTCTGTATATAGAGTTTTTGTGAAATATACTTGTAATGATATGCTACGTGCGGTTATGCTAAAAGTGATGAAAACTAATGTAATACGGACACGAATACGCGCGTACACACACATGCATACAATCACACGAACATATTTTGTATGAGCATGCGAAAAAAGAAAAAAGGTATAATTTTTGTTAAGTATCTATGAATTTATTGTAATGTACGTTTAAGTAACGATCACGTAATTATTGCTAGAGAGAGAGTGTTATTTATTTTTATTTGTTGCAAATTTATCGATTGCCTTCCATTTGAGTAAATAAATAAATCTAAAGTTATTCGCTAAGCTGTTTGTTTCTTTCCCCGAACATTCATGTATATTCGAGCATTTTGCAATTTTAAATTTTAAAAAATCGCTGAAGGTTACGTGCGCAAACGCATGCGCAATATACGATTCCGAGCGACGGAGTTTGTCGTACTTAAACGTCAAACTTGGTTAACGTTATTGCGTCTCTCAGAAATTCGATAGTGAACAAAAATTGATCAAGTACAAAAGAAATGAAAATCTTCAAATATGCATAGTGCTAATTACGTAGAAACAGCGTCTTGGCAAGCAAAACGCAATCAATTTCTTTACAGTTATCTACGTTTCGTACCTTACAACACAAATCATATTGCAAACATAACCTCGGAGATATTTATACGCTAATTTGTTTTAGTATAAAATTCTTAAAAATTTTAACCGACAGTTGGTTTTATCGTTGCATTATCCTGGCAAGTGACTAACTACAGTACAATTAAAATGATACTCTATTAATTCAGAGTTTCTCTTTATTTTTAGTATTTTACTAATTATATATATCGTGATATGCTATTTATAACATGGACACATGATCACAGAAAATTTGTTTTACCATGGGTAATATATTTTAACAGAAATTACAGTTTTCAAAAGGTGCAAATCAAGAAGTCACAATGAAACGCAAACCAAAAATAATATCGTCTGATGCAACTGTTCCAAAGAAGCATCATTGGGCAATGGGTTTACTTGTTTCTATGGAAGATCCTCAGTATAAAGTGAAGGAAGACGATAAAGTAACTGTCATCAAAGATAAATATCCTAAAGCCCAATATCACTACTTAGTTATACCAAAAGCAGACATTCCATCGTTATGGCATATAAAAAAAGAAAATGAAGATTTAATGATACATATGCACTGTGTCGCCGAGGACTTAACTAGGCAACATAAAGAATCTGAGTTTCTGTATGTATTACAAGTTGTTACTGTAACGTTACTTTATGTTATAATATTATTTTACGTTATTTCACGCAGCATTGGATATCATGCAGTACCAAGTATGCAGAGATTACATTTACATGTAATAAGTACAGATTTTAACAGTCCTTGTCTAAAGACCAAGTATCATTGGAATTCGTTTACGACTCCCTTCTTTTTACATTCGGCAGGTAAGTGTATCTATATCTTCTTAACAGAAAATATACAGAAAATACATGTCATTTTTTACGAATCGTAGATATTTGCAATCAGTTGCGCGAGAAAGGTGAACTGAAAAAATTGAAATCGGAGGAGAGCGCGCAACATTTGAACACTCCATTAAAGTGTCACAAATGTCCGACCACTCCGAAAAATATGCCGGATTTAAAAAGGCATTTGTTGGCGCATTTTTCCGGCCGAAATAATCCTTTCGACCCTTGAGTAAAGCAAAAAAACGATCGTTATCATCAAAGATATACTTTGAAGAGAGTAATAAATTATTCAAGTAGCTTTTTCTTCGTTCTATTTTCTTAAGTTGTAACTAAACTAAGTAATAAAAGTATTCATATGCAATGTTAGTATTCATATGAATTAATGTTGAAATGATGAAAACTCTAATTAGAGTGCCGAATGATGTTAAATATTGTAATCAATAGATAATGCGCAATGACTGTAGTGTAAATAAATACACATTCTGTATATAATTACCAAAAATTTATTGGATTCCTTCCGATTTAAACAGAAAAATAAAACAAAATAGTAATTTTCAAGTAGGATGGGAAAGGTCGTGGTCATTGATAACACAAAGACGTACGATATTTCGGAAAATTTACTATAAATAAATTTGATGTTAATATTAATAGGTCTTGTCGCCTATAATATCAATTACATGCTAACTATTTACAGAGTCTTCTTATCCAATGTGAAGTATTTAATGTGTATAAGTAAACCGTTGTGTAGGTGTTGGCGTGTAAGTGTAATTTAATCTGTATACATTTAATAATACTGCAATTAATAGTTGAATCGCCTTTGTTATGCCGAAACAGTAGGCATTTTAATAATCGCAAGGCCTTGGCTGTTATTGCTTGCGTAATTTAAATTAATACATTCGAATGTTTCCCTTTCTTTTTACATACACGTGTTCTCTCGCATGATTTCTTTTAAGTATTCGTTCTCAACTCTTGCGAGCGCATAAATTAAATTAGCTATGTATCATTCGCGTCGAACACCACTCAACAAATACACTAGAGATTTTTCTTTAAGTTCAGCTAGAGTAAGTGAACTATAATAATAATAAAAAAAAAAAGGAGGTAAGCGTCGCCCTTTGGGGTTAGGAATCTCAAGACCAGTCTCCAAAACCGACGGAAAACTATTTAATAAAAGCGACCACCTTTTCCCTCGACAGGAGCCGGCGCTCAGGAAAAAAAAAAAAAGAAAAAATATACGTTTCCACTTGAAAGTTTGCAATGTCTACATAAAACGTAGAGCCTGCAAAGTTTGCAATAGCAGAAACGTCGCACACCACACTCCGCATCACCGACCCACGATTTGAAAACGTTCTTTAGGGTGGATGACAGGGCAGTTGACGCATTCTTTCTTCGGAAAGGAAGCAGTTCGTCGAGACAACGAGGAACTATATAATATCGTGAACGATCGAAGCGCCGTTTCTGATAAAAACAACAACAATTCATCATACGCTTCTAAAATTTTGAGAATGCCCTCGACACGTGCTTCGTTTTGACAGAAAAACTGCGTGCTGGTGGTTCATTTTACCTAACGCTACCGAGACGCTATTCTCTAGAGCGGAAAAAAGAAAAAGAAAATAGAAAGGGATGGGGAGAGGGAGTCTCAGCGGCAACAACGATCGAATATACTACCCTCCTCGCGATCAATTCTCACTAATTGAGGAGAAAGAAACGACGTGAGGAACTGGACGATCGTCGAGTCTGTGCGCCCCGTTTTCGCCCGCAAGCACCGTACGTGGCACGCCAAAAGCGGTCATTTCGGAAAGCCACTGGGCGCAAGGACAATGCCGATCCGTAAACGAACCACCATTTTTTCGAGCATACTCGCGCGGCATCGTAGGCACGACGACCTGACCATCCTCCGTCTAATCCTTCCCTGAATACCCTGTTTAAGTCTCCTAAATATCGCGAGGCGAACGAGGGGGATGGGGGGAGGAAGGGAGGGAGGGAGGGAGGATTCCGACGCGTCTATAGTACAACGTGTAATGGAGATGGCGCGATCAAGTCGTGGCAAGGGTAACGTCAACAAAGTATTAAATCTAAGCGCGTGTTCCGCCTAAAATCTACGAACGTTTATACACGATTTTCCTAACTACTATTCACAATTCATAAATATTTTATATAACTATATGCATCTATGTGTGTGTGTGTGTATATATATATATATACTTATATATATATAATATATATATGTATATAGAATATTTATGTATAGATAATATACAGCTGTATCATACACAGTTGGGCCACGGCTCGGTCGTGCGTGGGTAAAGTGAATTCGAATAGCGTTTCGGTAGGTCGACGCGATAAACGTGGCAGTATTATTTACAAAGTACCTAAAATTATGCCTAAAGTGAATAGAGAGTAGTAATATAAGTTACAGAACGCATTATAAACAAGTGTACGCGTATATACACGCGACGCGCACGCATACGTATGCGTGTATTTACGCATGCAGTAACAACGCTGTAATAGGAATAGTAATAGATACAGTAATAGCACTAATAATAATAGTCGCAGTGGTGGTAGCGGTAATAGTACTAAATTCGTATGTGAATTCCTACACGTAAACGAGGCGTGTAATCCTTGCTAATAACGCGTAAACGTAAACGATAAAAAATAAATAAACGCAGGACGAAAACGGCGAGTGTAATAAATTAAGAAAAGATCGCGTGTGAGAAAAAAAGTATGAAAGAAAAAAAGAAAACAGAACCGTTCTTCAAATTACGTTGGTAATTACGATGAGAGAAAAATACTTATAGGTTGGTAATACGGCGAAATAGTTAATTATAGTTAACTACAAATCGTAGCAGCGTTACTAAATACTAGAAAAATTAGAGTAGTAGTAGTAGTAGTAGTAGTAGTAGTAGTAGTAGCAGTAGTAGTAGTAGCAGTAGTAGTAGTAGTAGTTTAGTAACAGTAGTAGTAGTAGTAGTAGTAGTAGTAGTAGTAGTAGTAGTAGTAGTAGTAGTAGTAGTAGTAGTAGTAGTAGTAGTAGTAGTAGTAGTAGTAGTAGTAGTAGTAGTAGTAGTAGTAAGAACGACAACAACAATAATTTGAACGCAACGAGTGTGACGGTGTATATGTTTGTGTGTGTGATCCTCGCAAATCTAAACGGGGTACTACTTTTCTTTCTTAAAGCTATCCCTTTTTAAACAATTCTATTAGCTATCTACTTGATTTATATGGTCACATTCAAGTGCCAAGTCTTTCGCGGGGAGAGAACGTTCCTCCCATCACCACCACTCTTCTTTGTACAACTGAATATGCTAATTCCACTTCTCTCTTCTTCTATCTTTTCATTTAGACAACCACTAAAGATTAATTCCAATTAAGACCTAAACACTGTTCTTCTAGTTCCCAGCTGTACACATTGTTCGATCGCGTCCACGAGGGCCAGGTCGGAGGCGAAGAAAATCAGACTATGAAACGAACGGTAAAAACGCCATGGTCGGACAACGATTTTTTTGTACTTACAAATATATATATATATATATACACATATATGTATATATATATATGTATATATATATATGTATATATATATATATAACTATGTATACAATTATATGCTTTACGAAGCCTGCTCTTCGTGACATCGCGCTAATATTTACAATGTATCGAGGAGAAAAAGGGGTAACGAACAACGAGAAGAATACTGTAAGATGAAGAGAGCAAGAGATCCAACGGAATAACGCGCAAAATTCCGCAAATCCCTTTCAGGCAACGTAAACTGCTTATTAAAGCTGCAAAAGCGGCGATGTTGTCCTCCACTGCACTTTTTTTTTAAATCTTTTTTTTTGGTTAACTTCGACTATATAAATTGACGTTCTAGATTCGTAAAACCGACAGCGAGCACAGAACTATCCATCGTGCGAGTCACACGCGCGTTCTCATGCCACCGCCGTCGATTTTCACTTCTAAAAAAAAAAAAAAAAAAAAAAAAAACTCGTTGCAACTTTCTATATAATTTTGGCTATATTTGGAACAAAATTGCTACATGCTGCTATTGCTTTAAACGCGAATGATCGACGTACGCCTGGCCTCCATTCACATTATAATTTACAGTTTTTACATCTTCCCCTTCCTTCCCACCATCCAGGTACTATGTATATATGTTTTCACGTCTCTTCTCCCGTTATGTTACGAAACGTCAGTTTTTAACATGATGAAATTTTGAGCGTGATACCCCGATTACGCGTCACGAATTATAAATAACAAAAATTTGCACCGGCAAACAACTTTATTTTCCTTTCTCCGCGACGAAAGTAACGCGGACTGCCAAGCGACCTCGATCACGAACATTACGTCACACAGGCAGCAGCACAACTACACTGTGAATACACACAGCTAAAAAACCTTGACTAAAAATTTCGCTATTCTTGGTGTGTTCACGTGCTAGAAACATCGTGCAGCATTTTCAAGGTTCTCCAAGTTGGACAACAAATAGCAAAACGTAACTAGTGAAAAAATCGGTAACTGCACGATTACATGTTTTTCCCAGTTTGCTTGTTCTCTCTACGCTAACGCTTTGAATTTTTATCTAGAAAATTGTTCTAAGTTGTCCGTAACGCTTCGAGCGCGTGTTGGAACGCTAACTTACTCTAGAATGTACCTCTCCTAACGCCGAGTTACACGCTAACAAACGATCTATATAAACGCCTCCTCTGGCCACAAAACGGGTAATGATACACATCGATGATCACACCTCGCGGACATTGTTGTTACCATAATCGGCGAAACGTTCATTCGCTCCGTTTCCATCCGAACCAATCTGTGTTTGTCAGTCTTCTGTTTACGCGGTGGACTCCTGCAGACCGTAATAATGGACTCGCATGTTCTCGATCGCTCTACACCACTCTAATGCGAATCCCTCGGGATCTTCGAGATAGTACGTTCTGTTTGGCTGTAACAGGCAAACAACGACAACGAATTACAGAGAAGCCGCAAATGGAAAAAAAAAAGAAAAAGAAATGTGGAGCGCAACGAAGGACACTTACCGTGTGAACGAAGAAGATTTTAAAGCTCTTCGGCTCGACCCTGAGTTCCGGGCTCCAGGGTATCTCACCCTTAAGCACCATGTTTACAGGGTCAACGTAATACAAATGCGGTCCGGTTGTGAGCAGGAGCATCCTTCGTCTAGCAAAGAGACCTTTCCTCTTGTTGACGAATCCCTGTTTCAATATCAGGTTACCCTCCACGAAGCTATCCCACTGGTTCGAGGAACGTTGCTTCTCCAGCCGGTTCCTGATCTCCTCCGGCGTTAGGTCGGTGATGTTACTACCGTCAGCGGTGGTGGTCCTCGTTCTTCTCGGTTTCTCCACGATCGTACTGGTCTGCGCGGGTTTCTCACGCTCGGCGGTGGTATCCTCGTCGTCGTCGTCGTCGTCGTCGTCGTCCTCGCCGATGCCCAGACCGAGAAGCCTGGTGAGTTGTTTGTCGTCGAGGCCGGGTTCCAGGTGATCGGGAACCCTGTACTGCGACCGAAGCTCCTCGTTCTCCGACGTGCCAGGTAAGTAGGGATAGATCGGCGGTGGTGTCTGCTCGTGGAGCGTTTCAAAGTCGACACCCTCGAAGAACGGATGCGCCCTGATACTGGGATAACCGGCGCCGTGCTCGTCCTGGGCGCCCAATCTCTGCGTTGGGTCGAGTACCAATAGCTGACTGACGAGGGACCTCGCCAGCTCGCAAAACCCGTCGGGGATCTCGTACTCGAGTTTCAGGATCTTTTGGAATATCATGTACTCGCTCCTCGAGCGGAACGGTGGCAGACCAGCGACCATCTGGTAGATTATACAGCCGAGGGCCCAGAGATCGGAGGCTCTGCTCGTTTTGTCAGTTAGGAGCTCTGGTGACACGTACTGAGCGGTGCCAACGAACGAGCCCCTACGTTCTCTTCGGTACGGTTGTTGTTGTTGTTGTTGTTGTTGTTGTTGTTGTTGTTGCTGCTGCTGCTGCTGCTGTTGTTGTTGCTGCTGTTGCGAATCATCCGTCGCGGGATGCGTCGTCACCGATGCCTCCGGATCTTTCAGGATCTTCGCACTACCGAAGTCGGTAATGAGCACGTGCATCTTCTCGTCCAGCAGTATGTTCTCTGGCTTGAGGTCGCGATGGATGATGCCGAGCCCGTGAAGGTACTCGAGGGCACGGAGAATCTCCGCCGAATAAAATTTGGTGCATTCGATGTCGAACGAGCCAACCTTGTTGATATACGGCAGGAGCTCGCCGTTCTTCGCGTACGACAGGACGAAGTAGAGTCTCTCCATATCTTGGAAGGTGCAGAACAGGCGCACGAACGAATGCTTCGCGCCCGCGAGCATGTTCAACACCTCCTTCTCTCGTTTCACGTATTCCGTTTTCTTCTCCTTGATGATATGACGTTTATCGCACACCTTGATCGCGTACTCCTTCCCGGTGTGGATATCTTTGGCGAGGTAAACCTACGGCGGTCGATCGAAATAACGTACTCGTTAGATCGATGTATCATTCGTGGCGTACGCGACCGAACACAATGGGGAGAGAGAGAGAGAGAGAGAGAGAGATTGAGTACGACGGGGAGGAGAGGACTGGCTATTCGGTTGTGAGAGAGAAAAAGTTTCAGGGACGACTGCTACTACGGCCGTACGAGAGAAACTTTCTTCGTAACAAGGGGAAAGTTTGAGAGGAATCACATCGGGGGGGGGGGGGGGATCCAAGGAAGGGCGACACTTTTTTCCTTCTCTCGCCCGATTCCCTCCCCTTCCCCTCTCCGCCAAGTGTAATTCAGAGTTTCTTAATGATTTAATCGAGTTAACGGGATAATACACTTACGGTGGAGAAGCTCCCCTCGCCGATCGCCTTGCCAAAGATGAAGTCCTTGGGAGTCCGCTTGTGCGTTGGCGGGTTGATGGTGGTGAGGGCCGGGTTCGTGGTCGGCGAAACCCGCGGCGCCAAGGTGTTGGGTGGCGCTACCACACCATTGGTCACATCGTTTGTTGGTGGAGACATTTTGGACACCGGCCCCTCCACCGTTACTGCCGGCTGTGGCGAAACGGTAAGCGCCTGGTTCGCCACACGCTGCAACAGAGAGAAAACGCCGACGACTTCATTACTCGGTGGTCCACGGAATTATTCGGAATTTTCTTGCGTCGCAACAACTTACGGACGTGGACTTCGTTTCTTTGGAAAACGTTTGCATATTGGTGGCATATTCGTTTCTCGAGAAAAAGTGCTTTTTCTATGTACGTGAAAGCGACGAACGTGATTACGATTACGCTATAATTGTTGGGACGGAGAGAGACGTTTCTTTCCGTACGAAAACGGTTCGATCGCTTCGCGGTGACGGCGCGAAGAGACCATTGGCCCTTCTCATCCCGCCAACGATCGCCTAGTACCAGGAAATCAAGCGCCGGAAGTGATATCAGCACTACTGACACTACTGGCTGTGTCGCGCAATTTAGAACGACAGACTCGTTTAATTGTCCTGCCGCACGACGATTTCGTGTCAAGCAAAAACATTCAAAATGTCATTTCTAACGGATTATTGGTACATATAATCAACAATCTTGGCACGAGTAGCTCTGCAAGAGCTACATCTTGTTCCTTTTACCTAAATGTACGCCGAATCGTAGTAACACGAGACGTGGTGGGGAAATTAAACGAAACAAACGGCAAGGGGAGGGGGAGAGAGGATTTTGCTGTGCACGCACGCGAGCGTGATTTTTAAATCGCTTCATTTCCGGTTCGAAAGACGATCGCGCCATTTTCGCTTGCCGCTTCCTTCCTCCCTCCCATCGCCATTGTGTACTTCCGTCCAAAGACGGATTCCGCGTTATACCGTGAGGCCGGTCACAAAAGAAAGGAACAAGTTCTCATCCTCGAACAAGAGAATCCGGATGATCCTCCGTCGGAATGCTCTCCTTTCTTCTCTGACCTTCCCTCTTCTCTTTTCTTCTCCCTCCTCCTCTCGCGGCTGCGGCAGGAACGGTCTTTGACCGTTCCCCAAACCTGCACGCCCGTTGACTCCTCAAACAAGCTTTTCGCCGGGCAGAAGGTACAGGAAATCCGCGTTGCGAGCAACCTCTCGGCGTAAATATCGACGACGTCTTAACGAGACGCCGTTATTGCAAAAGAAACAAAAAAAAAAAAAAAAAAAAAAAAAAACAAAGAAAAATGAACGACAGAAGATTCGAAAGGGAAAGATGGCTGGAGCTAATAAAGCGAAAACGTGGCAAAGACATTTCGTTCGCCCGAAAAATATGGCGCGTACATTGTCAAATCAGGCCGCAGTTAAATTTTCAAAAACTTCTGCTTTCAGAATTTCACGGCGTTGCTCGTCCAATGAAGGACTTCAACGAATTAATCAAGTCAATGGTGACAGAAGAAGAAGAAGAAGAAGAAGGCAGACCACAGGAAGAGATGGTGAGCAAGAGAAAGAGGGATTTATATTTAGACAATGAAAACGCAAGTCGGTGGCAAGGCCCTTTCTTTCATCCTCTTTATCTACCTTTTTCCTCGTTCTTCTTTCCAGGCCGGTTACGAGGCGGGCCCCACGGCGTCAACCATCCGTGTCAGGACGTCGACCTCGTCGAGCATTTGCCCGAGAGCCACCCAGCAGCGGCCCTACTCCCTCTGCTTGGCTGGCTTTCGCTTTGCCCCGCTAGTTTATTTATTTGCTTATCTATTCCTTGGTCCCCTGACTCTCGTCTACTTCTCTTACCCTCTCTTTCTATCTGTTTCTCTCTCTCTCCCTCCCCCTATATATATATATATATATATATATATATATGAGAAAGAGAGAGAGAGAGAGAGAGAGAGAGAGAGAGAGCGAGAGAGCAAGGGGAATAACCACCGACGGATACCGCAGGATAGAGAGCAGCGTCGATCGCTAGATATCAAGGAGAGAAGTCTCGAGCAGAGGGGACTCAGATAATCGATATACCGACTAACGTATCCACTAGACGACCTCGCAATTTGCTTAGATCGTAGATATATATGCTGTTCGAGAGTATCAGAGAGAGCGCGCGCCCCGTTTAAAATAAACCGCTCTCTTGCGTAGATAGCCGTGCGATATGCACGCACGCATATACTCTCAATCTCGGCGACCTAGACGAGTCGTAAACGACAACGCGACATTTCGATTCGCCGATGACCCTGCGACACTTTCGCGTCACGTTCCTGCCTGGCCCCTCCCCCACTCGCCCCCTCGGCTGAAACGGACCGCGGGGTCGCGGGGAACGCGCATCATCTCGCGGCTCGCAAGACCTGCGATCTCGCCGCAGCGAAAAAGAGAAGAGAATCCGACGATGGGACGACATCGCGAGGGAATATTTCGCCGGGAGGGCGAAAAACCAGAACGTTTGCGATCGATCGAAAAACGAAGAAAAGAAAAAAAAAAGAAGTCGGTGTCAGCGGCCGCGTCCGTTAAACTCTTCACCCCTCGTGTGTCCCTTCGCGCGCGTGCTTCTTCTCTCTATCCTCCCGCGATTGCTGAATCACCCTGTACACACAACCCAGCAGCATTCCAACGGACATTCTAATTTTAGCCTTGCTCGTCTCGTCTCCTTCTCTCGCGGACAAGCGCATTCTCTATCCGCGCGGCTTGTAACGCTCACCACCGTCCTCGGCCTCTCTCGCTCGCTCGCTCGCGAGGTTATGTTTTTCATGCAGCCTGCCGTGTGCTGCCCTCTGCCGATGGTACGCGACACTTTCTTCTCTTTTCTCCTTTCCCTCGGTATCCACGGTGGCCAGACGAAGCGAGAGAGACGAGCACGAGGAACGGCGGGAAAGAGACAGGAGAGCAATGATCGTATACCCCCACCGTGTCGCATCAGGCTTTTTGCCGGCTACCAGAAGGGACTACGCCTATTGGCGCAGGCGGCCAGCACTTTTGCCCGTGAATGAGATGTTTTGCATTCGCAGACGCTGAGAAACGTGTCGTGCGCGGGCTGCGCGACTAAATTGGAACACGCTACGGCCCAAGCTGCCTCATCGTCGAGAGAGAGAGAGAGAGAGAAAGAGAAAGACTGGCAAAAGTCGACTTTCCAGCAAACGCGATCTCTCTCAGCCAAGAAAAATTAATGTTTCACAAGCGAGAGCCTTTTGTCATCGATCTCCAGTGTGCACCTAATCCACCTCTGATCGAAGCTCATTTCTTTTTAAAAAGCGCTGTTACAGCTAAGAGAATATAGTCCAAGAAGCTTCAGGATACGCTGCGTATTCGATTCACTTGCCTCCACAAAGGAGGATCGAACGGAAAAGCAACTAGTCGTACTCGAACATTATATTCCGACTTCGTTGCATCGTTATTGTCGCTTATTTTCAATTCAAATCTATTTATGTAAAAAAAAAAGCACATCCATCAAAGCAGTACCGGTTAGCATGCAACTGGACACGTTAGGTGCAAGAGGTCATTTCGTGACATATCGTGAAGGAAAATACGATTTGACTTTATACAATTCATTCTTCAGCAGAATGGTATGTACCACTTTGGGTTTATTTACATGTGTCATGCATGAGAAACGTGTTACTGGATATTGCATAAACTTACGAAGGGACATCGGGATAATTGTAAACAGTCGTCAGTCGAATTGCTCTCGTACTACCAACAACGTATCGATCGCTAATCGAAATTATGACTGCGGCTGCTATCGAGGGAAATCAATCTTGCGTGCGAATATTTACACGAATTGATGACTGCGGGCGCTGTTAACAACGTAGCCACGAAGAATATTCGGTGTAACGTACGGTTTGGAAAGCATTCGGTGTCATTGACCAACTCTGGCCGAGCCATTGCCGCGCACGATCGCTCAAGTTTTTTTTTTTTTTTTTTTTAGTTTTTCTTTCCGAGTATCATCGGGAGATAAGCGTGTACCCATCGACAGAGATCGAGCTACGTCGCGCGTCGTGACCAACACGGCCACAAAACTGTTTGCTTTCACATCCTATCGTATAAACACGCGGTCGATCCAAACATGTTTTTTCGGTCGCGGACTCCGATCAGCGCTACGAATGATCCCTCTCTCGCTCTCTTCGCCTGTACTCGACTGTAGTGGAATTTTGCCATCACACCGAGTTCACGTGTACCAAGTTGGGAACGCGGCTCCGATCTCGAGCCTCGATTTGTGCCAGTTCGATGCTTCCCAGCGTTTCTTACGCGATAGTACCTCCATTGCCGAAACACATCGGAATGTCGATACGCGAAGATTATGTATTTAGTCGATAGTCACCAATCTTTTGACGCGCGCGATAAAACAACGCTATAAATTACCTGCTGCATTTGCTTTTGTTTACGTTGACCGTAACTTGTCGAACATATTTACCAATGTTAATAAATTTCCAGTCTCAATTTTCGCGAACGTAATAGCATCGTCGTGACGGTTTCCGTTTTCTACGGATGTACATGTATTTTCGAGCTCGTAAACAGGACACGTCACTGAATTCTTTCGTCGGATCGCGAACGAATATCAAAAGATCGCATTCTATCGAGGGAATTATTATTCCTCGTCGGAGGAGACACTACTTCGAATGGGGGAATTTCTATAAAGTTCGCGGCTCGATAGCGAACGTAAACAACTTTCGAACCACGGCTTGATTACGTCGCCGTGTTTTGGAACCCAAGGGCTCCGGGCGAATTTATTCAAAATTCGAGTGAGCGTAAATTATTCATGCTGCGAGGCAGTGTGTTAACCTCGTCCTTCTTTCACCTCTTTTTCGCCACGTCGGATCTGCATACACACACTGTTTCTTTCCCGTTTCCACAAAGTCGCCAGAATCTCAACCGAAAAATCCGAACCCATTCTCAGAGCGTCGTTCACGAAGGTTCCAAGAATTTTCAGAATAATTCCAACGACACGTCCCTTTTTACCGAGAGATACGCCGTCGAAATGGCGCGAACAGACGCCCTTGTTTGACGTTTCAACGCGAGAGAGATATCATCAACTCGGCGGGTTTTCCCGCCAAGGGAAAAATCAACAATCGAACAACCACGATCACTCGAGAGGCAAGTATACGAGGTAAAAATGAAAATGATCGAACTGTCGCAACGCAAATAATTACCGGTCACTGGGAGGACGCGTCTTTTAAAGTACAATGTTACCACACTCGTCGGGGAACAGTATTCGCGATCCGTGGGAACGTTTCTCCAGACGATTCTCAGATGTTTGACCGAACGGAGGAATAGTGTAGCTCTAGACTTGCTCCGTTCGCGAGAGCGAGTTTCGAAGGGACGTTTCGATGGATTTTCATGAAATTATAAATAGTCGAGTTTCATTGGCTGAGAAGCGTTAGTCCATTGTCAACGGCGACCAATTCCCTAAAGCGGCCACTGCGGGGATCTGATCGAACAATTTGTAAACAGGAATGCACGTTTCCCTGTTTTCCGCAAGAACAGGCACTTGTACGAGGAGAGTTAGCCGCGCGGCGTTACACTCGATCACACCTTTCGCGGACTTTGGCTCGTTATTTTTCTTCCCGTATAATAGCGCGCACGCTCTCTCAATTTACGAGAGACTATGTTGCAGGGGCTGTGTGTGCTTTCTTCTTACCTTGAATAATTTTTTAAGCCTCCGGTAGCCGCGATGTAATCGCGACACGTACTGCTTGTTGGAATCCAGTTTGAATTGTTAAAGCCACAGTTGCGGAAATAAAAGTGAAGGAATGGAAAATTGTGAGAAACCGAAAAAAAAAAAAAGAAACGGAAAAAAAAAACTGTGTCTGTTAGTGAACTCCCGTGGAATCAGGTATGTGTCGCGGCTGTACTTTTACAATTACAATGCGAATTTCCGACAACGTCTCGATTATACTTCTTTCGAATCAGTCTCGGGTACATATATACATATATATGCATGCGCGGGAACCGAAGAACGAAAAACACATTCGTGGCCGTTAAGAGCCGTTCGCTTACTGAATTCTACGCCTGGCGTGTCCCGGCTGCTAACCCGCGCTTTCCCCCCACCATCGACCACTCGCTGGCGGCAAG
This sequence comes from Tetragonisca angustula, assembly GCA_036937485.2. NCBI lineage: Eukaryota > Metazoa > Arthropoda > Insecta > Hymenoptera > Apidae > Tetragonisca > Tetragonisca angustula. The sequence continues at coordinate 220,979 of JAWNGG020000226.1, forward strand.
CCTCCCCACCACTCCGTCCAGCCCCACCACGCGTTTTTCCACCACCATGGTGCCAGACCCGCATCCGGGAATGATGGAGGGGAGACGGAGGGGTAGCAATCCCTCTACCTCCAGCATTGATGGTAATCTTACCGCGGATCGTAAAGCACGCTTACCCCTGCGGTCAAGTGCGAAAATTACAATGAAAGCATCGAGACACCTCCGGTCTTTCTCTTCTTTTCTTCTCCCTCTGGCACGACGGTTTTTCCTTTCTTTCCCCCTGACACCGTGGAACGAAAAACAGAAAACAACGATATCGTAGGGATAACATTTCCTTCGGCGCGGTTCTGTTAAATTCCTCTCGGAATATTTTCGAAATCTCGGTAATTCGTTTATCTGGTCGGGAGGATTAATCTTTCGAGGAACTGGTTGTGCATATTTGTCGAACGTGATTCGACGCGAAAGAGAAACAAAAGGTCCTTAATAAAATTTCTGCCGCGTGACATCACGAATCAAAACGATAAAATGCTCCGCGCAATTCGAAATAAACATTCTCGTGTCGTTGTGATTGTTTGCTCGAATGAATTGACTTTGGCGCTAGGAACATTCGAACGAAAGAAAGCAGAAATCGGAAGGAGCTGTCAGTTACGCATTCCCTAGATACATACGTCTCTCTATTACTTTTCCCCGTTAAAACGTAATCGAGATAATTTCCTCGAGGAAATTATCGAACGAGCTTGTCGACAACCGACATTCTTCTATTTAAAATCGGTGCACTATCGACAGTAAACACTGTGGACAGTTGGTCATCATAGCCAAACGTTCAGAACGACTTTACGTGCGAATTTGACCGCCGCCTGAGGAGAAGAGAAAAAGAAGCACGGTGGTGGGGCTTTAGATAGATGACCGGTAGTAGGGGAGGGCTGGGGAATCCCGTGGAGTGCGCATGCGCAATGATACTGGTGGGGTTACTCAACCGACGGCGCCAGTATTCTCATCCCCCTCCCAACCCCGTCGAACTTCTGGCTCGTCGGTACTGTTGCCTTGGAAGGGAGGGCATGGATCACACGCGCACAGTGCCCTGTCTCTCTCTCTTGGTGTGTTTGTTTGTTTATAGTCGCGTTCTGGGAAATACCCGATGCGAGTAACGGACTCTTGTGCGCGCGGAGACTTGCACTCCCATTCTGGCATTGCATCCGGTCGGTTCTCCGCGAGTATCCCCGACGAATGCCTTCCTTAGTATTCTTCTTTGCCCTGCCACTTAGCATTCTCTCTTCCCTAGCTGCTTAAACGCTTGTCCTTTTAAAGCCTCCTTTACGTTTATTCATTCTGTCTCGAATGTGAAAGAATGAGTTACGCGTTTCTCGCTAACTCGGCCGTTCTCCGACTATCAGTGCCCGTTCGAAGTCAATTTCATGAGTTATCGATTCAGTTCTTCTCTACATCGTCGTTCCCTACCTCTTTCCATTCTTCTTCTTTCTTTTTTTCTTTTTTCCTTTTTTCCCGATTAGATAATAACATGCGCGAACGTGGTAACGCGGTCAATTAAGCATTCCAACGATATTGTTCCGCGTGCAATTCACTTTGCTTTCGGTATTTCCCCTATCACGTTTGTTGATTATTGGTCTATCGTTTGTTGGTAGTTTTGAAAACACCGTGCGATAATCTAATCACGGCACGCTTGATACAATCGAGCACGCAACGATAAAAAAAAAAAATTTTATCGCAACACATTCTCTCGAAAAGTAGTTCACGCGTAATCTCACGAATGCAGTACATCAACCACGTTATACTCTTCGTTGTGTGTGCGACCATACACGTACGTATATACACATACGTGTATTTCTACAAATCGTACAACAAATATTGTACAATGGAATTGTGTAACGGTTGCTTCACGACGCCGCACGACGGAAAATCGTGACGCGTTTCGCGCGATATAAAGTAATTATCAAATTAACAATGTCACTCGAAGCAAAATCGAAACAGCAACCATATTTGTCGCGATAAAAAAAATTACATTTTTATTTTCGTGGGTTTCAATTACATCGGATAACGACATTAGAAAAAAAGAAAAAAAAAAATAACGGAAAAAGAGGAAACATTCAGGTTCAAAAAACGCGATCATTGATTCAAGTATAGAATTGTCGACGAAGTTTAGATTAAGTTTTTTTCGTTCGACGAGACACTTTGCTCTGACGTATCGTATCGTTTTGCAAATCTCGATTCAGTTGTACGGACCACCGAACTATGTTACACGTAATATGTACGTAAATGATTCGCTTTACCATGTCGATTAATTTTCCCGTTTCCATTTTAATAATATTGTTGTCCGACGTTCGGCCGTTAATATCTTGTTTACATGTCTCGCGGAAGATCGCCTTGCATACAAGCTGGAAACGACAAAGTCCAGCGCGAACGGTTTCGGAGTTGTTGACTCTTCCACGAATCAGCGGGCGTCGATTAGAAGAAATTGAAGAAATTATCGTTTCTTTAAATGAATAATTGCCTATTGTGTTACGTCGTTGCAGCGCCGTCGAGCCATCGCCGTCCAGAAGTTAAAAAGTATGTTCATATTTCGACAGACAGGACCTCGAACCGATTTACCCCTCTTGACATCCTTTGAGTCATCCACCTGTCTACCTTGAATATTTTTCATTGATTCCGAAGAAACTGTAATCAGTTTACCTTGGATCACGGAACGTGACGAACGTTGCCTCTCTCTCTTTGAAAAATTTTACTTGCTGGCGTTGTTGGCGTTTCGTAATCGTGATAACGTGTAGCGACGAGCGTTAAACACCGATGGGACAATAGTCTGGCGGGAAAGTCGAGACGAAGCACGATTTTTGCATTTCGATCATCCAGCGAAATGACTGGAGAAAGAAAAAAACCTTTCATCCCGGATAGGAGGTTTCCGCTTAATATGTCATGCAGTCATCGAACTTGGAACGCCATTATCGCGATGGTTTGCTCCAGTGCCTCGCCGTAGTGCAAACATTCATCCGTCGCCGACCAACTGGCGGTACACAGAAGGCAAAATACAGAAGGCATGGCGGCGAAAGAGAGAGAGAGAGAGAGAGAGAGAGAGAGAGAGTGAGGAGAGAGAAGCCTCGTGACGCGCGTTACCGTTGCTACATAATTAGCGCGCGAAAATAGATTTTTGCGAAACGAGCCGAGCTCCGCTCTGGTATGTCAATGAAAACAAATCCTTGTTCCCCTTTTTTCCCCTCTCTTGCTCCCTTTCTCTTTGTCGAGGCCTGGTAGCTCTCCGGCGAAGGCCGCCGAATACTGAAATATACACGCCGTTCGGAATAGTCGAATCATTGTTTGCACGATCGAGTCCCCGGTATCGTTTCGCTCCTTGCCAAACCGACCTAGCCTCCGAAATAACGGATGCGGCTTCTCCGCGCTTCTGCCCCTGCTCAGTACCTAGAGCTTCCTCACGAAACTCGAGGATTTCTTGCAGATTCTCTCGCGGGATGCGCGAACGGTAGAAACTCGAAGCGTGTTCATCGCAGAAATTCGGTCCCTTTTGCTCTCGATATCGCGGACTGTCGTGAAGTTGAGAAGAAAAGAAAAAAAGAAAAAAATTGCCAGACAACGATCAACGAAACTCGGAACTCTCGGTGTGTCGTAGGTGAATTTCTCGCGGCAATCAAAGCACGACGGAGTTGTATAATGTTTCAACCAAGCCAATATAAATGCTTGTATGCACTTAACGCGTTGCTCCCCTATGTGCAGTCGTACGTACGTACGTACAAGGCAATAAAGCGGCACAAACGTATAAATGTAATTGGAAAAGTTGCGACACGTGCGGCCTTGTTTATGTAATGCAGGAAATTTGCATCGATATCCGACAAATCGTCGAGCGTTCTGTGAAAATTTATCCTTTGATCATGCGTTCTAATTTCCCGTTGAACGTCGTTCATTTCCACGGTTGGGGGAGGGGGGGGGGGAAGCGTTTCTACGGTCTTTGAGGCAAATATGAAACCGACGTGTCCGCGACATTACCTTTGAATCGTTATTGCAAAAAAGCAAGAGTTTTCGTCAAAGCGCGCAGAGCGATCTTTCCCCCCCTTCGTCGTGTTATTAAATTTCCCAACTGATTGTAATTTGCGTTCTTGAGCGCGGTGAAATTGATAACCGCAACGCAGAATTTAGTCTCGTTGTTGGTAGAGAAATTTGTCGAATTTTGTGCGCCTGGTGCGAAAAAGAGAAGAAAAAAAAATGCTGCTAGAAAATTGCTGAAAAATCACCGAAAGAATAAAACGTTGTTGCTGTTCTATTCAAACAAACCTTCGATATACATAGAAAGATTAATTCACTATCCTACGTTCGGAATCGAAAACTCGCGCGCTTCTTCAAAACCGAGAGAGAGAGAGAGAGAGAGAGAGAGAGTTTATTTTTGAAACGGCAGTTGAAACGTAACGCGTGTTCCGCGCGGCAAGCCGTTAACAATTCGAGATCTCTAATTTACGCAGTCGTTTTACAACGATGATTACGTTTTGAATCATGCTTTGTGTACTCCAACATATTCGAACGATAGAGCAAACGTTCTTTCTTTGTCTTGGATAAACACTGCGAGCAGATTAAACAACGCGAGCGTGCTACGCAATGCGTGGATGATTAATCGTTTATCACGCGCGGAGAATCGTGTACGCGTGTGCGAATCGGCGGGCAATCGATCGCGCGCGCAGCTTTTTTTCCGAAACGTAACATCGAGATTGGCCGAAGGTGCAGGGCTGTCGCGTCATGCGACGCGCGTGTCATAATGATACACGGCTGAAATGATCGAGGCTATAAGCCACCTCGCCTTTGTTGGATCGACACGACCCGGGCAAGAAAAACAGTCGGGGGTGGAGGGGGGAGGAGGAAGGGGGTTCGGCGAAATAAACGGCCGACTAATTAATGAATGCGCGAGCCTCACGGACATCTCGCAAATAAAGGAGCGCCACCGGCGTCGCCAATAAAACAATGATTTCAATCGGCCCCGGGCCTGCAACAGCCAGAGTATCGAGATAATCGGTTCGTCCCTCCTAGGCGGCTAACGCTTGGCAACATTTCTGCTGGCTGGTGAGATCCCAGCTTTCCGGAGAAATCCGTAAAGATTCCGGGCGATGTAGCTAGCCACATCCTCGATTATTTATCGCTGGCAGAGGGAAGGAAGAAGGCGTAGTGTAAAAAAAGAGCAACGGGGCATTAATTGGATTAAAAAGGAAGAAAAAAAGGAAAAAGAAAGAAGAAGAAGAAGAAGGGACGGATGAGGAAGGCGAAACAATGTTGCTACGGCGATCCGTCGAGCAATTATAATTGATAGCGGGTGGGATGCGAGGGTATTAGCTCGCGGGTAGAAAAATTTCATCGTTCGGAGATGAAGGGCTCGAGAAGGAGAGAGAAAGGTGACATTAAATAGCTATTATTAACAGCGGTGCAGACGCGGTCGTTACGATAGCCAGGACGCTTGAAATTACTCTAATTTCCACGAATCTGCGTGGAATGAGATGCAAATTCCCCTATTTATTTTGCCGGCGATCTCGCTCTTAATAAGACCACCACCGCGGAGTGTTGCCCAACGCGCCAGTTCCGGCCGTGTGTAGCAAAGCCTTGTAATTTCCCCTGGTTAATATGGCGCCTCTGGAGTTCTGACAGCGTGTACACGCGAGAACCGGCCGGTTAGCGAAATTTCAATTTTCATAGGTTCGGCCGTTTCGCGTTCGCGTCCGGTTTTCGTTTGGTTCCGTTCGGTTGTCGGCGAACAACCGGTGAACGCGCCGCGTGAACCTCGATTAATCAGCTTCTCGCCTGCCGCGTTTTCAGCCACGAACAACCGAACGGTATTCGTCTGGTTGTTATCAGCGTGCGATCGCGTGGCCAGCGCAGAAACGGGCCTCGGCCCCCGGCACACACACACACACACACACACACACACACACGCGCGCGCGCGCTCGATCGAACGTTCGTGGCGCGAGCGCAATCGCGTCAGATCTGATCGGTGAATACCAGACCGATCGTCGATTGCAGGATCTAGCGCTTACGTGACTAATTAGTTGGGAATTCGAGCGAAATCGCCACGCTCTCGGCCCGCGCTCGATAGTGCGTTGGTGCAACGTGTAACCGATAAAAGTCTTGCCCAGCGACGTTTTATCGATTACATTGTACGCGGACGGTTGCGAACGTGGGAGAGGAGAGAACAAGCGGAGGAGAAAAAAGAAAAGGGAAAAGCGAAACCGGCGGTCCAGCGAAGAAAGAGAGAGTAGCGGCGAAACAACAAACCTCGCACGCGTTCTGTCATCTCAACAGCTTTGCAATTAGCTGCGTACAAGATTGAACTTACGATGGCGTTCGTTTCGAAATCCTTTCTGCCAGTTGCAGTTTTTTTTTTTTTTTTTTTTTAACAAGATCTTTCGCGTTGGCGAAAGTCGAAGGCTAGGAATTGGGATGGTCGGTGCGTGCTCGCGAAGATTCTCCGCTCGTAAACAGTCGCGGCAAACGACCGGAACAAACAAAAGTCGATAGACGAGCCACGCGGTAATTTTCCTACTTCTCGAGGCGAGAGACCGAGCAAAGGCAGACCGTCTGGTCGCGTTCGCGATGAATGGAAAAAACAAGGAGAGACCGGGGATTAATCGAGGAGAAACCGGATGGCCGGCGTGCGGAAGAAATGCAATTAGAAGGAGAGGGCAGCGAGGAAACACGGGAGAGAACAATGCGGACAAAGCGGATGGTAGCGTAGAACTGAGAGAGCGGAGGCCAGCAGCCTTCGAGGAAGAAAGGGAGAGAGAGAGAGAGAGAGGGGCGAAAGAGGGAATGTATCGCGGTGACCGATAATGCGAGGCATGGCCGCCTGGCAATAAATAAAAAAGTATTTGTACCGTTTATCGGCTGTTTACGACGGCCTGGTCACTTACAGCAATATAGTAAATCGCGTAGGCTGCGTGAATCATTGCTGACTGGTAGCTGGTCGATCTTCGAACCCTCATTCATCAGGCAACGCGCATCGCGCGCTTCGTCGACGAGGACGCCGATTGTGGCGTTGGAATTTCAGAAATCACGCGTCTTAATTAATCGCCGAAACGGTGGGGGGAGGGGGGGGGAGGGGGAGCTCCAACTTGGACCACGCGGTCCACCGGTGAGATGCACGTGAACGAGCAAAGGGTAATATGTATATAGGCGCCAGATATATATGTATATATATATATATATATATATCAGCAAATTGTCCGATTGTACTTGGATTCCCGAAACGAGACGGTCTTTGGTGGTCGGAGAAATGGGTTATCGTCAACAGCACAAACAGACAGAGAGAGAGAGAGTGCTCGCTCGTTGCAACTGATCTGCTTCTTTGCTCTGCGTTTAATCGTGGCTCGAGCTGCACGTGCCACTCGTTATCCCGGCGAAAGTATCTTTGAAATTATAACGTTTCGTTGCGTATTATCGTCGCTTATCGTCGCAACTGGCCGCCCGAAAGTACCGAAGTCGACATTCCGCCACGAGGATTCGTTAATCTCGCTCTCGGACGAAAATATGTCGTTTATCTGACGGCTAATCGTCCAGCGTGTATCGTACGCTCGTTTCCACAAGCTTGGCGAGCAAGGAACGATACCGTTCGCGTAACAATCTGTTATGTCGCTCTTAATCGGCCGGGAACAAACAGCAATCCGTTTCGCGCGCGCGTTTTCGTTGCCGCGTTCGAGTAAACAGTCGCGGCAACGGGAAAAATGTACACGTGCGCAAAGTCCATTTATAATATAGTTGGCCGGTATCTGCGGGTCCGCAGCCGATACGGTACGATCGCGGTAAATAAGTTTACGAGCAAGCAAGCGAGCAAGCAACACCCGGTGCACCGTCCTCTGTCGAGCCTCAGCCTTCGCGAATCAATCAGCCGACTTGACGATCCACCAGTCCACCTTCTCCCTCGTGTCGCCGTCGAGCACGTTCGCGATAATTTACAATATCGTCGCGATCTCTCACCAAGCCAGACCAAACCATCCACTGTCACACCGCGCACTAATAATAGCGTAATAACGCGACCCGATTATTTATGACACTCTTACGCAACTGAGCGGCTCTACGACCGAGGCGCCACATTTGAAATTCGCGCGATTCGTCGACTAATTTCACGGCCACACGCGCGACCGTGACAGTACGTGACTCGTACTTATTGTTTAAAGTTCTGTTTACACGTTGACGGAATTTAATCGAGACAGAAATCGGCGGCGTTTCAAGTAAACGCATCAATCGAAGAACGATCCAGATTAAAAAGAATAGGTCTTTGCAGTTTGCTGAAACACTCGGCCTCGTCGTCGACCGATCACCGTGTTCGCGAATTTCAAACGTTGGCCTTCGCGCGAGAAACAACGAAGGGACGCAGGTCGCGAAACGCACTGCCATCGCTGAGACGATTCGATCGGCTCGCGCAACGTGGTCGTCTCAATGGCACGTGTTTATTGTCGAGATGCCAAGCGGATTTTGGCGACGGCATAGTGGGTCGTAGCGTGTCGTCAGAGAGGTGACAACTAATGGATGATCAACGCGATCAGATTAACAAGCAATTGGAAAATAGAAGCTTTGCATCCGTCGTCGTTTCCTTCCCTCCCCTCCACCCTCTCCACTCCCTCCCTCCCTCCTGCTTCGCGTCATAATTTATACAAATCGTAATTCAGTTCCGCTTTAATCGCGGAGAAAATGCAAATGGCTCTCTAATCGAGTGATTCGAGAAACTAATTTCGTATCGTGCACGTGCTTAATGATCGAAGGTCATTGGAACGAGCGAGACACTTGACCTCGATGATTAATGAAAAACTGGTTTTATATAAGTTTATGCACGCAGCGCGCGAATTAGCTACTGCACTTGCCACCTCGCTTGATCGCGATCGAGGAACTGGGAAACGAGACGTTTCTTTCTTTACCGACAACAGTTCCAAAATGTTTCAAATTTGTCGAAACCAAACATTGACGTTCGCTGAAAGACTTCAGAGGGGCAAAGGGAAATGTTCAAGCTTGTTCGTTGGCGAATTCGAGGCGATATTCAAGTGGGCAGATTGCCGAAGCCGCGGGAGTTAACGCAACGTGTCAACATCGGTGACTTATTGTTCCAACATATGGTGGAATTCTTTGATCGATCGTGGGTGGCCGTCTATTCTTTGGGCCGACTTCCGCCGCGTCGTATTCCGGTCCGCGGAGAGGGACGGACAGGTACTCGCGCACAGTCGAATCGGACCACAGCTCTCTGTGTGGGTGCATGCACGGGATGACCTGATTTGTATTCGCTGACGGAACGTCGTTTGGTAACTCGATGAAAACCAACATCTTCCGAGTTCCGTCGATTCGATGTGCTCACGCTTTGAATGCGAAAGTGGCCGAATTGTTTTAACACGGGACAAAGGAACGTGTAATTTTCCGGCGTGTTCTCTCTCTCTCTCTCTCTCTCTCTCTCTCTCTCTCTCTCGAGTTGTCGCTCGAAATGTCCAGATCTAAAGGCCCTTCTCCATTCGAGAGTAAAATTGTCGCGAATTTCTCCCAAGTGGACACTGCTTCTGACAGTTACTGTCCGAGAGCATCGCTCAACTATTTGAGAGAAAGAAAATGGAGAGTACTCTCGAGAGAAATGGAAAAGGGTCTTAAGTCCCGAATCGCGACGGGAAAATCAGAGAACGGTCAAGGGCTAGCCCTTAACACATTGTTGACCAGTCACGAGTTGACTCGCGTTTGCATTAGCTATTTTAATTTTTAACAACCAGGATAATATAGGATATCGTGAGATCTTTCTTCGTCGTGTTCAACCGTGTTCACTTTGTTGCAAAAAGAATTACTTTTATTGACATTTTGATTTTTATGGCAATTTCAGTGTTGCAAAACTTTCAATCATAAAAGATCGCGATGGTGAAGAACTTTTCAATGAATTATGTGCAGACGCTTTATTATAGTGACGTGGAAATTGATAATTTATCGAAGGACAGTTATAAACAATAGATCTCCAAAATGGCAAATTCGCAAAAACCTGTCACTTACCTGTATATTACACGTAGGTGATTGCTATACAGTTTATTACACCAAAGGAAAATTACTAAAATATGTCATACGTACAAAATATAACATATATGAGAGATATGCAAAGTTTTATTTAAATTCATTCTGTGCAAATAAAGTATATTTAGACTGTTTCGCTCTCATACATACAATTACGAAATAACAGCCGGTGACGTGAGATAGCTTCTGCGTAAAATTGCCGGTCAACAATGTGTTAACACATTCGCGGACAGTAAAAATTTTATCGAGCTGCAAAGAAACAAAACCAGGTCGTTTATTTTTAAATTAATTGTGACACTTAAATTTTTATCGGTCACATTTTGTCCGAGTGCTCGGAATATGACATTTTTAACAGCTATATACAACGAGTGCTGTAACGTTCACGTCCGCGAACGTTTTTAATCATCGATGCGTCCTGCTCCGATCGTCAAAATCTTTGGAGATCGTTCGTTACCTTTTGGTGGAAGCTTTTCTGGAAATTTTCAGGCGCGACTCCTCGCGACCGTGACGAGGAGCATTCGCTTCGCCGTGTTTGGAGTTTTTCCAAGCGAACGCCGCGTGTTTGTTTGCCACGCGACGCGAGCGACGATTCGAGAGGGTTCGAATTCACACGCGCGATTTCGATCGACGGGCGAAAATATTTTTCTCATGCCGAATAATACTACTCGACACAGCGGTGAAACTGGCGAACGCGAGCGTCGTTGCACGTGCGACGACGTAGCTCGTGCGTCATTGCGAGCGCAGTTGGCCGATAATAATGAAGCCGCGAAATCGGCGAAACGCCGGGACAATAGCGCTCGAACTACGTCACGCGAGCGAACCACCTGCGAGGCACGACTGATTAACCATCGAAGCACGATCCGTTACGTCGATCGTGCTGGCTCGACGCGTCCCCGTTATCGCTCTCGCCTTCGTTTTTCTGTCTTTTCTTTCGCAAACGCCCGAAACCTCGGGAGCCGAGCGACGCGACGCTTTGGAAAAGTTTGTCAGAGTCGGTGTCAAAGGGTATCGGGGAGGAGCGAACCTTACCGATTGCCGAATCAACGATCGAGCGCTCGTGTTGCGTTTCATCCTGTTCGATCCGCTTTCTTACTGCGGAGAGGTCACTAATCGAATTCGAATAATAATTTTTATGTACAGGGCGCAGGGGAGCCAAAGGAAAAGGATCGTTCGCCGACGAGCGCTTCGTTTCGCAAACGAGAAGAAAAGGAACGACGGGACGATTCTTACGACGGATTCGTAAAGGAACGAATTTCAACGGATAGATATTACGGCTGGCGAGGATGCCGCTCGTAAAAGAAGCCGTAAAAAGACGACTATAAATGAAGCCGCTTGGCATACAAATATTAATAGCATAGATTAGCTAAAGGAAAAATATAGTTTAGCAGCTCGCATTTACGACACGCGGTCGCGTTCATGTTCCGCGTAACCGGCGCGAGGCTGAAAAATATTCGCCGTCTCATCCTCGTTCTACGTCGTTCCGCGAAATGGAGTCTTCGCCGTCGGGAACAATTCGCTAACAAGCTCTAGAACTGCTTCGAAAATTCGCTTCGGACGAAAAAATCAAGGTAAGCAGATTTTCTTCGACGAAATCTTTCAGAGATTCGATCTCTTTCGAACTGTTTCGCGGTAGGAAGGAGAACCGCGTGTTTATGCCCGAAGAGGACGAAAAGGAAGAACACGGGAAGGGTGGGAGGGGGCGTTGTAATGCGATGCGTTTTAACGAGATTCGTTCGTTTTATTACGGACGGACGATACGAAACGCGAATTTGGCTCCGGGTCGACGCGGTGGATTCGTAAACGAGACCGCGTGCGAATCGGTAAAGAATGTATTTTTAACGAGGCTGATTGAAAAAGGCGCGCGCGGGTTTTAATTCGCGCCGCGTCGACGCCGCGCGCGAAAACATCGCTGCCAAAGCAAAATATCGGCGGATCGGCACGCCTGATAAAAATGTGATTCTCCGTAATAACATCCGCGCGGCCTTAACGATCGTCGTTCTCGTAAATACTCTCCTTTAGCCGTGAGAGAGAAGCGACATGCACAGAGTGTCCCGTAATTAGCGGTGATTCCACGAAGAAGAAAGAAACGAAAGAAAAGAATCGAGAAAAGGGAGAAAAATTTCATTAAAGCCCTCGTTTCTTTCGAGAAAGTTCAATTTGAACATTTATCAAGAATCACTTGTGCGTAAAAGTGGCTCTGTACACGCGTTAACCTTCTAAGAGTGGGGTATTTAAATCCCCCTTCGCTGGTGGATTTAAATCGCCATGCGAAGTTTAAGTTTACATGTTTTCATATAAATTATTGTTATAGTCTCTATATTTTCAAAGTATAATCAAATCAAACAAAGACTCAAGCTACTGAAAACAAGAAGAGAGAGATATATCGGACGTTCGGCTCTCTCAGATATTACATAGGTGTCGATATATCGAACGTTAGTACTTAGAAGGTTAAAGGTATGTAGAAATCACTCGAATCAACTTGAAAAATTTCACTGGAAAATTATCAAGTGGCCAATTGGGTAGACGGGTACAAAAACTTTAAAAACAGATTCGTAGAGCATTCCGCGGCAAGAACGAGGTAACATGTCGGTACAAAATTGGCACGAATGCCAGGAATAGTATGGAAACCGTAATAAAACACACACACACACACACACACACACACACACACGGCGGAAAGAAAACATAAACATTGCTTTTACTTTTTGGCAAGAATATGTCCAAAATGTTTGTGCAATATTCTCCTCTCAATACATTATCATTTTTAATCGAGGAAACACTTCACATTTTTTTCTTTCAACGATTATTTCATTTTTCTCTTCTCTCTTCGATTACAATTTCTCGAAACAAATACTGTAAATGTCCCAAGCCCCTATGAGCGAAAGTATGCAAACGTCTCTATCGTGAGTAGAGAATATCACAGTAGCCTCGTTGCCACGGCGCCGCTCTTTTCTCTCTCTCTCTCTCTCTCTCTCTCTCAATTATTTCGCAAACGTCGAAAGTGCTTGAAACCGGATAAAGCCGAAGTAGTCGAAAGGCTACCGCGTAGTTAAATAAAATTCAGCAGAAGCGATTCCCCAGCCCCGGCCCCTGCCAGTCGTCCAAAGTAATCGTGGCGTGATCGCGCGAATATCGCCCGACTAATTGCCACGATTCAGCCAGTTGCTAATTAAAAGTACACATCGGCGTCCCGGGAACGTTTCCCGGGGCGATCCCCTTTTTTTCTCACGGGACAGTTTAGAGACCTTAGAGCACGGACGTCCAACCTGTTAGATCTTCTGGGTCCTCACTGGGCCTAACAAAAATTTGTCGAGGGTCCCGCATAGTTTACGCAACATTTTTGATGCGGATATCGAAACAACTTTTACAGCGAAACGATACATTGATTGGAAATATATATATATATATTTATATCTACAGTTACGGATAAAATTGAGTGGACATGTAATGGAAATAGAGTCAATATAGTCAAAGTGGTACTTTTATTATGTACTTGAGTTTTATATATTATATGTCTTTATGGTACATGGATTATTTAGCGAATGATTGAAATTAATATTTACATTGGTATTATATTGAAATAAGGTATACTTAAAGAGAAAGTTACCTGTTTGTCTAGGGACAAAAATAAGTGGACACTCCATTTATTTCGTTATTGCAAGGCAAACAGTGTAAACAAATGTGAAACGTTGCTCCCATTCTTGCACTTTCTATGGTATTTAATTACTATTTAATTACTGTCGTATTTCATTAACTGTTTAGTTGCTTTCCAGACTTGTAAGAAAATAGCAGAATGTCAGCAAGAAAAGAAATTTCAAATCAAATTCGTTATTTGATTACATCGGACTGCCGCGATCAATTAAGTTACCGTGTGATAGCAAAAAAGTTCGGTGTTTCCAAAAGTAGAAAAAATTTATCAAAAATGTTGAAAATTTAAGTGGTCGCGGAGGTAAACGTTGTACCACCGCGAAAAAAGATCGTCAAATTATTCGTAAATGTCGACAAAATCCAAGGATCGCATCGTGAAATATTGTAGAAACGTTAGAATTAAATGTATCATCAAAAATAGTACGACGTAGATTGCAGAAATTGGGATTATGATACTGTAAAGCCATATGTTAATCAAACAAATATGAAGAAACGTTTGGCTTTTGCTAAAAAATATGTAAATATGCCAATATTATTCTGGGGAAAAATAATATGAAGTGACGAAAGCAAATTTGAAGTGCAACAATTGAAAAAAAAAAGGATTACGTGTGGAGAAGAAAATGTGAAGCATACAAAAAAGACGTTCATTACGCCAACTGTCGTTCATTTGGAGGAGGATCGTTAATGTTATGGTGGTGTTTTTCATGGAATGGAGTTGGTAGTTTGGTACAAATTGAAAGAACAATGAATGCTGACAAGTACGTTGAAATAATAAACGAAAATTTAGAAGAGGCAGTTGTAAAACTGGGTCTTGAAGGAGAATTTATTTTGCAGCGACCCGAAGCACACTACTAAAAAGACCACTAAATTTTTTGAGGATTCACATATTAAATTGCTGGAATGGCCGGCACAAAGACTTGAATCCAACTGAAAATTTATGGAGTGTATAGGACTCAAAAGTGCCATTAGAGAAACGAAAGAATAAGATCGATTGTTTTAAGAATTTGTAATTAGCATTTGAAAATATCGATAAAAATTACATTGAAAATAGCATCCCACGACGTTTAGAAGCAATTATTAAAGCAAAAGGTGAACATACTAAATATTAATTTTATATTTCTTAGATATTTTATTACATGTCCACTTATTTTTGTCCCTCGAAAATCAGCTGAGTTTTTCTTTAAGTATGTCCTATTTCAATACAAATGTAAATACTAATTTCAATCATTCACTAAATAATCTATGAAACAAGGTATATAATATATGAAACTGAAGTACGTAATAATAGTACTACTTTGACTAAATTTAATTCATATTTATTTCCATTACCTGTCCACTCAATTTTGTCCGTAACTGTATATATATATTTTTATATTAATTAAAAAAAAATGAAAATCTCTTAACGAGAACGCTGAGAACACTTGTCTTTTTTTACATGTCAGTTCGTTAATATCTGGTTCGTTAATATCTGGGAGAGTATTTTCAAGACGCTCGTCTGAAATTTTGCTTCTTACTTCTATTTCTCGTGTGCCTCATATGGGGAGCAAGTCGTTCGCGTTCACGGTTAAAATTATTCAAATAATAAAATTCTTATTCAATTATTCCAATTTTGGTTACACAGCGTGAGTTGCACAAATGGGGTCAAAGGGTCGCGAGTTGAACACGCCTGCCTTACAGGTTTCTTGGTATTCCTGGTATTAACGAGGTCCCAGTTCCGAGACAAACAGGATGCGCCTATTTTCTCGGTTCCGCCGTCTCCGTGAAATTTTCTTTCCTCGATCTGAAATTCCGTCGATCGGGCAGAAGTATATTAAAATTGGCTTTCACCGTGTGTACAAGATGACGAGGATACCAAATGTGGCCGGCACCCGAAGTACCAGTAGAATAGCGAAAAATATCGCAAAAGTGCTCGCTCGGTGGCGTAAATATTTTGTACGGACCGCGAGGTAAATACTTGGAGAGAAGAAGAGGCAAGTTCGTGGTGGGTTTCCTTGCCTCTTATCTCTCGGTTAACGAGGAAATCGACGATGAGTCGTCGATGCTGAACCGAATCTCCGAAAGTTTCCCCCGCGAACGAAAACAAGATTACGCGGGCAACTCGCGGTGCCGCTCAAATGAAAATATTACGCGCTGAATACGTATACATGTGTATTATGGCCAGACGATTGGCGGCGATTATCGTTGTGATAAACGACCGCTAACTGAAAACAATCATTGACGAGCCGGGCGAAAGTATCTCTGCTGACGCACTTCCGGCGTCGATGTATCTTATCTGCGATCTCGTTTCGCGCCTCTCGATTGCAGATTACGCACGTGCATCTATGAAATCGAACGTAGATCGCGACGCGGCACTCTTCGAGAGTGAGCCGCAGTTCTTCGAATAATCTAGTCAAGTTTTTGCAAAAATCAAGATTCCAATTTATCCGTGATTTGTGTTGTAAATAATATTACAAATTACATGTAATAATTAGTTACTTGTACGTATTGTATCGTTCAAAAATCAAAATTCCAATTTATCCGTAATTTGTGTTACAATTAATATATAGTTTTCAAAAACAAATATTCCAAGGAAATGTTAACACTCGCTTGGAAAAACCATCCAAAAAAGTGGAGTGATTAAAAAACACATCTTTCAAATAATATATCGTTTAAACAAATGATTTTTTCGCAGAATGGTATACATCGTTAAATTCGTCGTTAAAAGACACTAAATTACACAACAAACTACATCTTGAACAATTTCCGAGAATATTTGACAAAGTACATAAATTCCGGACTCTCAATTTTGACATCAGTTTTCACCTCGTCAATCGATAAAAAGAAAAAGAGATACGCGTCAAATATTTTTTCGGAAGTCACATTTACGCCAAATTTCAGTACCTCGAAATCGGTGGCTGACACTCGTTGGAGTGATTTAAATCTCTCTTGAAATTGAAGATCCGACGCGTGTCTATTTATTCATCTGTTCACACGCATACTTATCAAATTCGTCCGGTTGTTATTTCTTCACCCGCGCGACGTTTAAATAACAATCGGAGAAGCTGGTATCGTATTTGGCAATTGCTCGCTCGTCACAGCAACGAAGGAGAAACGGTCTAGTGTCTAGTTGCCGAGGACAGTGGCAGATGCTTTGCATACCGGCAGCAATTCAACTCGCTTTCAACGTTATACGTTACGCGATAAAGCCGCGAACCGTATTGTGCACACGCGGCTCGACGTGCATGCGAGCCGCGACGCGAGTAACGACAGTCGTAAACGTCACCGGGAAGTCTGCGAGCGAGAACAGCTCGGAGATCCAAGTCCGAGGAAATCACTTCTCCTCTCGTATTTCTCAAATGACGAGCCACGATCCACGTTTCGAACCCGCGCGAGACACGAGCTCGGATGACTTGGAATGGCTTAATTTTTTGCCCCAAAATTGCAATATCTTCTCTCAGTTTTAAGTATATTTAAGTAAAGCAAGTAATAAATTTGTTAAATTACTTCTCAATAATTTCTATCCAGTGATGTCGCGCCGACGAGTTCGAAAAGAAAGCGACGAATTATTGTGTACGGTGTTGGTCACTCGTTATGGTCCGCAATCAGTTGCCAGCGCGAGTGATTGACTGCGTTCGAACGTGTATACACGTCGATCTGAAACTTTGTTTGGCGTGTATACACTCGTCGTGTAAAATAAAAAGTTACCGTTTACTTTAAAAGCTCCAAATTTCAATAAGAAGTGATGAAAATGTCACTTGGCGGTATGTTTCCTTGATATTGGCAATAAAACTGCTACATGTTTTGTAGAGTTTGATTATTCTCTTTGGTATATCGGATATTCCCCATTGACTGGTTATTTTTTCCGATGCATCTAGTATTCTCCGAATATTTTTGTGCACTTTATCAAACTTTTTCTTTTATAAAATACAATAGCAGTTTTATTGGTAATATAAAGGAGACATACCACCAAATGACATTTTTATTGCCTCTTATTGAAATTTGGAGTTTTCAAAGTGAATGGTAATTCTTTATGTTACGCGTCAACCGCGCCGAAATAAAGTTTTTTCTCAAAATTGCCACGTGCTGTATCTCGAAGTCGGATTTTCACGCTTTCCGTCAATGAGCGAGCATAGTGTAACAACAATTGCTTCAAGTATCGACGCGAGGCATACAGTCCGTTTGTTTAACGCAATCGAAGTAATTCGTGCGCCGTTTTGTCCACGATCACGCAAGTGCCAACGTCGCTGGTTTCATCGGTAACCTCTAACGTAAAAACAGAGAAAAAGAAGGAAACGACAACGTGTCGCCACGATGTCTAAAATGAGACTCGAGTCCGAGCAAATTTAAATACAGGCACGACCGTGCGTGTCTTCTTTTTTTTCCAAACGATAAAGCCGCGCGTGCCGCCTTATCGGGAATCGTTATCTCACAGTTTCGCCTAATATTCTCCAAAAATAGCGAGCCGTGCGTGTTCTGCGTTCGTCGCTGGGTCAATGTCGTCCACTTTTTGTCGCGAAAAGTTCGCGATTTTCCCTTTGGAACCTTTTCCTTTTCGCAGACGTTTCGCAGCCAGTTCCCCTCGTCACTTCCGCAGGAAAATATTTACGCTCGCGGCCGCGAGCCGATAAGGACTACGACGCGCAACGCCGTAACGAAATTCGAAATTCGACGATAACGTCGCTTGATTTACGACGATGAGCGCCCCGTGTAGAGCTGTTATGAAATATCCGGGTGCATGACATAATTGAGACTATCTATATGTATCTATTGCTCGGATGTAACAATGTAATTTGTTATGTATTTATTATCGGTCTATAACAGAATTTACGTTTTAGCGACAGATGATAATGAAAACGAACATACATTTTAAATTACACGTCTCTGTACAAATACATTAGTAAGATTTTCCAATAGCAGAGCCCGTCCGCTTTGAACTAACAATATTTCCAGTTGTGGAAAATACTCTTAAAGCTGGCAGATGTTTCATATGCCGTAATACTTTTTAGCAAATTATTATCAATGTTGAATATCTCTATCCCCCGATTCTCCACCATTCTAATATAATTCGTTTAATATAAATTATAAGTCATTTTCATCGTCACGATAAATTACTTGAAACATCGGATATAAATTACTCGTATTATTCGGATATGACAATATAATTTATTACGTGTTTGTTACCGGCCTACAATACAATTTATGTCCCAGCGGCAATGATAAACGATAATAAAACAACGAAATAATTATTTTAAATTAGACGTCTTTGTACAAAAATATTAGTAAGATCTTTCAGTAATACGTTTCGCATCTCTCGAACTAACAACTTAATTATAAAAAATACTCCTCCAGAGCTGATAATATTTTTTGGCAAGTTTTACCAAAAATTTGGATATTTTCGATCCCTCCAATTCTGCGCCATTCTAGTGAACATAAATTATAATTTGTTTTGTTATTTGTCGTAAGGACGTACGTTACTCGAAACATCGAATAAAATGATATCGAATGTCCGACGAGTCAAGCAATACTAAGCCTCAATTACTTGGGTACTCGGATATCACACGAAATATCTGGGTAATTTTGCTCTATCCGGGTATCTCGTAGGTACCTGGATACTAACTCTAGCACGCACGTGCGTGCATACTCACGGTGGGCGCGCGATCACCACGTTTACACGCGAGATCGAACCGGGTACCGCCGAATGTTTTTGTTTCGTAATCCGCAGCGATCAGGCTGGAAGCCTGTCGAAACATAATATCGGATTTCCGCGTAACATTTTCCATTGCTACGCGGCCAAGTCGGTGAATCACAAGGCCTAATCACCAGGATTGGCCTAGGTTATCCGGTAAAATCGTCCGCTGACCGAAAAAATTCCAACGTCACCGTTACCAGGCTCTGTCCGAGATCATATCTGACCTTTGTCAACCATGATGTTTCGCGTAAACTGTGGCCTTTTACTTTCTTCGAGCAAACTTCCCACTCTGGCCTGGCGTCTAGACAAAACCGAGTTTCTAATCGGTCGCTTCCACGGGAATTCAGACTGGGATTCGACAACGCGATCGTTAAAATTAATGCGCGTGCTTGGCGATCAATGTGACTAGTGGCGTTCGAAATGAGTGAACTGTTATTTTGATCACAAGTGGCTAACTGGCGGCCTTTGCTCCTCCCCCCCCCCCTACTTCGCTGAACGCTATCCCCTCCACTACGTTGAGAGTGTCGCGGCTCTGACAATGCATACTCGCGCTAGGTATACATACAATTGTTTTCTTTACTGTAGCTACCCAGTTAAAGGTAGATAGAGAAAATTGTAATTTGTACTCACTGCCGAACAGAGAGTGAGAACTGATTTTCATGGCGAAGGAATCGACAGACAAACTCTGATTTTAACGAACGAATTAGCTACGTGCCGTGACGTCGGAAAAAGTAACGAGCGTGGAAACTAAAAAGAGCGGCGAATCGTCGGAATTCAGTTTCTTCGTCGAAACACCCAGTCACCGCTCAAACGAAGGTCTTTCGCACCTCTGCTTCCCCTCGAAACACTCGACGATCGTTCGTTTCTTTGTGTAATCAGCGTTGGTGAATTACGGAAGGAATCATCATGTCGCAAGGAGTTTGACACTCGTTTGTCAACTTTTCGCTTCTTCTCCGAGTAATTAATCGCCATTGTGCTCGCCTTTTCCCTCTCTCTCTCTCTCTTTCTCTTTCGGTCTCTCTCTCGGCCTGCAGCAACCACCAAACTGATAAACGCGTTATCGTAATCCAAGGGTGAGTCCACGTCGAACGCGCCCACGTATAAACACACGTCGATAATATCGCGGAAGTTCACTTGCCGCGATCGATCGACCGCTCGTTCCTGGAAGTTGTCCACTCTCTCTCTAACGCATGCTTCCCTATAAATTTATTTCGATGCGAGACGCGCGGTATATTGCCGGCCGACTAAATGGCCGTCGGATAACGGACAACGAGGACAGACACTCGAGGAGCGTTTTGCCACGGCCCGAGATACCACCATTTTTCGTTGTCGATCGTACAACACGCTCCAACGGCTCGAAACTCGCGGAATTCTCTCGCCAGCTCTCGCCGATAGAAGGGATCGGTTGCTATTTAGCGAGCAACGTTGATATACGACAGGTCGAGACAATGGTCGCCCCGAGACTCGAGATTCGAGGCTGCTTCGTCTCGCCGACTGTGAATCGCGTTCGAATCGTTTTTTCTTTTCTTCTCTTTTCTTCGTTCGCCGATCGGCAAAGTGCTACGCGCCAGAGAAATTTCGCGATAGAGGTTTTCACTTTCGACTTTATTGCCCCGAGTCTTTTGCCAAGATATTCCCATCCTGTATATGCGTATGATACTTGTACGGGGTGTCTCGATTTCTCGAATGAGAAAATTCGCGAGTTCATCCCGCTCGATCTTCGATCCTGCGTCCCGTTTAAAAGTCGCTAGCCATCGACTGGTTTCGTTTAAATTTAGACGAGCGGACAGAGTGACTTGGCACCGTGAAATTGTTCCCTAATTATCCATCAACAACGAGGAGGAAGATGGGTCGGGGCGAAGCGCCACTGAAAGCGGGCACAAACGACGAAAATTAATTCAAATGCGCGGAAACGCGTGGCGTGCCGGCTATATTTAGTTCGTCAGATGGAAGTTGGTTGGAAATGGAACAAAAGCGAGCCGCTTTGTCATCCTCGGGCGTTCGCGATCGTGTGCGACCATGCGCACGTCGTAGTAATAAAGTCGAATCGCTGAAAAAAAAAAAAAAAAAAAATAGACGGGGAACAGCGCGTTCCTTTTTCCCCCGCTGTCCGTCTATGGGGATTTACACAGTCTCTAACCGCGCGCCGTGGATTATTTTCGGGGCGGATTTTTCCCTCTTGGAGCGACGAGTCGCGATGTCTCGCGTCCTGTCTCGTTACGCACGCGATGAAAATAGACCGTGTCGTTTCTACTTTTGTTCCTGGCTTTCTCGTACGTATGCACGTACGTATGTACGTACGCGCGGTACGTCACGTGAGTCGATCGTGGAAATAGAGACGCGTTCGTCCTGGCGGGCCCTCTTCTCCGATAAACGCGCGAGACGAGCGTTGAAACTGCAATTTCACAGCTGGTTCGTTAATTACGAATTTATTAACCGGCGTGGAATTACGTATCAAGAAGCTTTCGCGAGGTTAGTTGGCGTGCGACACGTAACGAACGCAACACGGAAATGGAAATTTATGTGGAGGGGAGGCCGGGTTCGATAATTCAGGAAACAAACGTTCGTTCTTTCGCTTGTTTTCCGATATCGTACGGAACCGGGTCCGTGTTCACCGTTTCACAACAATATCTGGCATAAATTACGCGCGCTTTGCACGCATATCATGCGCCTAATGCTTTGCCGGTGCAGCACAAACTCGACGTATGTACGTGCAGAGGACGCACCCGCGGGGGTGGAAGACGCTTGAAAGTCGAGGAGGATGGAAAATGCTTTCCGCACCCTTTCTTATGCTCAGCGCAAACGTTCTCCAATCTCGAGCATTTCTTGCCATTTTATTTCCAGCAGTGTCAACGATCTTTTTCGCGAAATTATTAAATTTGCATTTATTATTCTACCGTAAGATTCACGTCAACAGCCGATGGAGAATTTTGCAAAAAACATCGACGTTGACGAATTCTACACCTTTAATTTGATGGTGAAGATCCTGTCGTAAAATTGACCTTGATTTTGAATTTCAAATTTTTTTCTTTTTTTTTTTTTTGCATTATATTCTATTCGTCACGAAGAGGTGAAACTTCTTCAAGAAACCATAGGTCGAAACCTAATAATTCTCTTGAGAAATGGCGAAACAGTTTCTTAACGCGTCCTAACAGCGACTTTATAGTTCTGGATTGGGTTTCACTAATATTCGATTTATCATAGTTATAGCATGTAGTGCACTAATAATCAGCATGCAATGTACAGTATAATAATCAAATAATAAAACCAACAGTTAACATTATTCGAAATACAAACGTCACATCCACGCGTTCTAAACCATAAAGTCGCTGTTAGAACGCACGCGTCCGCAATGTTAAGTGATCAAGGAACTGTTTTTGCCATTTTTCAAGAGAATCATCACAGTGCAGAAAAGGAAAAAAAATTTCTTTGACCGTGAAATTCAAGGTCAAGATCAACTTTGCAGCAGATTCTTTACATTTCCATCAAATCGAAGGTGTAGAAAAGAATTCGTCAATGATAGCCGCGGATAAACTGTTCTCTTCACCTTGTGTACAAGTTTCGTGCAATCGCCATTACGTAATTTTTTCGAGCTGCATTTCTTCAGCGATTGAATAAGCCGCGAATGTCCAAAACTCGTCGCCTCGATATCAGTCTTAACGAGATAAGTCTCAATTGTGCAGGTGAATCGGCGAATGATAAAGCTTGCCAGGTTCGTGGGGTCGCGAGCCAGAGAGCTAGGGGAAATCCACCTGAAAACACAGCTGCATGCGAGCCCGCACCTGCGAGGTTGTCGCGACTTTTTAGTTAATTTCCGAGCGAACGCGCGCACGTGTACAGCCTCGGTCGTGGGGCATAATCGAGCCGATTGAAAATAAAACGACCCCGAGCGTTCCATCAGTCACGCAATTTGCTGAAAACTTTGCACCGCGAATGACGTCTGACAAATAATTGTTCACCTAAATAACCGGATGAATTAATACCGTTCGAAACAATGAACGACGTAAATGCTGCTGCTACTATACGTGCAACGCTATCTCCGCGCTCTTTAATAATCTCGCGCGAGTTAAAATGAAAACCTCGAACCGCGAGTCGGCTTTGACAGGCGAATATTAGTGGAGCGACGATCAATTGTTTCACGTGTCTTGAAATTTTATCGTTGCGCGAAAGCAGCGCAAATTCGTCGCGCAAAGAGTTTATCACCTGCCATCACAATCCATCTTATTTTCCAGATTAAAGGCCCTCCTCGCGCAACGTCGTTGCCGAGCGTTTTTTTTTTCTTTTCTTCCTTTTTTTTTCCTTTTTCGATCGCTGGAACGATCAACAACGTGTTGATGTGTTCGGCGTAATCGTCGATCGATCGGCGATATCGCGTGTGAGTAGTTTACGTCGACGAGTCGTGAAGACCACGCGTCGAAGACGCAGCACACAATTTGTCGAAACGATTGATTAACCAACTTTTCTAACAAAAACTGCAATTGTTGCTTTCTTCTAACGTTAAATTCGGAACGAGGGTCCGATGTACGGAGAGTCGTACCGGGACAAATGTAGTTCTCTGTTCTTATCAGCATAATCGATGGAAAAACGAATTGATGTTATCGTCCTTAACAACATATTCTAGCGTTATTCTTTTTTTTCTTTTTTTCAATGTTACCAGATATACAAGAGGTTATACGTTTACGTTGCTATTTTGTCGATGTTGCTGTTTACGATGTCTTATCTCTCAGTTAAATAAAATAATAATTTTGTTATATTGCATATATTGTTTCTAAACTGTATTAGGTGTATATTAATAGTTCCAGTTTTTACGATTTACGTTGTACATTGCGTAGCAAATCTAAATGTTATCCCATGTGCTTGTCGTGCAGTTATCAAACAAGTTAGAAACATTTTTTTACGACTAAAGTTTTTCTTCTCCGATTTTTTTTTCTCGAGAAAAATGTCTAAAATTGAAGAGGGAAAAGAAAAATGGACACAGGACAACGTGAGAGCGGCTTTCCATGAAAAGGAAACATCGATTACTTTGTTCGTGATATTCGTAAACGCATTTCGAAATTAACGCCTTTTTATCAACATTATTGATTGTATAGATATTAATATCTACTACTTGAGTAGGTGCTTGCTACTGGAGAACAATTTTTGGTACGTTGCGAATTACGACTTTCCTATTTAAACGAATTATCAATCCCTCATTGTGATAAAATTCAAGGAAAACTGTTCGTACTTTCTCATTAAGCGTCACTTTTACTACTTACTTCATTTTTTATAGTTTGATTTCTATCGAAGAGTGGCCAAGTTATAATTAAAAAGCTCGGAGTGTCCGGTGCCATAAGACTCTCCCCTATACACGTATTTTCGACGATTTCTTATAATTTTCTGCTGCAATTAGAAGGAGATACGTGCTCGAACCAAGATCTGTCGCGTACTCTTAACCGTCAGGTCGTCGGTCATCGACAGACAGAGATGATCAGTAATTGTCAGTCAGCTCTACTCGAGCAGGCGATTATCCGTCGCGGGAGATCAAGCAGCGCCAAATGAAATCGCGGAACAACGTGAATCGATCGTAGAGATCGTGCGTGTCTTGCCGGTTTCCGGGTTGCTCCCGCTTATAACTATACCTTCCACGGACGCCACGTGTTTATCGTGGAAAATCGATTAAACGCTACGTCCGTCGAAACTGCACGACAATTCCACGAGCGTTTAACAACGACGACGGTATCGGCGATATTCGTTGGCAGATAATGCGTCAGTCGAATAGATAATGGTAACGGCGGTAGTAAGGCACTTAATGGGAACTGGACTTTTTTTATTTTTTATTTTTTTTTCTTGTACTCGATAGCAAATAAGGTTCTAATCGCAATTCTAGAGTATGACGCGACAGAGCGTCAGGCAAAATACACATAAACAGGATAGTCTCGATCTCTTCGAATCGTGACGATGCGAAAAAATATTTTTTTACCTAACATGAATCGAAAGGCCAATAACTGACGAAACTTATCTTTTTTTTTCAGAGTATTCAAGATGTTTTTTTTTCCACACACAGCTACATATTATATATATTTTTATTGCATCGTGTAACTGAAAAAAAAAGAAAAAAAAGAAAGAAATGAGAACGTGACACTCTGAAATCTAAGTTTCACATATAAATTTCTTTCCATCGTGATTACAGGAAATCGACCACCCTGTGTATGCGCAGGTTTTCAACTGCTTTTGTCACAACGTTGTTTCTCTCGCGGTTACGCAGCTTGCGTCGTGAATCCACAAGATTAATAACACCAAGTTTTATTCCTCGTCGTTTTTTATTGTTTACCGGCGCGCGTGCATATTGACGTTACAGACTGACGTCGTTTCCGTCGATTAAAGATTCGAAGTCCCGCGAGAAAAATAAACCACGACTGGATTCAGTTCGACGTCCTGAATTTCGTACTCTTCTCTCCAACGACGGATTTAATTTTCTCAGCTATCGTAAAGAAAAAGAACCGTGCTGTGTAAAAGGTCGAGAGGTCTGAGAAGTTGCATAGCTTCCGTTGAATTTCTTGCTTTTTTTACAGTATTTGCAGTATTTCGAAGTTTCCGGCCTCGACAACAAGCCGGAGGAGGGCTTGTTTCGACCACGCAGCGTGAATCTTTCTCATTGTTTCGCACGGTTACGGTTGCGTCACTGGCGCGGCATCACGTGAAGAAAAGACACGCGTCATTCGCTCGCTGATGTACGTTAGTAACTGGGCCAATTGCCAACGCTCGCTTGCTCGCGAGAGAAAGAGAAAGAGAGAGAGAGAGAGAGAGAGAGGAACGTAGACGCGTCTGCGTTCCTTCTTCGCGCCAAAGAAACACGAGCAAACAAGAAAATGCCCGAAGTGGGTAATAAAGATGAATCAATTGTCCGTTACGAAGTCGGCTCGTTGGGACATCAAATCTTGGGAGAGGAAATTGCTCTGGAGAATTCCAGAGAGTATCCACCCCCTCCCCCGAATTACACGAGCAGCGTCTTAAAAAATTTCGTCCTCGTTCTCGTGGCAGAAGAGTGAAGCGCTCGCTTACCGAGATCAGTCTTCTGATTGTCCTCAGGAAGTGCGAAGTTGTCTTCGTTGACAGGACCATCATCGTTTTTGCACGCTCTCGATGTTGATCCTCGATTCTCTCTCGACTGCCGTCGCATCGTCGTGCATAATTATCCATCACCGATCGTTCCACCGGTAGCAAAATAGGAGCACCGTTCGACCTTTTGTCGCCAAAGTTCGAGAGCTCGATAAACCACGATACACCGAGGTGAAGAGTTGAAAAGTTGGCCACCGCCCAGCGTTCGATTTGCAAAGTTACAAAGAGACGTCCTCAACGCGGTGACGAATTATTCCGCGGCGATACGAACCGTGGTCGCGTGGATTTGCACAGAGAGGCGCGTCACATCCTCCGAATTAAATGTGACACGCTACGCTTGGCGTCGTGGAGAACAATTTTTCTTCTCTTGCTTTCGTCCGTGAAAAGAGCGTGAAAAGAAGAAAAAGAAATTGGTCTCCCGCTCTGACTGTGACTGCCAAACGTAACGAAACGTCAAGTCGACCTAGGATCACGTTCGATCGTTGAGATAACGACGCGGCGTGGCCGATCGGTCTTCGCCCTCGTGGACATTCGGACGTAGCGGCCGTTCCGCGCAACAATGAGAGCGTCCAGCGTAGAAAATAAACGGACAGTCACAGAATAGGAACCAGCTCTATAAATGTTTACGAGCGTACGACGCGACAGCGTTCGTAGGCGAACGAACTGAAGCTACGCCGGTGGCCGCGATCGCGTACGTACGTGCATTTGGCTTTGCACGCGTATCGCGTCGTCGTGGCCCGCCGTTTCCGCGTATTTTCTGACGACACTGGCCGTCGCTAGTTCAACGAACACGTCAATCGTTTTCGCCACGGATCCGCCCGCGAAAATTCTTCGACTCGCGCGTTCAGATTTTCTTGTGGGCGGATACGTCCCGATTACGGCCGTATCCACTCATCCTGGCCACTGACGCATACGTGTTTCTGCGAAATACCACGTTCTGCCACTGAAATCGCCACCGACGATCGGTTTTTGAATCGATCTGGCACTGGTGCCTCGGAGTGTTCACGAAGTTTAGACCTACGACTCGCACGTCGTACGTCAAACGAATCGAGACAAATGTAAAAAAAAATAGGATATTCAATGGTCCCGTGTCCGAATACCATTGAAATGTTTAAACTTAATGTTCCTTTCAGATCGCTACGTCATTATGAATTGCTTCACATTGAACACCATCGAACATATTATGGCTTCTATAATCCATATTCGCTAATGCTAATAATGCACGTTGTTTGATCGATGTTTTTAATCGTTCGTTTCCATCTTTTAAACGCTCATTGCTTAGCATCTGCTTGTAATTCTTCACTCAGTCTCATACTTCATTTCAGTTAAAATTTTTTTGTATCACTTTTTGTACCAATGGGTATTTCTTTATCGGTGAGAAAATGAATAAATAAAAACCGTGTAGAATCTTTCGCAAAGTGTTTTCGTGAGATACAGGGTAGCAGCAAGCCGCCCCTGAAAATTCTTATCGTTCTCGGTTACTACAGTGACACGATTTGCGCGATAATAAGACGCGAAAAATATCCGGCAAGCCCTTCGATAAATGCGTTGACCACGTTTACCCAACGTCGATGAAAAAAAAAATCTGAAATCCGAGGCACGCGTTTCTCTCTCCATTGAGCTTTCGAGTCTCTTTGGCACGCCGAGTCTAACGTCCAACTTTGTCTTTCGTGGCGAAAATGTTTTCGCGCGGAGAAGATTGACAGAAGCGCGGACTTCGGGACTGAAAGGGACGAGAGAAACGATTTAAAATGCAGAATCGCACGGTATGATATCGACCAAACGCCACTTTGGCCGTGCTATTGCCGAGGATCGACGCTGACAGACAGCGGCCTCGTTGCTTTTTCCACTTTGTAACGGGCGCTTCGTTTCGATCAAAACGCTTTTAATCGTCGAAAGAATACGACCGCGGTTGTAGAAGCACGTGGGCTGAAGGTACAAGAGAGGCACGTACAAGCTAGGTGAGAAAAAGTGGCTGAACGCAGAATCAACGTTCTTACAGGCCGTTTGACACTTTGGCCACTGTTCGGGAAAGTTTGCGAGAATATCGCGTGTTCGTTCTAGAGAATTTATAGTCTTCAAGTCACCTGGTCTCGAAAATTATTGAATAACAATTGTGTAGATTGATGAAATTAGTGTTTTTTCTAACGACGAATTTAGCATGACCTAGAATTTTTTGTTCCAAAATTGCAATATTCCCTCAGTTCCAAGTATATTTAAGTATAAAGGCAAAACAAATAATTTATTACTTCTCAACAATTTCTATCCAGTGACATCATACCGACGAGTTTGAAAAGAAAACGACAAATTTGTGTATACGGTGTTGGTCACTCGTTATGGTCCGCAATGAATTGCCAGTGCAAGTGGTTAACTTTTGGAATGACGTGCCACGCGCGCCGAGAATTTTTTGTCTCAAAATTGCAATATTTTCTAAGTTTCAAGTATATTTAAGTACAACACAGGCAAAGCAAATAATAAATTTATTACTTCTCAATAATTTCTATCCAGTAATATCGTACCGACGACTTCAAAAGGAAAAGAAAGCGACGAAATATTGTATACGGTTTGGTCACTCGTTATGGTCCGCAATCAATTGCCAGCGCAAGTGGTTAACTTTTGGAATGACGTGCCACGCGCGCCGAGAATTTTTTGTCTCAAAATTGCAATATTTTCTAAGTTTCAAGTATATTTAAGTACAACACAGGCAAAGCAAATAATAAATTTATTACTTCTCAATAATTTCCATCCAGTAATATCGTACCGACGACTTCAAAAGGAAAGGAAAGCGACGAAATATTGTGTTGGTCACTCGTTATGGTCCGCAATCAGTTGCCAGCGCAAGTAGTTAACCTCTTGCGCTGGAATGACGTGCCGAGAATCTTTTGCTCCAAAATTGCAATATTCTCTCAGTTTCAAGTATAAATCAGGCAAAACAAAGAATTTATTACTTCTCAACAATTTCTATCCAGTGACATCGTACCGACGAGTTCGAAAAGAAAGCGACGAATTATTGTATATACGGTGTTGGTCACTCGTTATGGTCCGCAATCAATTGCCAGCGCAAGTGGTTAATGGTGTATACCGTTTTGCAAAAGAATCTTCTGTTTGAACGATATATTTAAAAAAATCGTATTTTTGACAAGTTTTCCCAAATATGTGTTAAATGTTCTCGAATATTTGTTCATGAATACTGTTTATTCAAACACAAATTACGGATAAAATGGAATTCCTGATTTCTGCATATATAAAAAAAATTCATTATTTTCAAGTATTGTCAGCGTAAGTCGCGATCGAACTCCTGTACATGCGCTACGTGCGGTACGTATCAAAGCCTGTCACAGAAATTCTTGCTAGTTTCACGGTGTTCGAAGAATGGACCGCTGGAAAATGCGTCACGGTGCATTCGCGTCGAACCTCACTGACTGGACGCATCCCTCTGGGTGGTCGTGAATTACGTAGTTTCGTTCCTCTTCGTCTTTATCCTTCCTTCTTTCCACGTCTTTCTCTCTCTCTCTCTTACCACCGTTTTCATGCGATTCGATCAATCTGTCGGCTCGACTCGCGAGGCAGATCGTGAGGCAGGACTTTCGCGAGCGCGCGAAAAATAGTCACGGCGCGGCGCGTGAGGCAGGCTCCGGGCGTTCTCCGCGACGAGAAAGGGCCGCGATTCCGCACGGGCCGGAATGCGCTGAGAAATTCTGTGTCACCGTGCAGGAATGCAGCCGCGCTCAGACGGTGGATAAAGAGATAAGAGAGGCTGAAGAGAAAGAAAGGAAAAGAGAGAGAGAGAGAGAAAGACTGTTTCAGAGCAGATGCTGGCTGCTCGCGCATTAAATCAGACGACGATTAATATTAGGGGTACCTTTAATAAGCATGTAATCAATTTTTGTTACAGAACTCGCTTGTCATCAGTTTTCTCCAAATTTAACAAACGTTGTCTAATTGACAGTAGTTTATCTTATTACAACATAACTTATATTGATATTTAGTGTCAGCTTATTATTGTTAAATTATATTATAGATTGTATTAATTCTTAAATAAAACAAAATTTCGTGCAGTATCAAGAAACGACAGTCCTGATACTTTCCACAGAAGCACCCCTGTTTGAAACTAATTAATTGCGAAGAATTTAAAATTTTCTTATCGTTCTGCAGTAAAATGGCGGCTTTTACATCCCCATTTTGAGAGTCATGTTCGTAATTTTTCACGTAGTTTTCCATTTTCACCCCGGAATTTAATGACAGCAGAAATGGAACGAGAGGAATTTGTGACACTTGTGGAGATGTGCTGAAAGTTCAACAAATTGACAGCGTTGGTTCGGTAGATTTGCTCTAGGCTTCTAGTGAACGACCTTTAATATCTCTCGAGATCAATTAAATGGATTTGATCTCGTAACCCAAAAGTGAAACGTCGTCGACCCGATTCAACCTCCTTCGCTGTCTTGTTCG
Source organism: Tetragonisca angustula (assembly GCA_036937485.2). Taxonomy (NCBI): domain Eukaryota; kingdom Metazoa; phylum Arthropoda; class Insecta; order Hymenoptera; family Apidae; genus Tetragonisca; species Tetragonisca angustula. The sequence continues at coordinate 251,850 of JAWNGG020000226.1, forward strand.
CCGTGAAAAATTTCCAAGAGTAATGATCCGAATAATAAGAAATCGAAACCAGGAACCAGAGATCGAGATCCCCTTCACCCTGGCCAGTGCTCTGTCGTCCTTTCGCGCAGCCTGGCTTGGGCCGCCGAACAGCATGAGTGTGTGCCGAGAGCGGCCGCTATATTTACCTTCGGGAAAGTCGCTCTATCAAGTCGAGTAAGGTGTCGCGAGTCTTGTAGCCGGTGCACCGAGAGCGCCGGATAAATCCGGTTCGACGCCAGAAGACGACACGGCATAAACATAGACGAGACAAACGACGAAAAGCGTTGCTCACACCGGCCCTCGATGATGGACAGACATCCAGAGGCGGTCCAGCTGGTCCGGCATCGTCTCTCGACGGATGGACAGATGGCTAAACCCACCTTTCGTCTTTCGTGTTAAACCCCTTAAGCGGAAATGACGAGTCTCACCCGCGTACACATTGTACGTAATGTGTACTCGACTTTGACGGGCATATTTAATGTTTAAAAACCATAGTTTCTTTTAATTTTATTTGTAAAAGATATATCGTGATATTTACAAATTCTTCCTTCCTTCCCTCTCTAAAATTTTCTCATCGAAGATAACGGCGGCTGGGCGTTTTGTGGAAGGGAACAGTGACTCTTTCTTACTCGGTTATTCTGCGAGTTGTATTTAAATAATTCGAGAACTATCACACACTTCAAGAATATTAGTTAGAGGCAATTGTTATTAAAAATAAGTAAAATTGAAATTATTATTAAATAATTATTAATTATTGTTAAATAAGGAAAATCAAAGAGGAATTTAAATACTTTGTTAATTCTATTCACGATAATTTTCATTTTCATCAAAGGAATACGCTTTTCTTTTTTAAATTTCAGTGTTACTTGAAGAGGCACGACTCTCAGCTTTTTTTCTTCATTATCGTCATTATTTTACAAATCTGTTCTACCGCGAATAAAATAGAGTCCATATTTTTCTTTAATACGCTCAATGTGGGAAGCTGAAAAACTATAGTTTCATTTCGTGACAACTCCGCGCACGCAGTTGCTTTGAAATTAAACGGTCTACACGCGAACGTTTCTTTTATAAATAAGAAAAGTCATATCTAGGAAAGAGACAAAAGCTCTAACTGTAATACCATTCCTATTATACTCGAACGTATCGTGGCGACAGATTAGTTTTGTCTATTGTTTTCTCTCTTCACCTGTTTGTTTATTTATTCCGTTCTCAGAAATTGGCGATCGTTTCGTAATCAGCAGAATCCTGAACGATTGTATTTGACAATCGCTAAGAGAACGTGCAAGTTCAAGCGGCGAAGCTGGTCGTTTCTCGGAGCGTTTCGCAAACGCGACGCCGATCGTCTCGTTACCAGGTCGGTTCGTGTGAATGGGACTTAACTTGTTCGCCGGCTCGTCAACCGGCTGGGAGGGGTGTAAAAGAGTAAAGATAGTATCACGGGCGCATCTCTCGAGTTAGTTTCACGGTGTTAAGAGAGTTAGGTCGGTTATTTCCGTCGTCTCTCGTCTCGGGTTCACGACCTGCGGCCTAAACGTCGCGTCCTGACGTAACATCGCGGATCGCCAGGTGGACGCGCTGGAAGCTGGAGAGATTCACGCGAACGCGTCCTCGTTGAAAGAGACATAGACAGAGACAGAGAGCAGACTTCTCGAGTACGTAATTAACGAAATTGAAACGAACACGTATTCGCTCGCGTATTCGAATTTTCAAGGAAAAATTGAAACGAACAACGCGACGGGGTTGCGAGAGCGGAGGGAAACTTGGAATTAATTAATTTGCCTTTAGCCTCGAGTGGCAGGCAGCGGGTATTCGTACGGATCCGGTAAGACGATAAGGATGGGAGCATAAGCGGCGTGTGCTCGGTCAGACGATAATTAATACGTCGTGCGCCTCGCATGAGCAAGGTAACTACAATCCACCTGCAGATAATCCTTATTATCCCGAGGGAATTTCTTTGGCGACAGAGGGGGGCGGGGATAGAATCCGGGGTACAACAAGCGGCGTAACAATCGCGATACGTAACACCGGTTCACACATCGGACGTCGGAACGTTTCCTCGTCGGAGGATTGTCTCCACTCCGACACCGAGTAAAACATACCTCGAGGAGTATTCACGATTCTCCTCGCTACGGAATTTATCTGGATACCTGTTGAACACGCGCAAGATGGATCGCCACGCGCTTTCCGGACTTTCGCCCGGTTAATTCTCGGTTAATTATCGGCCAATTGGCGAACGAGCGATGGCCGTACGTTGCGTCGGCCGATTCCTCGAACGGTACCCGCGATTAACGCGTGTCCCGCCTCGACTCATCGATCGAAGCCTCTGCTTCGTCTCGCCTAGCTTCGAAACGAGGAAGGACCTGTCGTTGGAATCTCTACGCGGAATCACCGGCTCGAAGGCCCCGTCGTTCGTTAATCTTTCGATGGCCAGGATCGCTGAACCAGAGTCACCGAGAGATAGAGACGATGGTTATGACAGTGTGAAGGAAATTCGGGGATAGTTGCGAGCACGAAAGCAAAAGAAAAAGAGAGAGAGAGAGAGAGAGAGAGAGAGAGAGAGGAAGACGCAGAAGCACTCGGGAAGGGTTTCCAGACACTCGGGACAATATACGTCCGATCGGGATACGTAACGCCGAGAGAATGCCTCAGGAGGAATTTTCATTCACGGATTTCGATAGCCACGGAGCAACCGATAGGAGGCTGCCAGTCACGCTGCGTTCTCGTCGACATCGCGACTTCGTAAACAGGCGGGATATTACCGCGGGAGGCCAGCGGAGCGGCGACGTTTTCCTCCATCGTTTCTAAGCATCGACGGGACAACGACTCCACCAGCGGTCGGCACCGGGCCGCGCGAATTTCCCGCATTCCAACGGGTCCGTCCGCGTGCGGTTGTCGAAGCCGGTGTGTCTCTCCGACAGGAATTCCGGCAGGGGGTTCGCCGCTACCTGCGGCACAAGTGGCAGCTAAGTGGTTAAATTAAACCTGCTGAGCTTGTCGCCGTTGCCGGGAACCGGACAACTTGGCGACGCTTTTCTCTCTTCAGCCGGATCGTTTTATTGCGGGGTAGACTATCCTTTTTCGCCCGGCGTTCGGTAAAAACGTAAAGGTGAAAACGACACTTTCGCAGTAAGGTTTCGCCTTTATTAATTGCTAATTGTTCAACCCTTTTCTTTTTTTTTTTTTTTTGGTTAGTCAGTGTCGTTTCACCACTTGCGCTGGCAACTAATTGCGGACCGTAACGAGCGAGCAACACCGTATACAACAATTCGTCGCTTTCTTTTCGAACTCGTCGGTGCGAAATCACCGGATAGCAATTATCGAGAAGTAATGAATTTATTATTTGTTTTTTTTCGGTTATAAATATAATAAATATACTTAAAACTGAGAAAACGTTACAATTTTGGGACGAAAAATTCTCGACGTGCGTGGCACGTCATTGTAGCGCAAGAGGTTAACTACTTGCGCTGGCAACTGATTGCGGACCGTAACGAGCGACCAACACCGTATACAACAATTCGTCGCTTTCTTTTCGAACTCGTCGGTGCGAAATCACCGGATAGCAATTATCGAGAAGTAATGAATTTATTATTTGTTTTTCTTCGGTTATAAATATAATAAATATACTTAAAACTGAGAAAACGTTACAATTTTGGGACGAAAAATTCTCGACGTGCGTGGCACGTCATTGCAGCGCAAGAGGTTAACTATTTGCGCTGGCAACTGATTGCGGACCGTAACGAGCGACCAACACCGTATACAATAATTCGTCGCTTTCTTTTCGAACTCGTCGGTACGAAATCACCGGATAGAAATGATCGAGAAGTAATAAGTTTATTATTTGTTTCTCCTGGGTTATAAATATAATAAATATACTTAAAACTGGGAAAATATTATAATTTTGGGTTTAACGAGTGACCGAACCGTATACAATAATTCGTCGCTTTCTTTTCTTGAACTCGTCGATATGATATCACTGGATAGAAATTGCTGAGAAGCAATAAATTTATCATTTGTTTTGCCTATTTTGTTTTACTTAAATATACTCAAAACTCAGACAATATTACAATTTTGGAATAAAAAAAATTCTCGACGTGCGTGGCACGTCCATTCCAGCGCAAGAGGTTAATAGTACACTTGATGCTTGATGCGGATTTTCTGCGAGAATTAATAATTCTTATGTGAAGAACATACATCCGTCTCTCGTGAAACTCACAAATACAAAAGAAAACAAAATGTTGAGAAGAGCTGTTATAGAAATACACATTTATTTCGCATAAGTTAATTTAAAAAAAAGCAATGATGACATTTCAGAAAACATAAGTAAATTTCATTCAGTGTCACTGTCGCTACTGTAATTCGAAACACAGAAATATTTGCAAGTTCGATTTCATTTTCACTGTTAATGTCACTCTTTTCTATCGGATGATTTGTTCTCAAACTTATCCTTTGCCAAGTTATCATAAACTTGCTGATATTCGCTGCAACGTTTCTTCAAATCTTGTTTGAAGTGTCGCGTAAATGGAGGGACATAAGAGTGTAACTATAAAATCGACGTTTATTCAACCGATGTGTCTGCTTTATGTTTCTCCTTCCATGTGGATCCTATGTAGTACCGAATTTCTTTACACTTGCGAAATGGCAGTCGGATGCACGATCTCTCGTTGTTGCTTCTCCATTACCGAGGTGGGTAAAAATGTTTCTTCCCGTGTTTGTTCTGCGTGACTGTGTATGCACGTTTACGAGATCTTCGACTCGCCACGATGGATCGTAACGATCGCTCGGTTTGGACTTTCAATTATCGGCCGTATCGTTTTATGGCATTCCTCGATCACGCAACCACCCGGATTCGAAGTTAATTAACCCTTCGACTTTTTCACAAATATATCTTACAACGACTTCCGACTTCTTTTTTTTTTTTTTTACTTTTATATAGTTGGTATGCCATATTTAGCACGCCAGTAAAAGCCTTCATTTCCGCAACTGTAACTTGTCTGTGTTTCAATTTGTTCAGGTGGAATGATCAGATATACTTTCTTTCAGCAAATAAATTTACTTGCTGCGTAATATTCGCTATCAATTCATTTGTAAAATAATAAAGTAAATTTCATTTCAACTATTTATCCGTGGGCCAGGTTGATGAATGTCATCTTCCTCAAGGATTCGTTGATAAACAGTTGACAGACAATTTTCACTACTGTAATAATATTACTTTTGTCATCCTCACTATCTAGTCGTTATCTAAAGTATTTTTGTATCGATCAAAAACAAATTCATAATCGCTACTATCTCCAAATAACTCGCTTTCCATTATACATCTTTTGACGATGTACTTTTTGATTCATTCAATCAGTATAACGACATGTAACGTGTAATTAAATAGAATTTATTAACAATATTTTCATCTCTCCTGCTGTCGCATGGTCAAATACTGTCTGTGAATAGCCAGTTTTTGGTAATTCGAATTGTTACGCTGTCGAAGAAAAAGGGATCGATCGTCTCGGTCATCGCTGCAATTGGCCTCGTTGCCACGTTGAACGTCGATCGCTCGGTTGTTTCGATCCCCGAGACAGTTTAGCCAGCTTCGTGGAATCGACACCCTCGGCCAGGATGATTAAGCGCTCGAGCGTATCTTGATAAAGACTCGAGTGTTGAACACGCGGCTCGCCTTATCTCCGGCGCTTCACCAGAAGGTGGACGCTCGCTCCGACTCGCGAGTCGAGAAGCTTGACGAGAAGACCGGGCTGTGAAATGGCGTTCCTCCTTCGGGCGCACCATCCATTACGTCTAATTGCGCTTCGATTCCGCGATATCCACGGGGAGACGCGGATCTTGCGAAACACCGAGCGCACGCGCCGTCCCGTCCCGTGTAATTAGCGAGGCAAATGTGGAGGCAGCAACAGCCATGCAACAATGTTCACGTTAGATAAGACACGCGGCTCGCAACGTGCACGCCGCGCCGTTGTCACATAAATCAGTTCTTCAGATAGCGTTGCCTGCCCTCGGCGTGGCCCACAAGTTCGTGTCTTTTTCACTTTCTTGGCTGAACGGGGGAACGTGAAGTCAACACGGTGTTTTCCATGAGCGGAGCTTGATCAGCGTGGCTCGAGCATGCCTTCAGCCAACTTTACGATTCTTGAGAGCGACAGATGCCCCGCGATTACCGCTCATTTGCGACAACACGTAAGTCAGTGTTTCGCGACGCGACAACAGTCCCAACAATGGTACAACCTGTCACTCTGCGATCCGAAATTAGCATCTGCGACACGATCTCGTAGCTACCCCCTCGCAAATCCTGGAATTTCAATTTTCCTGCTCCTCCCCCCCCCTTTTTTCCTTCTTCTTCTTCATTTTACTGTCTATAATTTCTATAGAAAACAGAGATCGAATCGGTATTAAAATAAAAGTAAAATACCGTTATTTTTATTTTTAGGTTACTATTCGATTACGTTTGATGAAACTGAAACGGCGTGAATATCGGTATGATGCTATCAAAACGATGTTTGGTCGGTAGATGTATTTCGGTATAATACCGGTAAATAAAATATCAATATATTAGAAAAGGAAAAGAAGACAATGATTAAACGTTTTCATAACTTTAAATTTAAATTTAATGACGCTTATACATGTACACTTTGTTTATTTTTATTAGCTTTTAGTTTTATTTTTATTATTTTTTTTTTTTATTTTATTCATATTAGTGGCTAGCAGATAAGATTATCGTTTATGTTAACAATTTTCAGGTTCTAAATATTGTAGTTCTTCAAATGTCCGAATATTTTTGCCACGCTACATTTCGACGTGGTTCAGTTTATTGTTCGATATTGAGAAAAGTATGTGCAATAAATAAATAAAATTCATGTTACTATAAACTATATCTAATATGAATGTTCTATTATATTATTAAAGAGTTAATCCAAATTTACTATTATAAACAATCGAAATCCACAACAATATTTTGAATAGCACGATGTCTGAATATTAATGAGTCACTGTAGAAAATGAAAAATGTGTTTTCGTCAGTAAAGCGGTATATATTTCGGTATTTTTACCGTTGTGATAAATACCGATAAGATACGTATGAAAATACCGGTATTAAAACCGATTTCCCAAATAGCGGTTATATTACGATAATATTGGAGCAAATACCTAAAGAATCTTTCAGTTTCTCTGGGTGTACTACCTAAACCTCAAAATATTTTGATTCTCAGTCTCTGATAGAATACGTGCACGGTCGTTTCTCCTCGCGAAAACGTACTTTTGATGATCGATTCGTTGCCTTGGAAAATGTACGTCTTTCCTCAAGTATCGTCGATGTGGAATCGGTTGAAGTCAGATACGGTTAGTATTTGGAGGACAGTTACACCGTGTCGGCAGGAAGGTCGCGCTTGTCCAATCAACCAGCTCGCCTCTAAAAGGCAAACGTTCTATCCTCGACGCGTAACTATCCATCGCGCGATGCGTGACCACCTGTCTCTCTACGGTCTTTAGGATATCTATTCTCCTCGCTGATTGCGCCAACAGCGCTCGTTCTGACACCGCGGTGCGTCATCGCACGAATCCTTCGAGCCTTCTTTCTCTTCAACTTCAAACCGCTTCAAAAGTTCACTCGTGTTCGATATTTCGATCGAGCCGCGTAACCAAGGTTGCCTCTGCGAGCCGCATCCGGCAGAGGAGAGCGCTCCAACGCTCGTTCCAGATAATCAACGACCGCTCGATGGTGTCTCTCGTACCCGGACAAATCGCCAGCCTGCGTTTGCTGACGAGTGGTACTTACTGAAACCTGACAAGCGGAAGAACACCGCCGCGCTTACACGCGACGATCCTGCCGCAGCTTCAGCCGCGTTTCCCGTGTCGCGTGACAAGGTCGAAGTACACGTCAAACCCGGCGGCTGGGTTACACCGGGGCACAGCGAAACGCTGACGGACGCTTCGCGTTTTTTCGCCGCGTAACCGCTTTTTACGATCGAGATACTGCTCGGTTCCACTCTGAGCGTTCCTTCCTCGCCTCCTCGCGGTCACCTGGCGGTCGTTGTACAGTTAGAGCGCGCGTGTCGTCGCCGTTTTTATCCAGCTGTTCGCGGGACGCCATTCTAATTTTAAAGAGCGTGTCGGGTCGTTCGAGCGGACTCGGACAGTCTCCATTTCGGAAATTTTCGTCGCGATCGTGGAAACGTCACGCGCGTTCCCAAGCGCCAGACGTTTCCGGGATCTCTCTGGTGGCGTTGCGTGGTTTATTAGCAGCCTCGGATTCCTGCATGACTGCGCTCTGTTATGTCTGTGCTCTGGTGAGCATCGAGGTGCACGATTACGGCAAGGTAAACAGGTTTCATTAAACTTCAGTCGTTTGGCCGGCGATTTTTTTCTTTTTTTTTTCTTTCATCGTCCGCTGTGTGAAGTTCACGCGGTTCCACGCGACTGAACGTCACAACTCTTCACAAAGTCGAATTTTCCGATGCTCGTACTTGAAATTCGTTTTTCACTGCTCGAGTGTGCTTGGAGCAGCCAAAGTTCGTTCGTCACGTTTGTTTTTTTTTTTTTCTGATTCGTGGTCGCGACCGCGAGATACGTAGGATTTTCATCGACGCCCTGAACACTCGAGGTCGCGAGGAAATTAGAATCGTCGAGAAAGCTGGCTGATTATCCCCGACAATTTTCGCAACGAAACACTCGCAATTCGCGCGGATCGAGCGAAAGTTTTTCCCTCGTCTCGTTCGCGTAGAAATTATGCACTTTTCTACTATCAGAGAACAATTAACAGATTGATCGCTAACCTAAATTTCCATTGGGGCCGTCGTTATCCACGCGCGGATGACGATCTTATTTTTCAATTTCAAGGCACGAGAGACGTGTAATAACATTTAGTAGAAAAACGAGTTCTTAATAATGAATTATCTGTAAATTAAACAAATTGAATTATCAAATAGCAATATACGTAACTACTTTGTTCACATAAAAATACGTAATACTATATGAATACGACAGGTTTTCGTGACATATTGGAGAACATTCTAAACAAAACTAACTTGTAAGTGATTTGTACTTGAGGAATGTAGAAAATGTAGTAAGAATCATTCTAGTTTGATAAACTAACGCTGAAACACGTGCGTGTCATGAACGAAAAGAATAAAAAAACAAACAAAAGCATGAAAACGTAAAAAAAGGAAGCATAGAAACAACAAGATTCGTAAAGAGTAAGTCGAGATTGCAGTAAATTTGAATTTGTAACGCCGTGAGAAATTTGCACGATGGCGATCAACTGCTGGCTCTTGTGTTGGAATGACGTGTCACGTCGAGAATTTTATGTCCCATTTCCTCGGTTTTAAGTATATTTAAATGTAACCCACGCACAAGCAATGATAAATTTATTGTTTAAAAGAAATGCCGGCACTTGCCGTTGCACGCAAAACTTCGACTATGTTTTATCATCACCAGTGGACTTCTCCAAGAGAATCTCGAGCGATTTGTTGGTCGATTCAAGGACATTTTTTAACCTCTTGCGCCGGAACGACCTACCACGCACGTCGAGAATTTTTTTGTTTCGAGAAACCTAAACCAAAATAGCAATATTTTCTCATATAACCCAGGCAAAACAAATGATAAATTTATTACTTCTCGATCATTTCTATCCAGTGATACCATAACCGACGAAAAAAAAGAACAAAGAGAAAGCGAGAAATTATTGTATACGGTTATGGTCCGCGAACCAGCTGCCAGCGGAGGGGGTTAAGCTTTTATGCTTTGAGAGTTCGGGTGTGGAGGTTTAGCAAAAAGATTAAGGAAAGACACCAGTCCGTGTCTATGATCTGTCTTTGATCGATGGCCATTTCTACGTAAAAAGGGCGCAGCGTCAAAGTGGCAGCGTCCGAAGACCATCGATGATGGTGGAAATGAGGCGGGAGGGGGGAAGAAACGCAACGTCCAGGGACCCGTTCCGTGGCTGCTCGATCGTTGGCCTCGAATAACTGTCAGGGAATGCCGCAAAAGGCCCGCGGGCATTCCCTGCGTGCGAGCCACCGCGCTACGACAGACGAAGGCTAACGCTAATTACCTGCATCGATTTCGACGAGCGAGAGCCTTTTCCTCGCCCGCGTTCCACGTTCGATTACGCTCGGTTACGCCAATCGTTCGTTACGCGGTCTCGTTCACGAACGATTGAATCATTCGCCGAGAGCGTGACGCGAAAATGGCCCCCGCGCTGCTCTTGCAGCGCATCCGATTCGCCACGGCAGACTTGACTGATTCGGTTTGCCGATCCAGTTGGTCCGTTTGTTCGCCAATATTTCGTCGTGTATTCGATAGAATCGCGGCGACTCGACTGATTGAGCCGTTTACTTTGAAAATGGCACGAGCCACTTCTGCGGCGATGAAAAATGGCGGGCTCGTTGACGTCCGCGCGATGTCACGTACGCGCGAGAATGATACAAGCGCCAGTAAAGTTGGCACCAATTTTTCTAGCCACCGTTGAAACGCAAACATCCCGAAATATCTCTTACATTAGCCGCGGTGCACGCTTTCAAAGGTGTGTTGTGTTTCTAGAACGACTATGATTGTACTCGTCAAACATGGAGCATGCGGAGCTGCGGCATACGTGCAAAATCGAATGAAATTACAAAGAAGTAACACTAGCTGTTTTTGAAAAATCAATAATCGATCATTGTTCAACTCGATTAATGCTAATTAATAATAACAGCAAGTTATTAATTGATAATAATAGCAATAATAGCAACATTTGAAAACGTAAAATGTAAAAAGAACTAGTTTCAAAATATTCTGAAACGTCTAAAATTTACAAACACGTTTCATCTTCCATTTTGTAATTTAATTCAAAAGTCACAACTTGTTACGACGTGGAGTATCACTCAGAAAAATTGCCATTTCCTCGTGACGAGTACACTCGGTCGTTCGCAGCCAAAAAGGTTAAGAACAAAGCGACTCTTTTGAAGGCTCGGTTACTCGAACGAGAAAGAAACTGCCAACGAGAGGACGCACCCTTCCAATTTTCGACGTGCAGAGCAAGTGATTCAGCTTTGTACGTGCCGAGCGTTCGAGCGTTGGACAGCGCGGGCCAGCGAGGTCAGATCAATTGGAAGTGGATTAAGACTGGCCAGGGAAGCGGGCGGACGCGCCTCGTGTAACCGACGTCGAGAAACGTATCGCTTCCGCGTTCCAGCAATTAAAATATTGCATGGCCTGGGATCAGCAGAAAAGAAGAAACCGACGTCTGCGGGTCTTGTCACCGGAGCCGCGTGTGATCACGGCTCGCGTCCCGATCTATGTTCCGCGGCGACCTCGTTTCTTCGGGGGAAAAAAAAAAGAAAAAAATGACGAAAAAAGAAAAGAAGAGAAAGGAAAGAAAAGCGATCGACCGACGACCGACGTTACGTCAGTACGAACGAATGAGCACCGTCGCAATTAGCGATGGGTCTCGAGCGTGAAAAAAACGCGCGAGAACAGGCTGGTACGCGTGCACCTGGCCGCATGCTAATTGACACGAATAGCGGCGGAATTGTTCCTCGAGGACGGTGTGTTCCTCCTTCGAGCGGATCACCTGGCTTGTAAATACCGTTCGTTTGAAACGATGAATAGCACCGGACTTATATCGGATTTATTGCGCGATCGAAAACCCGGATCGAGAACTTTCCACTTCCTCGTTTACCTGCTGCGACACTCTGTACGGCGTTTACGTTCCGTTATCGGCGACAAAGACACGTCCGCTGTGAGAAATTCTTTCCCCCGACTCGTTCAGCTTTGTTATACCTCTTGATATATACGAATCCGACGTGAAAATCCAACTATGACCAAAAAGCGACATTTATTCTTCATTCTGACATTTTGACAGATAATTTTTGTATTCTTAAAATGTCATAAACACGATATACTTGTGAACGAAATTAATAAAAAATGATGAAATGGTGAAACTAACGACGACTGAAACATGAAATTTCCCATCATCGGAGACATTAATGTAAAAGAAACAGAAAGTCTTTGTAACGCGACAAATTACTATATTATAAACTACTATTGTTACTAAAATTATTATATTTTTCGAAGAATCGTTTAAATTTGTAAAAATACATTATCTCGCGTTCAGAAAGTTTCCAACGAAAATTATAAATTGGTCATTTTCACCACTTTGGTAGTTGTAGCGTTAATAATTCAATTGTTGTTAGGAAACGACATTGTACGTCAGGAGGTTAACTCGAAATTTTCGGTAACTCAATTCTTCTTGCATCTCGGAATATATCCTCCAAGGTTTATACCTGATAAAGGTACGTAGTTATATGGCGGCGCATTTAACAGCGCGACTTACACTTCATAACTTGCAGATTTGACAAAGTGACTTTCCCCCGGCCTTCTTTTGAAAGGAAATATCTACGTAGGTAATGTATTTCAATTAGTTTCATTAACCTGCAATGAATGCCACAAACCGTAAACAGAGGTCTTAACCGGCCGTCTTATTGTTAGACTTTATAACTTGCAGATTTAGCAAACTGATTTTCCTTCGTGCCTTTGAAAGGGAATACGTAGGCGATGTTCCGATTCATTAAGCGTGCAGAATGGATCGGCCGTGTTTCTCCCCAGCAGTAAATCTTATAAGCCGTAAATAGAGGTATCATCGACCGTACAATGCGACGCAGTTAGCGGTACCTAAAAATTCCAGGCCAGACGAGGGACGGAATTGAGGTTCCTCCGCCAAACGATGAAACGAACAAACAGGAAAAGTCTACGCCGTGTGAAAAGGCAACGCTTCCATCGAAGAGCAAAAATGTGAAAAGAAAAGGGAAATTTACAAACCAACGTGTCCCCGAAATGAACCGTTCCAAGAACCGTTCTCACCTACTTCACTTGAAGTTGTACCATAAAAAGATACAAAATCGGAAGAGTGAAATAAATCGGGGGGAGGGGGGGGGGAGGAAAGTACAATGGTAAGAATTGGCTGGAACTCTAGACCTGGCTGCCAACAACAGTTTCGTAAATTTCGAAATGTTGTCGTTGGTCGTTGTTGTTTCTTTGGACGATTCTGTGGACTTAGATTCTTGTGTCCACTCCAGTCAAAGATTATAAAATTGTTTTAATATAACTGACAGCAACAACTGACGTTCCTATATTAAATGAACACCTTCGAACCGATATAGTGACTCTTATTGATATTCGGACACTAGATATCGAAACTGTTATAATTTTGTAAAAACAAATTGTACAATAATAAGCTTATTTTAAAGCTTGAAGCCTCTACTTTCGAAATATGTCATTTTATACTAATTTCTATAGTACACAACGGAATTTAAGTGATAGCGGACATATGACAGATCGCGGCTTATTAAAAAATAATTCTTTGTTCAATAATAAAATCTGTAAACTATGCAATTTACGACGAGCAACGGGAACAAAATATTTTTATTTGTTCGCTTCTAGTTACTAACATTATATCGTAAAATATTACAAAAAGCTTTTATTAAGGGTAGATAAACGAAGGTATACTTCTCTTCTCGAACATTTCTCGAAAATTCTCATACATTTTTTAAATTCCTTAGGATACATAAAGAATTTTTGTTGGCCAGGTCAAAAATTGGCCAATTCTTACCATTGTCCTTTTCACAACCGTTTGAAACCATCGTACGTATTCGAAGAGAGAGAGAGAGAGAGAGAGAGAGAGAGAGAGAGAAAGCGACGCAGTATAACATCGTAAAAGGGGTTGTTTCAAAAAGCGTTGGAGCGTAGCTCGCGCAGCGATGTCACGTCAGGAGGATGGCATGGTTTGTTACACGGCCGATATTATTTTTCTGTTTTTCGATTTTTCTCTCCCCGTACGCCTTATATATATATATATATATATATATATATATATATATATATATATACATATGTATATCTATATACATTACACCTTTGCGTTTCATTACATTTTTTTTTCTCTCTCGATTTAAAGCTATTAAACTCTTTTTTTTACATCATCAATTTATTTACGAAGCATCGTCACTTCGAATCAAGTGACGTAGCATTGGAAATAATCATTTAAAATAGTATTTTGTTGATTATATCCTCCTAACATGTAATATCGTTTAAATTTAAAGCAATTATCAACATGCATTGCGGATTTGCTAAAACAAGTATAATATATAAGATTTATATTAATGACACATAGCTATAATCTCTGGAAAAATAATATCCTCCACCCTTTTTTTAAATTAGGAAGCAGTAAGAAGTCTAGTTTATGCGAATTATGTGAATTATTCCAATTGAGTCGGGACTATTTTCAGAAATTCCTTTTGAAATACCTTTGTTCTCCTTACGCCGTTATCATTATAGCTTTCATTCTAGGCGTCTGTTCAGATATTATACTACACTGCTCAACAAAAATTAGGGGATATTTCAAAATGAATATGAAACGATAAAAAAAAAGAGAAGCATTTGATTTTGTTCTTTTGCTTATCGCTTCATATTCATTTTGAAATATTCTCTAATTTTTGTTGAGCAGCATATTATACATCAGACCATGCAACGTCAAACCTACAACGTTCGTTATAATTACCAGCAAATTATAAAAAGAGAAAGTCCGAGCTGTTAGCCCAGATTTAAGAGGATATTCTAGTGTAAACTTTTGAAAAAATGATTTTTTTTGCATACTCTTAAAGGACATAGTTTCAAAAATAAATCTCTGTAATCTTACATGTGAACTCCTAAAATTAACGAAGTTATGGTTGTTTGAAGGACGCGACGACCAGCGTCATTGTTACCGCAATACTAAACTTTGAAGGCAATTGTCTGGAAACTATGTTTTTCAGAACGGTGTTCATGATATCTCAAAATCTACTTGACTCAAAATTTTAAGTACGCATTTAGTACATGTATGACTATAGCCCCTAATAGAATCAACAAAAAAAAATTTTATTTTTTATATCTTTTTAGGCTTCCGAAGTTTAACAAAGACATGCAAAAATCGATAATCGAACTACAAAGTATCGCCACTTTCTTAATTACCGACTTTTTTCTTTCGTTTTGGCACCTGCTATAGTCAAACTCATACTAATTAAGAAACATTCACGTTTTTTTATTTCCGACAAGCAGAATGGCCGCAATCGCGAGACAACGTTTTTTTGAAAGCTATGTTTGAGAGTATGCAGTGCCACTAATTTCAACTTGTTTTGTCCCAAAAAATTTTAAAACGTCGTTGAAACACGTAAAAATAAACCTTGTCAATTCGACTGCAGAAGGTATGATAGTTTCTTTGCAAAAAATTCCCTGACAAAGTTAAAAAAAACACGCTAGAATACCCCCGTAAGTACGATGTCTCCTCAGAAGGGACAGTCGAGTGCAAAGTGTGAATATCGCTCAGTGGTGAATGGGGCGTTTATTTCGTCGTTGGATAATGCTCGCGGAATAACACTCGGCTATTGCGAATTCGAGAGCGGCCGATGGTGGCAACTGGCTCGAATAATGGCCAGATGTCTCGTCCCGTGGAACGAGATTTGTAACAGCTTGCTCCTCGCGCTGCCTGTCGACGCGATTAACGCCACGAAACGCTCGCGACCACCGCCGCTCTGTGTTCCATTCGTTACGCGTGTTTTACACCCGTATCTCACCAGTTGCGTGTTCCCATCGACTCGTATTTTCGCGCCCTGCGACATCGTCCCTCCCATTCACTTTTCATCCCGAGCAATGAGACGGACGACGAAGGCGGGCTGAGAATTACAACTGACGAGCAACGCACTTGCAAAGAAATTCGGTAGTGTTATATTATACATGGAATCCACGCGGAAGAAGAGACGTAAAACAAACACAGAAGAATCTTCGGACTTTCTAGGAACTTCGTGGTCCCTAGGAGAGATATGGTTGGACAGTAGGCAATCATTATGTACAATATGATTCATGCAACTTGCGCGCCTGAAACAACTTTTAAATTGCGCGTCTAATGAAACGTTGTTTTAAAGGAGGAAATTTCGAAATTCTCAAGGTCATATTTTAATTGGATCGTATATTTTATTCATCACGAATGGAGAGAATATTAAATTCCAAGTAAAAATGTATCAAGCCTAAACTAAAGCCCAGAGCCGAAATATTAAGCCTGAAGCCAAAAGTATTGGTTCTAAACGTAACGATTATGACTTCACGATCATTTGTTTCTCTACACGTATCGTATACAAGAGAGGCAGGTTTTTCTGGAATCCAAGTCACCACCTAGAGAAAGGTCTCGACTTTGCGCGTCGCCCTCGAATTCACCGGGGTCGTTTCCGCTGGATCGCGACAATCAGTAGTCACTCGACATCGCGCGCGTGGCGGACATTCGATCGAGCGTGTTGGATTCGCGGCGCGAATCCATAGAGTGGATCTGAGTCTCTGCTCGTTCCACTCTACTATGTCAGACATGTAAAAAATATATATATATATATATATATATATATATAATTTATACAATTATACCTGACTAGTCTGACTCGTTCGATAGCTGTTGTTGGGTTCGGTGACCCTTTTACCTGCATATACAATGCAAGGTGATTAGTTTTAGGGTGAGTTGAGTGTAATTGCTGTGTGTAGGTTCGCAGGTAAAAATTTCCAAAAAATGCTGCTGTGCTTTAGACTTCCGTCTTTGTTTCCGAGTGTCATTTATAGTCTTTAGGCAGTATCCTTGTTCCTTACAGGGATTTCGCAGTTGCTAGAAGGTCCGACGAACCTTTGTTCTCGAGGATGTTTTCCCTTCAATGTGAATTTCATCGTACTACCGACTTTCTTCACAGGTAGAACGCGTTCGGGAATTTGAGTACTCTGCGGAATCGTGTCGAAGCTTTCGTCAGATTTGTCGGGCCGTGTCGTGAAACTGTGACGACCGCCATTGGGGAAATTCTTGAAAGGATGCTTGGCTCAGGTAGCAGGCTGTAAATGTACACGTGTAAAACGGATACCGAACACAGATGACGACCAGAAGTGCCAGCCACCAAAGAGTTAACTTTCGCGAGAGTAGAAATGACGGATTCGAAAAGGAGAATTGAACAAAAGTGTCATTATTACAGGAAACGAAACGTCTCTCAGTCCTAAATGACCGATTTTCTCAGAAGAAGCATACGTAATTTACGACTCTGCAAAGTATATGAACGAACATCTATACAAGTAATATAATTTATACCGATTTTATGAGCGTGACCAAAGCCTTGTCAAATACAATGGAGAAAAAGGATAAAACTTTTCAATTTGAACAAAGATGTAACAACAACCTGGCTGCCCTCCAGATTTGAATACCAAGGAAGCATTGAGCGAGACAAAGACCCCTATCAAGAACTTGTAAGTGGTATCAAGAACTTATGTACTATGTAAAAATCAACGTCAAGGACAAATAGAACCGACTGTGGACCGATTTCATAGATCGTATCAGGGAAATGAAGTACCGGCCCATAATTCAAATTAGCCACCGTCGTCTATTTTATAATTAGCGAGAACGATAATCTTATTTATAAATTTTAATAATAACAATACATAAATATAATTCAAGTATATCTTATCGTGAATTATCGAATTAAATAACAAATATCTCTAAAAAGATTGAAAGGCCGCCATGTTACTTTATTTCAATGATTCAACATTTTAATTATAAAAATTTTATTCTTAAATTAATACAGTAGGGTATCTACTAATCTTTCAAGTTTGTCATTCAATTTTAATATATTTTAATATACAAGTTTGTACTGTCAATATTAATTTAAATTTCACCGAAAATTAATAAATTTAATATAACAATTCTCTTCGCCATGATAAAATTCATAAATTACAGTTAGTCGAGAACAAAGTTAGTCAAAGAACGCGTCACAGTGAATATAACAGATACAATCGTGCAATTGTACGAAGCCAAGCAAGTTGATCCCGGCGATAAAATATAAAAGCCAGCGATTCAAGTGAGAAGATTCACTTCATTTCCCACCGGTCCTCTGCAAAGAACAGACACAGTTCGAACATCGCACGATCGATCGCCAGTCGCGAGTGATCTTAACAAAAACTAGGTAACTGGAAATCGTAGAGCGGAACCGTTCGATCCGAAAGGGAATCGGACAGGACGATAGGTCGGCGGATGTCTGGATAATCTCGTCATCGAGCGTGGCCCTCCCCCCGCACAGACGCGAGTGCCCGCTAGGTTTCGCCAGGCGCAAAAGCCAAGGAAACGTCTGGTATCCGAGGAATGCCGACGAGGTAGGAGCGGCAGTTGCCTGCCAGGACACGCGAGGAGGATCCTCTTTAGCGGAGGAGCCGTTCCTACACCGGCGAACGACGATTTACCAGGCCTGGCAGAAACGAATCCGACGCCTAGGTTCGTCGAGAGGCTCGCGCCCCATCCAGGATCAACAATCTTCGCTGGCCGGCCATCTTCCACATGGAAGATGGAGCACCGTGGCGCGGAATTGTTTGCCTCGCGACTATGCGCGCGTTCGCTGGAATTTTCCCCTATCGAGTCATCCTCGATGGAAGATCGTTGAGTTGTCGACACGAAAGGCAAGACCGATGAAGTTGAGTATTCCTCCGTACTTCTCCACGGAAGAATGTAAAGTGGACGTTTAAAAGATACCTGGCTGCCTCTCTCTCTCTCTCTCTCTCTCTCTCTTCGTAAGAAACGTCTACTTTCGCTTGAACATCGAGCAGGAAACTTCACTCGTACGCGCGAAGCTTCTCGTGTCTAATGTTGATTATCGCGCGCGCCGAGAGAGGAGGGGGAGGGAAAGCAGTAGGCTAAATTGGCCCCGGTACCATCTCGCGAAAGAGTCGCGTCTCGCTTTGCCGCGGGATCGTCTCTGTTTAATAACCGCGCCGAAGCCAGCGCGGAACCTGCACGTTATTACTATCATTACCGACGAATGACTCAATTTGCAAAAAGTATGCGTTTACTGTTGTCGGCTGGGGAAACGGGGAAAGAGAGAGATTTTTATCGTTTGGCGCGCGTCGATCGGTCCGATCGACAGGCGTGATCTTTTGAACCGTTTACATTTCCCATTGGCGGTTGAACGGTTGATGAACGTTGATGAACGTTGATGAACGGTTGAAGCCAGAGAAGATTGATATTCGTAGTTTGCGAGATAATTCCTCGTAAAAGCTCGTACTCGGAACTTCGAAGAAGGCACTCGAGTACCTGTACTACACGTTCGTTATTGAACCATTAACCTCTTGCGCTCGAATGACGTGCCACGCACGTCGAGAAATTGCAATATTTCCTCCGTATATTTTCAAGTATAGTTTCAAGTAAAACAAAATGGGCGAAACAAGTAATAAATTGTTTCACTCCTCGATAATTTCTATCCAGTGATATCGTACCGACGAGTTGCAAAAGAGAATGCGACGAATTACCGTATACGGTGGTTCGGTCACTCGTTACGGTCCGCAATCAGTTGCCAGCGCAAGTGGTTGAACGACGACGAAAGAGCTAGCTGGTAATTAGTTGGCGTCAACACGTTGTTAGGAATTAATCATGTACGAGTCGTCCTGGGAATCAAAGTACGAATAGGAAAGGAGGTATACATGAGCGCAGCAGAAAGGGCCCACGGATAGAAATAGTTTTGCAGCAAGTATGAGCTAGTATTATGATATTTTTATATCCAGAGTGGTTCCAGAGTGGAAGTCTTTTTCGGCAAAGTCAGTCGAAACAGCAGCAAGATTCGGCGGCGGATTCGTTCTACTCGTGTCGCGATTCTCAGATACCAAGGTCAGACTGTAACGGTCGACGATGCCAGCGATTGGCGACAGCGCGAGTCCCAGCCGAATCGGAGAAACGTAACGCGGCCGATTTCACCGCGGAACGGAGCGAAGCGAAGCGAACTAGCCACCCTTGCGGCGTTCACCGTGGAGAAAGCACACGCGGCATCACCGAGCGGAGAGAAACTCGGCGCGTCGAGGAGAATTCGCCAAATCGTCGACAATTATTCGATAATGAACAGTCCCCGTGCTCGCTTGTACGTCAATCATCGGCAATAACCGTCGCGATCAACGCGTCGATGCGTCGTAAATGGCGAACGTGCTTCAAACGCGCTCCGAAACGGAGCCGAACGACCGGGCGGCACGCGAAACTCCCAAGTCTGAGACTCGATGACACGATTTACCACCAGGGAGGGGGAGGAAGGGGGAGGAGGAGGAGGAGGAGGTGGAAATCACAGTGATCGTCGAACGACTCGCTCGGAATTCCGCTTGTAAAATGCCTCTTACGACGCAATCAGTTACAACGTTTCCCCGAGAAATTTCTGCTCGCGTGCAACGATCGAAGCGAAACTCCTCGTCGATCAGCCACTCGGAATTTGTCAACATACTGCGTCTACCCTAGCCCAGAGTATTTCGGAGTGAGAATTCGGCGAAGCAACGATATCCTACGTAACGAGAGAAAGTTTCATCTGGATGGATATGTTTTGGCTGACAATCCGATTCTGGCGATTACTCTGGCCAACGTAACAATGCATAAATATAATTTAAGTATTTCTTATCGTGGATCATCAAATTAAATAGCAAATTTCCCTAAAAAGATTAAAAGGCCGCCATATTACTTTATTTTAATGATTCAACATTTAATTATAAAATTATTTATTATATTACCATAATCCTAGTTTAATATTTAATTTTCTTATTTTTTAATATATACATTTATAATACATTAATAATTTAAGTTTCACCTGTAATTATTAATTTTTATATAAAATTATTCTATATTAATAAAATTTATTAATTATTAACTTATAACATAAGTTTAACCGCTATTGCTGGCACTTTAATTTGCAATTATTAATTTTAATTCCTTAATTTAATTTTCATTAATTTATAAAATTTTATATTTAATATTAATAAATTATGTAAAAAATATTAATTTAATTAATAATCTAACCATAATTATATTATATATATATTTATATTATTATTATATATTGAAAATTAACTAAAATTTTATATAATTTATGTATTATATTAATTATATATATATATTATATCAATTATTATAATACTATATATATAATCAAGGGGAACAGCGATCGTAACGATAATGAAATACAGGGATTCGTCTGTCGATTGGTTGTTAAATGTTCATTTCTCTGAAAAGAATATTCCTTTTGTAAAAAATATTGCACAGGTCGAAGACACACTTAAAATATAAAACTATCGCGTGCTCAATTAATAGCGTGTCAATTGTACCGAGCAGAATTACTGTCAATAAAGTAAAACTAACTTCTCTCACGACGGCCATCAGTAAAATAAACCTAACCTGTCCCAAAACAGTGGGGCCAAAAATTCGTAAATTCGAACAACCAATTCGATAAAAACATAAATATAGTTTAGTAAAATATATAAACAGAAGCCTGTGCTTTTCATTATATCGTACATTTTCACCAGTTTCTTTCATTTCGATCGTCTTTTACACTTAGCTGGCAACTTCGTTAACAACGGAAAGCCCAAGTCGTCGAGTTGGAAAAGTATGGAGTATGCTGAAAAGCTGGTGGAAAGCAATAATCGTTAGCGATGGAGTATTTTTAGATGTACTTTCTGGGCAAAATTTTTTACAAAAGGAATCTACATTTTTTCAGAGAAATAGCGTTCTTATCAAACACGCTGTACTTCCCCTCTGTTTTACAGTGAAAAGCGTAAAGGTGTGATCATTCGAATCGTACGTAGTCGTAGAATGTAGCATCCTTGCGCGAGTCGACGTGCACATAGTTTATTTGACCGGCGTGCGGCACTTATCGATCGATAGCACCGATGAATCACGGCAATGGATCAAGGCTAGCGCTATTTAGCGAATTTCACGGCCAGGCCGGCAACCTTCGCTGGAGAGGAAAGTTGATTGAAACTTTAACGACCGCCAGGTTATCTGTGCGTCGGATATTGATGAAAGGACTGAATACGGAGGCTGATATATATCGATCGATATACGGCAGCGATAAGATCGCCTGCGTCACCGTGACAGATCTTGTTATACGCGGCCGTCACGTGTATCGCCATTTTCGACATCTGCGAATCCCGTCGAATTTCCACCTTTCTTTTTTTCGCTCAGACAGATTCTCGATCGAAATCGAAGCTGACACGAGACTGATAAATCGAACGGAGTAGAATAGCTGGGCCACGCGTACGCTGATGGCGTGCGAAATCGTGTAAAATCGTTGGAATTCTTTCCGTTAAATCGGCACGTCGAGAATTAAACTCAACCTTGCTCTGGCACGATCCGCACGCGTCGATCGATATAATGATGGTAATAAAGTCTCCAAGTCGATGGTCACTTATAGTAACGCGGGAGAGTTTAAATCGAAGCGCGAAGCTTAAATCGACTGGCACTAGATAAGTACTGGACGATTACGATATTTCGAGAATCGTGTCTCTTTCACTGAAGAAATTTTCTTAAACTTTTTGAGGCAGCGCAAAGCCAGTTTCTTAAGGGACTTGACCTGACCTAAACCTTTCAAAGTGTCTAAACGATTAAAATACAATTATATCTGACAGGTCAGAAGCGATGCTTTGTCGCGGGAAAACAAAAGACGTCCTGTTGCGACGTTACTCATGGGACAATCCAGCATTAGATATGAATATACAGAGCCTGATAGTTTTGTTCTTGCCATTAGACGACTTTCTTTTGGCTTTCTCACTAGTGAAACCAGTATGTCTGCAATCGTAAAATAACCCGAGAAATATAAAGGTATAAGGCATAAAAAGAAAAAGATATGGAGATACAGAATCATTTTACATTTATGGAGTGCTACTTCTAGATAACGATGATACAAAGTTCTTTTTCACTTCTGTACGAATTCATTTGTTTAAGTCGATTCGAGTCAGCGATACCAAAAATCGCTAAAACAAAAGTAGAGAAACAGTAACAGTTTCTTTAGCGTTCCAAACTGACGACAAAGCTGTGAATCTTCTCAAATTTTATATCGTTTTGTGTCGTTCTATAGAGGATGTACGCGTTAAGTGTTGTCACCAGTTTTTAGGCATTCAAATGTTTCAAAAATGTTTTTAGTATTTGGTGGGCTACGTGTTCCCATATTCTCAAATCTCAAAAAATGCATTTTACGTAAAAAAAAGTCAAGTCACCTTGACTTTTTTTAATTTAATTAATTGGCACTATGTGTTTTTGATATCGTAGGATTGTTGCTGATATCAAGACGAATTCAACAGTGTCATCATACTGTGACTTTGAAATGATCTTAAACTATGATACACAGCTCCGCTCTGTGTATTAGATTAGAACTTTCGTTGTCACTATAATTACGTCGTCTCTGTTTACTTTCGTCGCTTCCATATTATGTATTCCCATAATAATAATAATTCTTCATTAAAATTACGTCTGTACAAAATTTTCGAGTCACAGTATAACACACCGTTGAATTCGTCTCGACATCAGCAACAATCCCATGATATCAAAAACGCATGGTGCCATTTAAAAGAGTCAAAGTGACCTTGACTTTTTTACGTAAAAAGCATTTTTTTGAGATTTAGGAATATGGGAACAAGTAACGCACTAAATATTAAAAAAAAAATTTTGTTTGAAACAGTTTTCAATTACACTGCGGGAAATGCCTGAAAACTGGTGACGATGCTTAACGCGTACACCCTGTATACGCGAGAATCTTCATAACGAAAAATCATTGAAAACTTCACGAAACAATTGCCGATTTTTTGAAGATTAATTCAACAATCCATATCTTTGAGCGCGGTAACCGCGGGTTAAATTGTGTGGCAGAGTGACCTCACGGATGGGCGGTGTAGATGACGAGTACTCGACAAACGAACGAAGAAGATCGGATGTTGAGTGTCAGTTGCGTGTGAGGAGCCATTCTGAGAATACACGTGGAAACTCGGTGGCACGTGGTGTGAAATTGTGTCCCGTGCGTGTGAAATTCAAAGGAGCAGAGCATTATCAATGAACGTTCGACATTTACTGATCGCGTTCGCTGACACCACGTAAATTCCGAATGAAACGTGTGACGTTAAAATTCAAAATTAACCGTTTGCGTTCGACTGTCTTTTCTGAGAGAACAGCGTGCTCAAATCTAGCTCTTCCTCTTTTGTAATTTAACATCTGAACAGACGGCTAAAGTGAAAGCTATAACAACGACGCAAGGACAAATGAATTTTCAGAAGAAGAAATTTCTGAAGATAGTCCTAAACGAGTCCTAAGTACAATAATTCACATAATTCGAAATAATTCACACAAACTAGACGTCTTGTTGTTTCTTACGAAATTTTAAAAAATGTCGGAGGATATTACTTTTCCAATTATACTTGTTCTAGCAAATCGTCCTTAATCACGTGGACAATAAATTTACTATAAAAAAAAGCTACTTCCATTCGCGAAACCGTTACAAAAACAGTTGTTATTTTTGATATTCTGAAATGTGAACATAATTTTTTTCACGCGTCATTCTCTTTATTTCCCAAGAATAAAACGAAACGAAATGAATATTCCTTTGTTACGAGCTGAAATTAAAAATTCGTCCCCGAAGAGGTTAAGTTACGTGTTGAGATACGTGTTAAGTACCATTCGAATGATTATGTCCAATATGCCACGTCATTTTTATTTAAAGCGATGATTCGTAAATAAATCTGCTATCATCATCTACACGACGAAAGAGAGTTTTGTCGAAGGACAAGCAAGGGGTTTAAAAATTCGCGGGACGTAAAGAAGAGGATTCCGGTATCGTTTACAGCGATTTCATCCATCGAACGCAACGGGGAAACGATATACATATTGCAACACACACACACACACACGCGCGCGCGCGCGCGCGCGCGGAGGGAAGAAAAGGGATCGCGCGGCGAATCGGGAATTTCGCTCACGTTATCTCAGCAAACGTGGATAGCGTTTTGTTGAAAGCGGCGGAAGGCAGGTAAAAAATGCATCCGCGTTGCAATCACCTTTCACACTGGTTCACCTTGTACGTCCAACGTATAACGGAATATTATTAAACGATCGTTCCTGGAATGCTTGGCGGCGAGCCGCCGCCGCCGCCGCTAATCTTTGCCGATAACACCGCGTTAATTCCAATTACGCGAGCACTTTGTTTGCGCTCGCTCACTTTTACTTTCCGACTTTTCCGCTCTCGCGACTGTGCCGATTCGCGTCGATTGTTGTTGTCGTTGTTGTTATTGTCGTCGTCGTTGTTGCGTGCTGGCCTCGTTTCCCCCTCGATCTCGATCCGATCGTTTCTCACCGGCCACGCGATTTCGTTTCTTTTCTCCTCACCGACTCACGTTCACCGAGGAGACGCGTTTTTCATTCCGCTTCCGGAGGGAAACGGTACTTTTCTTGTTTCCTTTTTCTTTCTCTCTCTCTCTCTCTCTCTCTCTCTCTCTCGCCTCACCGTTTCAATCTCGATCCGCCAAATCCTCCTCGAACTCGATTCCTTTCCCCTCGTGCTCGCGCGTACGGATACACACGCGATATGTACAAAGTCTCTAACCCTGGAAAAACCGCAACCGCGAGTTTTGATTTGCATGCCGGTCTCCGTCGTCCTCCTTCGGTTCAGCTTCCTTCCGTCTCATTCGAGATTCGCGACGAAAGAAGAAGCTACGTAGCGACATCGCCAAACTCGAGAGAGAGACAGAGAGAGAGAGAAAGAGAGAGAGAGGATCCGCGGAACGAAGCTTTCCGCGGCGTGTTTCCATGGTTCGCGGCCAATGCGCTCGATGCCTTTCATCGTCAACGAGGTAAGAAACGTCTGGCCGAGGAGAGTAGGCGACGCGCGGAGGAGAGTGTACCGGGAGAGTGGAGCAGAGAGGCAACAGGGCGGCGGGAAGGGAGATGAGAGGAGCTCGAGATGGAAACGGCCACGAGAACGGGGAAAGAGAGAGAAAGAGAGAGAGAGAGAGAGAGAGAGAGAGAGAGAGAGAGAGAGAGAGAAAAGCCGAAGAGAGTGGCGAGCGCGTTCGCTGCTCGCGGCCTTAGAAGGTCGCTAGCTCGAGCTAGCCTTCTTTAGCATCCTGGATCCACGTTTCCCTCCGTCTTTGTTCGTTCGCGATCGCGTCCTCTCTCCGTTCCTCGGTGGCCACTGTTTTTCTCGTTTCGCGCGCGCGACGCCTATGCATCTGTATCGCCGGCCTAGCCCAGGTGACGTCTGGGTAGAGAAGCTCTCCGCTCGGTCAGCTCGTCTCGTCTTCCTTCTGTTGTGCAGTGTGATGCACCTGCGTGAATTTCGTAACGCGTGCCTTTCGGGAATTCCGCGAGTTGGGAGAGAGAGAGAGAGAGAGAGACATCTAGTGCAAATGTCAGAGCTTTAGGAGCCACTGCTCGCTCAATCGTGTTTCAGGCTGCTGCTTGTTACAATTAATGTTGAGTGGCATAGAACCACGCATGTAGTTGTTAAATGCGGCGGGACAACCCTCTCTTCACCATGAGCGGGATCACTAGAGAGGCATTTTTCCAAGCCCGTTCCCTTGGCAGTGATTTCGCTAGAAAGTAGATAGGGACATCTAAGAGAGAGATAGACAGACGTTACGTTTACTGGCCGAAACTGGTCCGAAACTGGCGCAATCGATCCCGTGGCTCGAGAAGACAAGCACCACGAGAGAGAGACAAGTATGAATCCCACGGATAGAAATAAGATCGGGATTATCAATCCATCGCGTCGCCGATAGACACGACACCCCTCCTTCCCGATGTGCCTGCGCCCGACACATAAATTGCCTCGTCCTCCGTTTCGTCTGGGAAATTCTATGGGATACCATGGGAACACCGAGAAGAGATTGCCATCTTCCGTTGAAAGCGTCTCCCGGCTGCTGCAGTTTAGTTCCCGGCAAAGAAGGAGAGAAGGACGAAGAATCACGATACACCCATCATATCCGGGTGAGGGAGGGGGGGGGGGAGAAAGGGGAGTTCGGGTTATTTCATGTTTCATCGGACGAGGATACAATGCGTGTTTACGCCCTCCCACGCGCAGCCGCCCGCGATCCCACGAAATTCGCCTACACGCGGCAGCGTGAATGCTAGCAGCGAAGATGAGACGCGCTAGACGCGGATTGACGCGTCAGCGTATCGGCAGGGAAAACCAGCTTGCAACCTCCTTCTCGATTCACAGAGAAAACTATCTCGTCTCGTGTTTCCCTCCCTCCCCCCACCCCTACCTCTTTCCTCCCCGAGACCCTATTCATGGATTCTTTCATTGTCCTCGCCGCGTTTTTGCGTCTTAAAAGAGAAAAAAACTAGCTCCCACATCCCTAAATGATTTTCTCTTGCAACCGCGTTGACAAGGTTGTTTTATTACGAGCTTTATTTGACGCGGACAGGAGAAATCCGAAATTGTTGCTGCGTTATCAGGTGACTTTCAAATATTCTGTCACCGCTATGGTATGACTTAGACAGCCAACGAAAAATAGTGGACTCGACGATCCCGACGATTCAGAATTATGGATCAGAATTGCTCTGCTCCCTTTCCATCTCGTTGCCAACTGTTTCTCTTCTTATGCTCTCACCCTGGTTCCTTTCTCCGCCTGTTTTTGCTTAGCAAAAAGTAAGAGCTGAACGACGAGTCTGATTCATTCAAAATTATTAGCAATTTACTCTTTGTCGTACTTGGAGTTCTTACAGAAAATCTACCGCTCCGTGCATCGACAAATTAAATCTGTTCGATGTGCAAAAATGTTTTCCAAATAAGTCGTTAATCGCAAAGGATTAACGCGTCCATTTGCGATCTCCGACAGTGAAGAACCGGAAGTGGATGGCGTGCATTTTTGCACCTTTCTCTTCAATCCTGATCCACCGACTTGCTCGATCTCGCCTTTGCAAATCTCAAGATCTCGAAGGTTCCTCGAATAAGACGAAGCGATCGACGAGTATTCTTCCCTTCGTGGATCGCTAACAGGATCGCTGGTAAATCCCTTCGTTGGTAGTTGGAACGCGCGTCCGAGGGATGAGCCCGTGAATCATCACGCTGCCAAGAACTTACGCGTCATTGGTTATTAAGCAAGGGGCAGTGGCGGCGTGACTTCGAGAAACGATCGCTTCCGAGAGGATTTCCACTCGGATCCAATCCGAGCGAATTAATTCGACGGAAGCTGATGGCGTGATTGATTCATCTTCGTCGGTTTTTGGGAACCGAGACCGAGTGCAGTGAGTCAGGCCCTGTGTTTACCCTGCTCGTCGTAATTAAAAGGGGCTGACTTTCACAAAAATTTATTGATCTTCCCCGTCTATGGATTCATTCGCTTACTCTCGTGAACGTGGGGATCCATCCAATACTGAATCTTGGAAAATTAATCGTATCGTTAACTTTTGTACGACTACAAAGTTTGAAAAGACGTTATAGAAATACTATACTATTAAAATTTTTTATTTTTCATTATTATTCTATATCTACAATTATTTTCAATTATATTTATTTTCAATCTTATTTTTAAATATTTTCTATATTATTAGTTTTTGTCTACAATTATCTTCAATCTAATTATATTTATTTTTAATCTTATTTTTAATTATTATTCTATATTATTTATATTATGTGTATTATATTATATTATATGTACATTATGTTATATTCATTATATATATATATATCATATGTACATTACATTATATTATATTACGTATATAATTTTTAATCTTATTTTTAATTATTATTCTATATTATTTATATTATGTATATTATATTATTATATATATTATATGTACATTATGTTATATTATTATATATGTCATGTGTATATTATATTATGTATATTATTTTTAATTATTATTCTATAGATACTATAGAAATAGAAATTACCGGTAAAATTATTTATTTTCCGCGGATGGAAAATGAATTTTCTGCTGTTTTCACGCTCACTAACCTTCGAAGAAGAAAAATTCCAGAGTCTCTTTTTCGATCGGTTGAGCAAACCGCGAAACGCCGCCGATCGCCGATCGACAAAAAAAAAAAAAAGAGCCACGTCTTGCGAGCGACGACCACAGACTCGGTTTCGCACAAGTCGATCGTCCGATTCGCAGTTCGTTCACTTTCCCTCTGCGAGTAGCTGCAACAGTCTAATTACCATCAGCGATCAACAGAAATTTGCGATCCGTATCGATCCATCAAGACCTTCCCTGTCTCCTCTCGCGTGTAATTGCGAATGAGTTCGGCCAGTAACGGTTCGACCGTTGTTTCCTCGCGCCTCGATACACATCCGATCCAGTTTCGTAGATCGTGCGAACCGTCCGCGATCGAGTTTCGCACAAATCGCGGGCCAATTTCGTGCTCGATCACCGAGGGAACCGGCGGCGAGATTCTCTTCCGTTCTCTTCCACGGATGTCATCGCGATCGTTCTCGTTTCCGGATGACACGTTTACAAAGGGCAACGAGCGTCTTTTGCTAAACGTCTGCGTCTCCTTGCAACACAGATTACAATTGAAACGATCGAATTGTCGAATTCGACGGATAGAAGCCAGTTATCAACTATATATAAAAATTAATATATTGGTCCACGCTCCAAATTAGTCCTCTTTCCGTTGTAAATTCAAACCGAGTTTCTTTTCCACAAATTTGTCTTTTCTCGGAAATAAAACCCGACCCGTGAAATTACTGTTTCGAAATAAAAATGTTATCGCGCGTAATTGTACGTAACGATACTTGAACATGAAATTAACATAAAATATTTGTTCAACGTATAAAATGTACGCGTTGCAGATTCATCTGTAACTGATTGCGCGGTTTTATGGGAGTAATTTTACATACATATTCATGAAATAATTATAACAATCTGTAAGAGCGATAGTTGCAACAGAATGATTAATCACATCCGTTAAACGTTCGTGGTTCGGGCGATCAGCCTCTTTAATAAAATATCTTTTGCGCAGAATTTAATTTTTGAAAAAAACTTCTTCAATGGGGTTCATCATACGTTGGCAGAAGTATTAAAGAGTACGGTGCCCAAAGTGATCAACGAGATCACGCACTTCCTGAGTTTGATGGGGGCTTGCGTCGTTACCAAAAATCAACCGTATCGTTTCATTACTTCTGCAGTAATCGTCGAAGAAAGTAGCAAAAAAAATGTTTGAAATAACCGAGCAATTACTACGTGCCATATTGTTTCCCGAATGTTTATCGCGGCAATTAGGGAAACATTTCGTCCCCTAACTGCTGGCACGGTCACATGTGCAGGTGTATTAACCTCTTGCGCTGGAATGACGTGCTGCGCACTTTTGTTTCCAAAAATTGTAATATTTTCTCAGTTTTAAGTATATATCTAAGCAAATAATAAATTTGTTACTTTTCAACAATTTTCGTCCAGTGATATCATACCGACGAGTTCAAAAAGAAGGCGATGAATTGTTAATTACGGTGTTGGTCATTCGTTATGGTCCGCAATCAGTCGCCAACGCAAGTGGTTAACTTTATCCTCTGAAGATGACACTCAAATTCCGATTCATCGATGAATGTTACTTTTAAACTCGCCTTTCGAGAAAAAATTTAACACCTAAGCGTACAAAGCGTGCAAATTTTTACTCGTGAAAGGATGAATTTGAAAGATGCATTTTGTGAAAATGTACATTTGTAGCGACCTCTACTTCGAGGAATTTGGATCAGCGACATCTGTGTTCGTTGAATCGTTGCGTCGAGATGTGTATAAACAATAGAATATTTAAAAATTGTTAGTGATTCTATGGTCACTTGAAAATATTTACAGTAACTTATATATACTGCAATCATCGTGTTAATTATTCATTCGTTATTTAACTTTCATTATTTAATCTTCGTTATTTGATACTTATCATTAGTAATTATATATTTTGTTACATTTGATAATATTTTTATACTATTAAAATTAATTACGGAGTTGTTATTTATTTGTAGCATTGTGATATTAATTTATTTATCATCACAATTACTACACATTAGTATTCAGTGTCGCCGCCTGGTTTCAATAACAGTTGTAAGAAACAAAAGAAAGTGTACAAGACGAAAAAAGAGCGTAGTGCTGTAGAAGAAAACTATGCGACCGTGACCATGCGTTACTTGCAATATAAAGAAAGAGTTTATCTGTTAACATAATCTAGAATAAAGAAATATGTCCGGAAATACTGAAAGAAGCAGAGTCTAATTATTTTTATCAACAAATTTGATTCGCAAGGGCGGTGAATATCATTTGCAAGAGAGTCCAAAACTACCGATAGTTAACATCTCGATTTGCGAGAGAGCGAGAGAGAGAGAGAGAGAGAGAGAGAGAAAGAGAGAGAGAGAGGATATCGGTGCAACAAGAGGAAAGAACGTTGCCAGCAATTTCTTCCGGCAACAATATCCCGTCAAACGGATCGATCCTCACCCGTGACTAAACTTTTCTCGCAGCTGTTTGAGAACATTCCATCAGGGACGGAAGAAATCCAGCGAACGATTTATCCGCGAGCACTCCGGCCCCCGACGTATCTTATCCAGGAACAAGACGCTACACGAAAACGTAATCTTCACGGGTGGAATAAAAGCAGGAAGTTCTCGAATGGCACGTAGGCCGAGAGATCGTGTCAAGCCTGTCTCTTCGGGGGCCTCCTTTTCACCGGCGGCATTCGTTCTCTCGCGCGATCTCGCCGATTCAACTCGAAAACAGCCCTCCCTCTGTCGATCCTCCCCCTTAGCTTGCCGGATGGAACTCGATCGCGCGAGGGGCGTAAACTCACTCACTCACTCTCTCTCTCTGTCTCTCATCGAAAAGAGGAATCTTTCGCTAACGGAACGTAAACAGCCAGACGAAAGGTTCCTCCCGCCAGGAGAGCGTGCGATGATCGACGACGACGACAACGACGACAACGACGACGAAGCGAAGGTTGGCAAGTGACTTTCTCGAAGCTTTCTCGGTACCGATTCTCGTCTCGTCTCGTCTCGTTTCGTCGCGTCACATCGCGTCGCGTCGCGTTTGCCCGTGGCAGGAAAAAGGATCGCCATGGAAAGTAGCGACGCGAGATGCGAGGTCACCGAGAAAGATGAGGGACACGCGCCGGCCGTGTAACATCGAGAGATGTTTTCGTCCCGTTTCAGGTGAACGGCCACTTTCACGAAGCTCTCTCGCACGATCAAAGCTCCACCGTCTTGCTCACGAAATTAGTCCCCCCTAGCTTCCACCCGTTGTTTCGACGCGTCTTTCGTCTGTCAGCGGTCACGGAACGACGCGTGTACGTACGCATGACAGTCGATGACACAGGGTAGGCTTTATTAAGACTCAACTCAACCAAAGTCGTAAATGCTCGGTAGTTGCCACGCGCAAAAGACGTAAACACGATGTTAAGTACGTTTGTTACTCGACTGTTGAATCTTCGATTCTGTCGACAGTCTCTCTCGCGGCGTACGCAAAATGAAAATTTACAACTGCGGCTTGCAGCTGTCTCCGAGACCGCAGATACTACGACTTCTCTCGTGGAAACGCGACAACGAGCCTAACGGATAAGAAGAGAGAGAGAGAGAGAGAGAGAGAGAGAGAGAGAATTACGCGTAAAGTATTCCTCGCGTTTCTTTCCGCTTGTCCCGGAAATTATTGATTCTTATGGCTCCTCGAGATCGCGGATTGGGAATCCAGGCGACAAAGTCATTTTTCTCGTTTTGATATTGTTTTATTCCTAAATGTCCACCAATCTCAAAAAAGTAACAATAAGCTTTAGATTAAACAGACGCGTAAAGTTAGACGTTCCTGTCTTGACAAACTGTGTTCAATTATTTTTCCACCAAAAATCAAATATGGTCTTTCTTAATGAAGAAATCACTTTCCATTGCACGGCGGTGAGACGATAATGATGATAAATTTACAGATGACAATCCCTTAAATGCAGTCGCAAGTAGCGATCGCAAGAATCGTCGCGAAGAACAAAAGCGCGGCCGACCAATTTCCACTCTCGAGAGCGGAACCGCTTAAGAGGACGTAGAAAGGATGCGATCGACGACGTCCGGAACGGCCGACTTTCCCGAGGCACTCGCCGATTGGGTTTCAACGCTTCGGGGCGACGCTGGATGCGTCGTGTATCGGCGCGATTCAGCCTTTCGTTCGTCTCGGTTTATCCGCGTCGATCGCCTCGCGGCTGTCGCGTCGAGATAGGGGAAGAAACGAGAGGGAGCTCGAGAAATCGAACGATTTAAAAACGAGAGAGAGAGAGAGAGAGAGAGAGAGGTCAGACACATTCACGCGTACGGCGAACCGGATAGAGGGACAGGCAGTGCGTAGGATCTCGGATCGTGATCGTATCTACTCGGTATTTAGATCAACCAGCCTCCAGACTCAGTCTGCCGTGCCACCGGAGTCAAAGACCTCCTCTTCCTCTTCCTCTCCATCGGAATCCGATCAGAAAATCAGCGGAGGCGTTCGCGCTCGGCTCATTCAGCCGCCTCCTTCCACCCCCTGCTCTGCCTCTCTGCCTCTCTGCCTGCCTGCCCGCCTGCCTGCTGGCCTGTTCCGGCCACCGTCGCTTACTCCTCTTCGTCCTCTTTGTTTCTTCGCGCTGCACAGTCCCCCGTGACTTACGATCCAGTCTGCGCTCGAACGCGACAATAAGCCGCCCACTTTCCGCAGCCGCTACAAACAGTGTCTCCGAGTGTGTCTGCTAGTCGAACGTGTCGAAAGTTACGGTGTACGATAGCGCGATCTCTCTGGCGGGCTCTCTTTTTCGCGGGCCCGAGCAGAGCGCGGCGCGATAACAGAGAGCAAGAGGAGAGAGATATTACGAAAACTGGTCGACCTGGTTCGCCAGTTAGTCAGTTGACTGCAACGGGCGGGCTGCGCGCGGCCGTTGACCGTGCCGCGGCGTTATTTAACTGATGAATCGGGCTACGGGCCGATCGACAGCTGCCCCTGCAGCCAGCTGACGTTGCCCGATGCTTTCATCGATCGGCCAGGAATCGCGAGAAATCACGAGAAATCCTCCCGCCTCTGCTCACCTAATCGTTCCCGATTGTCCGCTCCCCTTTTTCCCCTTCTTCGATGCCGATCGCAAAGCTCTCCAGCTTTCTGAATTGTAGATAAAGGTCGTCGATCGAATCGTTAGGAAAAGGCACTGACATAATCAATAACACAGTCGTCAGTCAAATCGTGAAACGTCAACGGTCGAAACGTGCGAAACGGACCATTCTAACGGGCCATCGTGAAATTCGCGGGAACCACGGAAAATTTTTCGACGACTCCTGGACACTTTGCTGGAGAATTCGATGAGAAATGTTCCTTCGGCTTCGAGTCATTCACCTCGAGAGTTCCAGCGTTCCAGCAACCGAGTTGGCACTTTCCTCGAGTCGTTGGATCGCGGATGAGGAGAGGAGAGACCAGTGTCCCTTCGGAGGGCAGCTTTAACGATCTATCTACCTATCGTATCGCGAGGCGTCGTGCGCCAAGAGTGTGGAAGCCACTGGTGCTCCAGAGAGGAGACCGGCGATGAAAGAGACCGGGCAGGCGAAGGCGAGACAGGCCTTATACGAGCTCGGGTGGCTCGGGGGTTCCCTCTAATGTTTGATAGTTGTGTGTGGGCCGGCTTCGGCCGGCGCAGCGTGAGAGAGGAATGCGAGGATGCATAGTGGGCTCGTGTTACTGTTCTTTGGTCGCAGCGCGCGACGACTGTCCACTTCGGACAATCGACGCCGTTTCGAACGGTCGTTCCACGATCCAGACACGGTCTCACAGGCTCTGAAACAGACGCATGAATCATTCTGTCCATTGACCCCGCGAGCCTTCGCGAACGTCTTCTTCTCGGCGACTCGAGGCGACGTGTTCGTCGTTCGATAAGCGCTCAACCCAAACAAACCCCTTCCGCTCGATAACACCAGGGGTTGGAGAAGATTTGTTTCCCTGAGTCGTACGAAGCACGCGACAAATGTAATAATTATAGTTAATGATACGATAGTTATAGTTAATAATATAGTTAACAATAATTAAATAAAATATATATGTAGTTGATAATAATTGTAGTTATAGATGACACATGTAGTGTAATTACTAATTACCCTAAAAACGATTGCAATTGTAAACATCACTGATAGCAATAAAATCTGCAGCCTGGGCAGTGAGAAAAAATATGCTCACCGTCAAACTATTAACCACTTGCGCTGGCAACTGATTGCGGACCATAACGAGTGACCAAACCACATGCAATAATTCGTCGCTTTGTTTTCGAACTCGTCGGTATGACATCACTGGATAAAAATTGTTGAAAAGTAATAAATTTATTATTTGTTTTACTTGAATAGACTTGAAACTGTGAAAGTATTACAATTTTGGGACGAAAAAAATTCTCAACGTGGGTGGCACGTCATTGCAGCGCAAGAGATTAACTATGTACTTGCACTGGGTAACTGATTGCGGACCATAACGAGTGACCAAACCATATACAATAATTCGTCGCTTTCTTTTCGAACTCGTCGGTATGACATCACTGGATAAAAATTATTGAAAAGTAATAAATTTATTATTTGTTTTGCCTATCTTGTTTTACTTGAATAGACTTGAAACTGTGAAAGTATTACAATTTTGGGACGAAAAAAATTCTCGACGTGCGTGGCACGTCATTCCAGCGTAAGACGTTAATGGCAAAATGTTTGTCTAGTTAAAGTAGACTAACATACTAATATAACTAATATTACTAATATTACTTAAAACTGAGAAAATATTACAAAATTTTGGTACAAAAAATTCTCGACGTGCGTGGCACGTCATTCCAGCGCAAGAGGTTGAGCAACCATCGCGTCAAGTCGAGTCCATTTACTCGACAAACCTAAATGAAAACCTAAATGACGTCAACTGGTCGGCCGTCTCGTCGAAACGGCAAAACAAAATATTCATTAATATTAATCGTCCGTATTCAACGAAACATTGAAACGACTTCTCGATTTTGTTTTTTCGTAGGGAATAATCGCTGGGAATAACAGCAGCGATTCTCCGTTATTCCCGGAAGAGGATGACTGTTCATGGACTTTGCGTGGCGAACAAGTTGAGGAACAAGCGACTGGAACGAAGAGACGAATAAAACGGATAACGTTCGACTAATACGCGATAATACGTGGACAACGTTCGATAAATCAACGGGGAACCCGTCGTTCCCGACGACTGCTGTCAGCCTGTTCGGCGATCGAACGTGCTCGACAGAGAACAGAATATGGTCGGGGGGGGGGGGGGTTTCGGTTGTTGGCCGACATTTCCTCTCGAAAGGGTGCGCCCGAGCATCGATCCACTATTTAAGAGCAGCGAAGTAGCCGAGGGGGATGATTATTTCCTTACGACGTCGTTGCTTGTTTCCCGATCGCTGGTTAGTTTCCTTCCTCTCTCTCTCTCTCTCTCTCTCTCTCTCTTTCTCTTCTGACGACCGACAAGATCGTTGCGAGTCGAAGTCGTCGTTGCAACCCGTTGCACACTGACTCGGTTCAATTGGGCGCGAAACGCTCGCGCGAGCGTCTGCTACGAGCAAACCGACTGCCGGTCGGCCTCGTTTGACTGTCCCTGATTAGCCCGGAGCAAATCGAATTAACAAAAAGACGCGGCTTGTTTGCTCGTTCAATGAGGAGGTATGCATTAGGTACGAAAATTCCCTTCGAACGAGTTCCTCGATTCGTGCCGAAATCGAGGTGGGAACGGCCAGCGGAATGTTGGAGGAAAAGTCACCTTCGTTATCCCTCCTCGAGGCGGTGGACTCGCGTTCGAGAGTGAGCAATCCGTCGTTGCTTTAACAGAAAGAATTTTTCATCTACGTTTCGTTTTTTCTTTTTTTTTTTTTTTTTTTTCTTTGGCCAGTCACGAAACGTCCTCGGCCGAGATCGGTTTAGTTCAAGGCGGATCCAAAAAGACACTCCAATCCAAACGAGATGTATCCGATAGCCGCTCTGCCAAGAGGCTCGGTCTCCTCTTCTTCTTCTTCTTCTTCTACTTCTTTCTCCTTGGTTTTTTTCCTTCTTTCTTTCTTTCTCCACGCCTGGGAAGACGAAAGAGAGAGAGAGAGAGAGAGAGAGAGAGAGAGAGAGAGAGAGAGAGATGGATCCAGAGTGTCTGCTGCTTAAAATCGCGGCTCGTCATTGGCAAGTTGCCTTATCGGTGGCCACCTTTTTATTCCGTCGAAATGACACCTTTGTGCGACCGTCCAACGACCTTCCAACGACCGTCCAACGACCGTAAATTCTTCCCCGCTTGCCTTTCCACTTTCTTCCGCTTCCGTTATGTAATTGGCTGTGACCGTTGCCAATTCTATTATTACTAAACATGTATGTTTTGTTACAGCGCCCGTTCGTCGCCGATCCATTCAACATCCTCCTCGCGGTGGTGGCCATTTTGAACGGTCTGCTGGCCAGGCAAAGCCACCAGTTCGAAATGGAAACCGTTCGACTATTCACTGCGGTGTCTCTCGCACTTGTAAATCGGAACGACGGAGCTTGGACTTATCGCTGTAAATCGTCAAGTAAATCGAGACCGACTTTGCGCGTAAGAGCGGGCGTACGGAGCGATCGTTTCAGGAATATCAGCGTCAGCCAAGCGGGATCCAAAGATCCGGGTTCCGAATCCTCCGTTCAATTACGATCGTTTTCTTTTCTTTTTTCTGTCTCCTCGAGACGGAGAAATACACGGAGGATCCCCGTCGAGTTTCCGCAAACTCGGACAAACCCTCTCCTCCCGCCAGACTAGATTCCGGCCGAGCGAATACATCAGCTTTCGAACAAGTCCGCCGTAAATTAAGCCTCCGGCGGCCTCGCGCACGTTCGCAACGCTATTAATCACGCGGCGGAACGCAAATGGCAAAATCTATAACCATTCTGGCAGAATCGACTTTGGTCGTCGGGCGAACGGGCCGAGCCCCAGCGATTTGTCCGCCCGCCCGATGCTCGGCTATTTAAAGAAGCCTGGCAACTGCGTTCTCACGCAGGTGCTACCTGCTAACAGCTGATTGCTCATTGACCTTGTCGCGCCGCGGCGGCCAGCCGGCCTAATAGCTCGTTCGGTCATTAACAGCGTTATCGAGGCGACATGGCAGCTCCCCGACCATGGCAGTCGCAGCATTTCCACCCGAATCGCCGCCGATCGATGGCCGATCCTCGGCGAGATTAATCGTCCGACCGCATACAAATCAGCCGCGCCACCGCGTCCTCCTCCACTCGCCACCCTCGCCCCTCCCTCACCCTCCCCGCGTTCCCGCCGTTTGCAACTTTATTCCGTCGGTCGCTTGCTCGGAAAACTTGCCTTCTCCCGGTAATTCCGAAGGTGAACGAATGCATTTCAGATGACGTTCGAACGACGCTCGAATTAATATGTATCCGGTCTGGTCTGGTCTGTCCAGCCGGTGAATATTAAACTACAACAAAGAATCTCTTCGGTGGAATTTTGCGGAGCGAGAGGGAAGTTTTGAACGGAGAAGCGCAGCGGCGAGTTCTCGAAC
Source organism: Tetragonisca angustula (assembly GCA_036937485.2). Classification (NCBI taxonomy): domain Eukaryota; kingdom Metazoa; phylum Arthropoda; class Insecta; order Hymenoptera; family Apidae; genus Tetragonisca; species Tetragonisca angustula. Next base: position 290,159 of record JAWNGG020000226.1, read on the forward strand.
GAACAGATTTCTTTGCTGCTGTTTTTAGTGCCAGGGGCCATTTAAAAAGATCGTGTCGGATTAGGAGTATCCGAGTAATGTTCTCTTCAAATTTAATAGACATTGCCATTTAGCGATCTTTTTGTATTCTAGTTAAATATATTGATATTTAGTGTCTTATGTTTACTGTTAAATTGCATTATAGAGTGAAACTGTGTTAGCTCTTAAATAATATAAAATTATTACAAATAATAATATAAAATAACATAAAATTTTGTATTAACCAACTATTAATTTAACTCATTACATTCTAGTTGACTATATTGACTATATTTAGTGTCTTTAGCTTACTGTTAAATTATATTATAGATTGAAACTGTATTAGCTCTTGAATAATATAAAATTAATATAAATAATAATATAAAATAACATAAAATTTTGTATTAACCAACTATTAATTTAATCCATTACATTCTAGTTGACTATATTGACTATATTTAGTGTCTATGGCTTACTGTTAAATTGTATTATAGATTAAAATTGTGTTAACTCTTAAATAATATAAAATTGACATAAATAATAATACTAAATACATAAATAATAAAAATAATATAAAATTTTGTACAATATCGAAAAACGATACGTTACTTATGGCTATACTCCTGATACTACGTAATTTATTTACTATCTTTAAATAATGAATGAATAAAAACTGCCTATTTATGTACGTGGCTTGGGTTTAGTTGTAAAGAAAGTAATTAGTAAAAGAGAGAAAGCTTCAGTATGAGCCTGCGATATGACGCTGTAATTGAGACGGAGCGCATTATAAATTGAGCATCGCGACGAAAAAGTGGGCGCTGTTCGACATCGCAAAGTCTAAACATCGTGATCTACTAACAGCTGCATGGCACTGAGACTAATGGCTAAGGCTACCAGCCTTACTAGTTTGGCGAATCGGTCGCTTTCGAAGGTTTCTATTTCCTGCCGCGCAGTTGGATTGATAAACAACCGCGGGCCGATTCGACGGCGTGCGTCGCAGGCGATCCGCTTCAACGGCTATTAATATTAAACGTAATCTTTCGTACTATAATTCTGGCCGCGCGAGCTATAAATACCCGGCGAATGACCATAAAATTTCAACCACGCGAGTCCCCTAGAATCGCCCGCTAAGATCTCCAGAGTAATAAATCGCGAACGCTGGAGAGGCTCGGGGTAAATTCAACGGATCCGACGTGTTACCGGCGCAACAACTGGTCAAATACGTAATCCTGCCCCCGCGTGTAAATGATCGGCGAACGTAGCTCGGTAAATAATATTCCGGCCGGCGATTGTCAGCGTGATTTTCGCCCGACGTCTTCTTCCGACACGCTGCGATTGCAACGATACCAACGAAAATCTTCCAGATTAGAAAAACAAGAAAAAAAAAAGAGTAAAGGGAAAGCCATTAAACGTTACAACGTGCCTCGCTAATATCTCGACAAACAGCCATCTTGCCACGAACAATTAGTATCTCGAGAAATCGCGCCAGAGCCGTGTGCAAGAAACGTGTTTGCACATCGCCGCGCCGTTTTATTTCCTCGATTTTTTTTTTTTTTTTTACCGGTCACCTAGAAACACGGCAAATTCCACGAATTTCAAGCGTCCGACCGGTTTCACGCACTCCGCGAATGTGTTTCCGCGGTAAAAAGGCCAGTAGCTCTGGTTCCTGACGGATCGCCAGGTTTGTCGAAATTAAAATTCCGAAAAGTACTCGCGACGACACCTGATTTCTCTCCGATCGATCGTTCATCAGGTGAAATAAGGTAAAGAAGAAGTCACTGTCACTGAATAATTTTCGCATTCATTGGCTAAAGAATCACATCTAGAGATCAAAGCTATCAGCTGTGGCGGGTTCGCGAATATAATCAATGTGCAGGCCGTATCAGAACCACATGTGGGCATAATTTCACACATGATGGATTCAGCATACTGAAAATGTAAAAAAATGAAAATCATACAGACATATCGTTCTTGTTTCTGAGGCACGATCATTTTTGTATCGTGTCAAATTATTTACACCTATTTTTACTTTCGAGAAATTGCTTTCGATCACCTATCAACATCTGAGTACCTCTGTCGTGAATTGAATGTTTGATTCGATCGAAGTTGGCAAATTTGCGTTTGAATTCGCAACTGTCAATCAGCATTTACAAACGATCGAAAATTGTAGTTATTTCTATTGGTCATTGGCAACGAGCAGAGGTATCGAGTTCATCTAATATCGAGCGCGTGTTTGTAGCTTTTCTTCTTGTTACACTCACGCGCAAACATTGCGATACAACGGCGTTTGCACTGAAACAAGGACTGAACTCGAGGCTCGACGTTCAACTCGAAATTTCCCGGCGTACGTCGTTGGCAAATTTTATCGGACAATAAACGTCAGAAAACGCTCCAATGGCGCGAAGAAACGTTCCGAGGACTTGGCACACGTGCACCTGCCCGGGGAAGCGTGGAGATTCATTGCCGCATCGATTACCATTCGAACCGGAGATTTACGTAGATCGCGACGCGTTCGTGCGACAATCGAGAAAACTGCTTGCGTTATTGGCATTCAAATGAAAATTTATGCCAATTGCCTCGAGTAGTGACGCGGAAGTGACCGCACGTGCGAGAAGTTCGCCAAGGTTGCGCCGGACGGAACGAACCACGTTCGTAACCGACGATCTGACAGCTGTTTCACGCCGTCGGTGACTCTGCTTTTGCCGCAGTCTCTCCTCTCCTTTTCTCTCCCCTCGTCATCAGCTGTGCAACCTTTTCTTTCCCTTCGGAGAGTTGGTTAATTTTTCACACACGTGGAAAGGGCTCGAAGTACTCTCAGGATTCATCGAACCTTTCGCGTCGCGAGGATCGCTGCGTGTGCTCGATCGAGGATCCCGAACGTATCGGAGGAGACACAAAGTGCTTATCAATCGACGCGAAGCGTGTCTCCTTACGTAATCCTCATGCATATTTTGTCAGCGAGTTTCAACGTGAAACAGCCTTACGCCGTCTACTCGACACACTTTTATCGAACGCGAATTTCCCGCGTTCCTTCCTTCCTTTCTTCACGTGCAACCTCGTTCCTCGAGTTTCGCCAACGACACTCGCAACGATCTCAACGATCTCAACGCGCAAAAATCTAAATGTCCAACTATAAAAGCTGTTATCCTGTCGAGTCTGTCACTCGCGTACGACCAGATGGGCATCAGGTGGAAAATAATTTCATCAGGTGGAAAACGCGAACGAGAGGCTTTAGCTGGAATTCCGGCGTTAATCTGGCCGAGAACGCGAGAGGGAGCAGATAGGGAGCGCGATCGCTTTTGCGTGTCGAATCGGTCGGTTCCTTAATTACGCCACGAGCCCGTTTCCAACTGTTTCTCCACCGTGACGAGATCTTTCGTCGCGTCAATTTCATCGCTTTATCGGGGGAATGCGAGCGGCCGGCCAGGAACGCTCTACGCTAATTATCGGGGGAGATTAAGCGTTTGACACGCATAGGCTTGGCTACGACTTAAAAATAACCGCGCCGTCACGAAACCGAGTCGTAAACGTCGACTTCCATAAAGATAGCCGCGACGCCGGTTCCGTGCCACGTAGGATCGTTCGTAGTTAATTGATTCCTTTTTTCTTTTTCTTCCCCCCCCCCTTTTTCTTCGTCCGGTCGGGTAGGCGCAAGAAAAAGTTGCCAGAGGGAACACGGAGGATAGTACTCGTGAAAGTACTCGAGAACACTCGCAGAAACTTCTCAACCTTAAGTACATTTTGAAGTTTTATGGGCGCAGCAGCGAAATGAGATTTCACTGTGGCGTGTTTTCAATTACAGCTAATACCTTTGCCCGGGGTAAACCGGTGTGAAATACTTTTGCCAGAACCAAGTTACACCCAGCTATCTCTTACTAGATAATTGAGGTTGGAGTTGTTGCCGCTCGACTCGTCGAACCTCTGGACATTCGATGTAACTTTATCCAACGTGTCGAGTAATTTATAATTATGAGTAATAGTAAAACAAATTATAATTTATGTCCGCTAGGCGGATCAGAGGGAAAACTCGAAGAGAAAGTATCCAAGGCTGGTAAAACTCGTTAAAAACTATTTATGTATATTGGGAACAACTGTTAATTTTGAAAGAATAGTTTCCGCAATTGGAAATGTTGTTAGTTCAAGGCGGACGAGCCTTGCCGTTGGAAAATGTAGATTTATCAGCGTCTTTATACAAAGACATCTGATTTAAATTAATTACATTGTCGTTTCGTTATTTATCGTTGAAATAAAAATTACAAAAGCAGACACTCGAGTAATATGAGTAGAAATAATAGACGTGTAGTCTCGACTATCTCATGTGTCCTAGTATCTCATAAATAATAGCTCCATTTTCAATTTCATAAGCTATTGTATGTAAACTCTCGTTGAAAGGTCTTGGGGTTCACTTCTGTTTTTAACATTCAGTACTTCAATGCCGTTTACCGTGTATATATATTTTATAATACGATATAATGGAATAATACCATGTACGAATACAATATAATAGAATCATACTATATATTAACACGTTGACAGAATCTTTACTGTACGAAGCATGTTTTATATTTATTGTAAATAAAATAACTTATGTTATATATATTTATATCGTACTGCATTGGATGTTGTGTATCTAATTTGTGTGTATATCGTGCAATTTATATTGAAAACATTGTACTTGTTGTACATCATTTTATCAGTACAATATAATACAATATATTGTATAGTATAGTTATATATACAATATATAATACACGTTAATATATTGTATCTTTATTGTGCAAAGTTAATGCATCGTGCCTTTATAGTACAAAGTATGTTTCGTACTAAATTACAAGTATTTATTGTAATTCGTACATTGTACATTGCGCGTATAATTTATACCGTGAATGTTGCACTTATTACATATAATTCATAATTTTACTATACTATTGTACTATACGTAATTTTACCATTTTTCATCGTACAAATATAAATTTCCAATGGCAGGTACAGGGGCTGTACAAACAGTCGCAATGCTGATTTCTCACGACGCACGTAGCAAGAAACATCAGGCTTGCACTTCCATACGAGCTTGACAACGTGTCCGCGAACGTTCGCCAATTTCACTGAAAACTTCCGCTTCGGCTCGTAGACGCGAGTTTGTTTCCATCTTTCCTTCGTCACGGAGCGCCAATTCCCAGCCACGCCACGTTCCGAGATAGAACAGAGTTCCTGGACGTGAGCTCGGGTGTCGGCTATCGGCGAGCGGGCTAGACAACGTTTCGCGCAGCCTCTCGCCGTTTATCGAGGACGCGGTTTCGCGCTGCTGACAGTTAGCTAGCGCGAGGGACACACACGTGGAGATGGATACACGCGGCGTGGTGCGATCCGAGCAGCTAATAACAATACGAGAGTGGCGCGATAACGCCGACCCTCGACACACACACACACAAACGTGATGAGTCGCAAGCGTACGCGCGTTGACACGTGTCGGCGACGATAAACCACCATCGGCGACGGGATCCTCCGCTTCGGGGAACGACGACCGTTCGGCGACGGTTCGGCGGATCAGCCGGGAAATTCCGTACCAGGCGATACCATTGGGCGTCGATCGCCCGATCGGGCGATTAAGATTAGCAATCGAACGCGCGAGAATGGCCGAGTATGCTTATGCAGCTCGATTGCGCGCGTAATTGCCGTCACGGCGACAGTATTATTGCCATCCTCCTCCTCTCGACCCTCTCGACTCTCTCCCGGGTTAATGGATGACGGCGAAGATTCGGCGTGTAAGCTCGTTACAGGGTTGGAATTATCGCGTTCGGGAACGGGAGGCGTGTGTGTGTTTGCAGAAGGAGATGCGATCGCGCTCGCGTTACAGTTCGTGGAAAATTAACCGACTGACTTTCCACCCGGCTGTTGGGAACGACGTCGCGTGCTTGGTTCGCAAACTCTCGCCGTTTTTCGCGCGCAGATCGCGCTCTCCTTCTTCGCTTCCGATCGGATTATCCGCGGGTGGAGCGCGAGTGTTGAGAAAACAGTCTGGGGGAGATTGGCCCCGATCGAGGCCAATCTTCAAAGGTTAACAAGCTCGAGAGAGATTAAACCGAGTGCCCGATGGTTTCGATGGCCACCCCTCCTCCTCCGCCCCGATCTCCGTCTGTTACTTAAGATCGAGCCAGAGCTAATTAAACGTCCGAAACTATGCGTAACGTCTGCATCCTCGGCCGAGGATGGAATCTTCCAGCTGGTGCCGCGGCGTTCCGATCGAGCCTTTTAGAGCCTCCTTCGTCTCTCTGTGTGTGTGTGTGTGTGTGTGTGTGTGTGTGCCAAATAGTATCGTTGCGCGATGCAATTGGGTCAACATCGGGCAATTAAACGCAAACGAAGCGTTCGACGCCTGGCGTTGACTCTTAAACACACTTCCCGACCAAATTCCCGACCGGGGCTCGTAACCGTCGGCGACGGGCCCGGATTTTATTCTCAATTATCGGCGCTCGGCAATTCGCGACCATAAAAGCCCGGAACGTTATCCTCGCATTAATATTACACACTGTGTGTGTGTGTATATTTAGAGTTTGCAACGGCCCGCGACACGCTCGCCGCGTTCGTGTATTTGAGATTTTTCCGATCGGGAGGAACGCGCCGCGGCCGTTCCTCGGAGAAATACCTGCAAAGGTCAGCCGGCGAGGAGAGAAAGAGGGGATCCGCGAGCAGCAGAGAGCGCGGCAGAATGCAGGACCCGACGACGGATCGCCGAGATAGCGAGCGGCGGATACGTACATATATAGAGCCGCTTCGTGAAATATTTATTTTATCGTCGATATATATATATATTTTTCGCATTCGTAATCGTAATGATCGCGCGTTCTATCGTCTGCTTGTCGGACAGTCAGTCGTGACCGAGAAGAGGCGGAATGGAGGGAGGAGACATTCGAGTTTTCGTAGAAATTTTCTTTTGTAAACGCACGCAGTGGCGAATGGACACGAGGCGATTAAAGGAGCGTTATAGGTTGGCCTGGAAGGATCGATGGTCAAAGATCGGCGTGTTCTAGGCGCGAGAGATGCTGCGCGCTCCATCCGCGGCAGAGGAGGAACGGCGAGAGTCTTGCGTGGAAAGAGAGGAGCGTTGCAAGAAAGAGAAAAGCGGAGAGGTTAGTGGAACCGAAAGCAATGGGTAAGAAGAGGAAGAGAAGGAGTCAGTGGCGGTGAGGAGAGGAGAGGAGAGATGGTGGCGGAGGCTCGGAGGATGCTCGGAGTAGGCAAGACAGGAGAACGAACGGAGGACATCGAACTGAAATGGCCTCTGGGAGCGCATTCCAGTATTCCACTCTCGCTACCTTAGGCCGTCCTCTCCTTCTCCTCTCGCTAGTTGCTTCCTTCTCTCTCCGTCTGTCTGTTCGTTCTCCTTCCCGCTCTTCCGTATCCTCTTCTCCTTCTTCGACGCCGTTGTCGTTGGTCGTTGGTCGTTGGTCGTCGGTCGTCGGTCGTCGGTCGTTGGTCGTTGTCGTCGTCGTTGTCGCCGCCGCCGCGACTATAGCCATCCTCCTTTTCTCTCCTTCCCTCTGGTCCTTGCCGCTCCTGCTTCATCCCTCTCGCCCGATACTCGGCATCCTCCTTTGGACTCCAAGTCCTTTTATTTCGCTCGCCGCATTCTTGAGTTTCCGCTCGCCGCCAGCGCGGCCAACTTTTCTCCAGCGGCAGGGCGGGACGCCACCAATGAGTCTATTTCGCCAACTTGCGGCCCCCGTACGTCTCGTTGCCTCGCGGTTAATCCAATCGAGCCGGAAAATCGACGCTTGAAAAATCTTCGTCGACGGGAGGGAGGGAAGCGGCGGCGCGGCCTTCGTTCCTTCTTCGCGAAGGATCGATCAAAGTTCGCGCCGGGGGACAGAACCGTTCCGCGGAGCGGCGTTGCGAGGGAATCCGCCACGCGGAGGATAAACTTTTTATCGACATTAGCACTTTGGCCGACGAGGCAACGCTCGCCAAAGAATTCTCCAATTCCTTTCGTTTATTAGTACGTCTGCGTTTACTTTATTACGAGCCAGCGGGCGCGCGCTCTCCTACCTGGATTCCTGCCACCTGTCCGCACGGCTGAGCCCCTCTTTTATTTCGTTCCCCGCATTCCTTCCGTTTCCGTTCGCCCGCGCTTCGCCGAGCCAACTTGCATCTCCTTTGTCCCGCGAGCCACACGGCTCCCACACGAATTTCTTTTGCATACCTCGTTTAACGCGATCCGTGCCGAGGCCTCTCGCGCGCCGCCGCCGCCGCTCTCTCACGGCCTTCAATTTTCGTGTGCAGTCGAACGTCGCCGGACGCGGCGCGCACGCTCGTGAAATTTTAACGTGCCGCCGCGGAACGGAAGTGGAGCGCGCGGATCCTCCTCGAAAACGCGTCGCCAGGCGAGTAACTGTCTGATTCGCCGTGACGACGACGCTCGAGATAAATTGAAATCGATCTGCAGAGGGGGGGGGGGATAAAACGTTCGATTAAATTTCAGAGCGGCGCTCGTAGAAATTCCTAGACAAATTATATATATATATATATATATATATATATATATATATATATATATATATTGTGTGTATGTGTGTATATATGCAGGGTGTCCAAAGAGATTGGGACCAATCTTAGATTACTTAGGTCGAATAGATGAAAAAAGTTCATATAAACGTATGTCTGAAAATGCTTTATTGAAAAGATACAAGCTTTTAAAGATATTTATGATTTATTGCGACAGTTATAAGAAATGTTCGAAAATTCCTCCTTCTGCAAGTAGAATTAGTGATTGTCAAACTCTGTATATTCCAAATCTCTTCCATTTGTATTGGAAATAATAGTAAATACATTTTGAATACATTCCCAAAGTTGATCTTCTGTTTCTGTCGTATTTTTATAAACCAACTCTTTTGCACGACTCTATAAATAGAAATCGAGAAGCGTTAGGTAAGGTGACCTAGGATAATACGTATAATAATAATAATAATAATAACAATAATAATTTGTAACACATATACGATTCTGTACGAACGAATTGTAAGACGTATTTTGTCCATAAATCTTTGAATGCTTACATCTTTTCAATAAAGCATTTCTGGACATAAGTTTATGTGAACTTTTTTCATCTATTTGACCTCAGTAACGTGTAGTCTAAGTCTGAACCTTTTTGGACACCTTGTGTGTGTGTGTGTATATATACATACAGTAGTCAGTAACACGTAGTCCAACTTTGGTCCCAACCTTTTTGGACACCTCGTGTATATATATATATAGAACTTAATATTCTTTCTAGATCACTACGTCATTATGAATTGTTTCACACTGAACACCATCGAACATATTATGGCTTCTATAACCCATATAATCGTATACTCATTAACGATAATAATGCACAATGTTTTTAATCATTCATTTCCATCTTTTAAACGCTCATTACTTACTACCTCCTTATAATTTTTCACTCAGTCTCATACCTCATTTCATTTAAAACATTTTCTTATAATTGTATCACTTTTTCTACTAATGGGTATTTTTCTTTACCCGTAAAAAATGAATAAATAAATAAATAAAACTTGCGACAGCTTCCACTTATACGGCATTAAAACGGGTACGATTTGGTCGCCATTCGATGGTAGGGATTCCGATAGCCGCGATTTCCTTAAATCACGCGCCATTGTCGCTCTTGAGTTTCTTCTTGACGAATTGCGACGCTCTTTGCCCGGAAGCGGAGCGCTCCCGTTCTGCTCCGTGGTCCGGAAGACGCGCATAATATTTTTTCCCTTTTCCCTCTCTTTTTCTCTTTTCTTTTCTCCTCTTTCTTTTTTTTTCTTTTTTTTATTACATCGCCATTACTCGGTGAATTACGGACGGCCTTGGCACGCGAGCCGAATGGCCACCGCCCGAGCATAAGCTCTCGAACAATACCTTCGTCCCATGGAGGAGAATTCAATGACCCTGAAAAGTCGACTTAGCTTCCTCGACCGACGGTTCCTCGCGAGCCCGTTCCAAAAAATTCCACATCCCCTCGAACGCTCCCCCTCACCTAAGCCGATTTTCGATTCGTCCTTTGATCGATCCTCGCTCTCGACCCGCTCGCCCTCGACGAAATCCTTCCTTCGCTGCGAGACACAAGTTTGATAAGTGTTTTATTATGTATCGAGACGTATATCCGGCAGATTCTCGCTCCGAGAGGAGCTGCGAAAGCACCGGATCAAAGATCTTACAACGGCGATATCGATACGTCTCGCTGCCAGACGCAGCGAACTACCTGCTCTCCTGTCCTCTCCGGTGATTGCAGAAACATTACGCTTTCACAGTCGAATTTACTCGAATCCGGTTAAAGTCAAAGTGAACGAGAGTTGTTGGAAAGCAAAGGCGACAATAGAGTAAAATCGCACGAAACAAAACAACACAAATGCAAACACAAATGAAAGTATAAATGTCAAAGAAACGATGTCGAGTCGATATTCGCAGAAGAGGATATAACGGCTTTGCGGATTTTACGTTTAATCTAGATCGAGCGTCACTCGGAAAAAATTCGAGACAAAATTAAACAGACAAGAGAAAATAAAAATTTCGAAATTTTGAATCTATACAAATCTTGAATCTGAAATAATAAATAAGTACCATCGATCTCAACATCAGACACCTTTGTAAGAAATGAATCAAACATTCGACACGTAATATCCCTCCAATCACTCTATGCTCTCGACCAAATCGCTTGACGAATCGTTCGATCGACAAACAAGGGAAAATCGGGTTCACCGGTGAGAAGAGTGAAGCGAGATTCTCGAAGAATAATTCCGACGAAGCATCGGTCGCGCCGCAATTTCGGCCGAAAGTTAGGCGATCTCGATCGAACGCGGTGTTCTCGTTCGAGGTGGAACGAGATTCCGCGGCGCTAGAATTTAATGGCGGTGGCGAGAGTTGGCTGTTAACGAGACGAGGAGCGAGTCGAAAGATAAATCGAAGTCGGCGCTTTTGTTCTGGCTGCCGCCTCGGCCCGAGAGCGAGCCGAATCCAAGTTGCGGACGGTTACAGCCGTGAGCGGCACGGTGACTCGGGGATAATCGCGATCGGCGCTTGACCGGGGGTTGACTCTCCCCCTCCCCCATGCCTAGCCGCAACCCCCCGTCTATATCGAGACCGTCGCGTTTCATTTTTGACGTTCGACGCGTAACTAACCCGAATTAATCCGGATAATGGTTGTATCAGGTCCGACCATCGTGCACGTGTGCTGCGAGAGTCGAGTTTTTCTTCTTCGCGAGTTTTCTTCTCTCGATTTCTTCAATCAAGGATGACAGATTTTGCAGATTTTTTTTCCCAAATTAACTCGTTCGCGACCAACAATAAATTCTCTTCACAACAGATTTTCAACATTTTCGCAGATCGTGTTCGCCTTCTTTTGCAAGACAAATTCACCTTGAGTGACTGAAAAGTAACGTAATATAGTGTCGTTGTGTAATTGTTTTGTGAGTGATCCTGTTGAACATTTTATTATTTTTTTGTACCACCACACTCTCCAACGATCAACTCCGTTGAAGGAGTTTTTTTCAGGAATTGAACTCTGCGCAAGAAATATTTTTGCCGAGCCTTCAAATTATGAACATCTAGTGGATGTTTGTTAATCATTCCATCAAAATTATCACTACAGATTGTCATAATTATGAAGTGTACGAATTATAAAACTAGTACAAATGAACTACAAAAACTCTTAAACTAGTATATATCACTCATAAGTAACGTCGTTTTTTTCAAATTTAATAAATATTGCCATCTAGTGACAATAATTTAACTTACCATAACATAATCTATAATTTTTAGTTAAATATATTGATATTTAGTGTGCTTATTGTTAAATTGTACTGCAGACCAAAACTGTATTAACTCTTAAGTAATATAAAATTTTGTACAGTATCAAAAAACAACTATAGTTTATGGGTACCCCTGATATAAACTATATAAAAGTATATGAAACTACCCAGCGCAGCGGCAAGCGAACTGATGACTCTACTTTAAATACTTTTTAATGTTACATAAGTATCTTATGTTACTTTATGTTATTTTCTATTCAAGTATCCTTACATATGTGTAACAAAATTTTTATTTCGGATAAATTATTATTTTGATAACTTTACATCGAATTTTACGTTCATTACGTATCTTTATTAGCTTGAAATTCATAAAAAGAAGATTTGCAGAAGAGCGAATTTGATCTGTGAAAGAGGAAAATTTGATTTGCAAGAAGGACAAATACGATCAGCAAAGAGATTAATTTCAAGTGCAAAACCTGTGCTATCGCGACTGCACGAACAAAGGACACTCCAAATTTCCTCCGTCTGGTTACAATTCGGACTGTGCGTTCGCGAAGATTCAGCGCGACGAGTTGGATTACCACCGCGATTTCGATACTGCGAAGTGTGACGAGAAACTGACAGAGACGTAAATACCGTAAATTTCGATCGTTGGTGCGCGAATTGAAAAACTAAATTGAAAAATTCACCAATTTACGCAGGAGAGCGTACGAATCCTCGGCTCCCGACAAGTCACGTCTAGATCCTTTGTTCCGAATTCGCGTGATTTCGGCCCCGGGACCTCGAAACGTGCAGAGTAAAGTACGTTAACAAAAAAAAAAAAAAAAAAAAAAGAAGAAGAAGAAACGAACGAGAGAGTTTCTTAAATAGCTACGGCTATTTGGTTAGGTATCTATGGGGAAACGACGGCGGCGCGTACGAAGACGGCATTTACGGAATCTCGGCGCGTTAGGCGGCCCGTTCCTTGGTCGGAGTCACGAAAAAAGGAGGCACGCGAAATTGAAAAGGGTGCAATCAGCAGCGTTCGATGTCGAGGTACTACCAGGGGCGGTGAATCGCGGCGGAGAGTAAACGGCCGAGCCCTTTAATCCGCTGGCTCGTTAACGTTCGCCCCCTTTACGAAACGAAACTCTAATTTGCGAGCGGCGCAAAGGGAACGGAGCGCGCGGCCACCGTCAGATAAGGCGGTCAGCGAGGGATCGCCGGTAACACCGAGCGAGCTCGCGTTTACGAAGGACTTGACGGGGGGAAAAACGGAAACGGTGCACGAAGGCCGTAGGAGAAAAGGGTTTTCGATGATCGATCGAGAAAACTTGCGTCCTTTCGCGCGCATGTTTTTGTATTATAGAAACGCTCGTTCGAGCTGGCTGGCTGGCTGACTGGCTGGCTCGCGGAAAGTAGCGAGCCGCGTTTCCAGGAATTCCACCGTTAGTTCGGCCCATTACCATTCGCTGCATGTCGAGGGTCACATTTCAGCGTGTTTACGGCACTTCTCGAGGAAACTGTTACCTCGGGAGGCGCTGTCCTGGCGATCCGACGCGACGAGACGCGACGAGACACGGGCAAACACGGACGACTCGTGTCGCGACACGCTTTCATTATCTCTCTTCACCGCTTTCGGGGCATCGCCTGGCGAAAACCTCGAGTCCTTCTTTCCCTGCGACACGAGTCGACGACGTCGTAGGGGAGGAGAGCGACTGTTTAGATTGGGCGCGCGTTCCTCGCGGTACGAAGGACAGTTCGAGGTCGTCGACCCTCTCGTTGATGGGACCTCAAAGGACTGTGAAAGGGGAACGTCTTTCGGTCGTGTTTCGTGGTTCAAAAGATACGAGTTTCGATCAAATAAAGTCTCGAAGCAGAGGAAACACTTGGAACGCCATCGACAACGTCCTTGTGCGCTCGAGACATTGGAATAACTCTGGCGAAAATCACGTGCACGTAAACGGTCGTTAATTGATCGATAATGGCCAGCGGAATTACCATCGGCGATTGATCGATACTAAATGTCGAAATATCCCTGCCAACTAGTCGGTTTAAAATGTCTACTGTCGGCTGTAAAACCGACCAATATTCGTATCCGCTGTAGGTAGGCACAGCGACCAGTGGCATTTCGCCACGTGTGCCCGTGTGGCCATGATTCGTAAATTCCAGTTTCCCCGAACGGACCGACGATGGGCTGGCGAGTTTCTCTTTTTTTCATTCAACGACGGAACGGTTCACGTGTCACAGTCTCTTGCCTCGGAGAGACAGGTGCTACACGTTGATTTTCACGCAGGCCTCGACGCAATCTCGTGAAACCTGATTTCGAAATTGTGACTCTTCGAATTCTCAAACGACCGGAACTCCCTTATGTAACCAGTGTGTAGTTTACATAACTGTCAGCACGCGACGGTAGAAATTTCGCCCTTTTGGAATTCTTCACGATCGGTGCCGAGTTTGGCCGTCTGGAACATCTTTACGGACAAGCATGTTGGACTCGATCGTCTATGATCTATTTGTTGGAAACTGTTTTCTTGGAAAGTGGTAAATCTGCGAAAGATTCGATTCATCGAACGTGAATATATTCACGTCTCGGCTTGCTCGATTGCTTAGACAAGCAAGCGAGATTAAGTTTTTAACGAGCTGCAATTGTCACGGACAAGCCGGAGTAAAGTGGCGCGGCAACGTTCCTTCTCGGTCGAGAGCACCTGATCTCGCGCGTTCGCTTCGCGTTGCTCGGTGTGTCACGACACCGCGATCGTCTACCGATCAACTGGAATGGGCTCGCATTCCGTCGTTCGTCCCATCGGTGTTGCGTTGGCGCAGCAAGCTCGCGGTGAAAGCTCGCATGCAAGCACGTACGTACAATCAGTTTCGTCGATACGAAAACACGTAAACTGAAGGTTGCTTGGAATCACGTGCGTACGATTCGGTTTCGACAGAAAGGAGAAGGCGGCAAAACAAATTACGTCAGAAGCGGCGGTGATTCAAGAAGCGTGGAAAGGCGTGGGGAAATAGGCGAAAGCGGATTTTTCTTCCGGTGTGGAGGCAGGTTACGTGGGATACGGGATGGTGGCGATGGTTATGGCGGCGACGCGAAGGCGGTTTGGCGAAAAAGGCCCTCGACCGACGTTCTCCGGCTCGCGGTGGAAGCGAGCGAGCGAACGAGCGCGCGCGCGCACGAGAGAGAGAGAGAGAGAGAGAGAGAGCGCGAAGCGATTGCGCGCAATAAGGCTCGGCGTTTCGTGGCAGACACCGTGGCTAACGGATGTGCCGTTACGGGGCCGCATTCCACGGAGCCACGCATGCGCGACGCGACACATTCCATTGTCTTTTACATTCTTCCCGGCCGTTTCTCTCCTCCTTGGTATTCTTAGCACGCTCACCCGCCAACAACCGCCCCTGGCGCACCGGCCGCGCCACGCCGCGCCACGCCGCGCCGCGTAGGGCATTCAGGGCCTTATCCCGCGCCACCTTCCTCGCCCTTTCCCCCTTCCCCCTCCTCCTCCTCCTCCTCCTCCTTCCGACCCATTCCACTCGCGGCCCACCTTTCCCCACCATCGAACGGCCAAGCTGCCGTTCTTTCTCGTCCTCTCCGCCGGTTTTAGCCTTCCCTTTCTTCTCTTTACATTCCTCTTTACTTCTTCCTTTGCTCTTTGTATTTTTTCGTCGTTATAACCCGACTTTGCTTTTCCCCTCTCCTCTTCCTTCCTCGCGTCGCGTCGCCTCGTCCCCCTTCGTACCTGCCGCGCTTCGCGAAGTCACTACTGTCCAATTGGCCCTCCTCCTCCGCCGCTCTTTGTTCTCCGCCATCTAGATCCAGCTACGTCCTCTTCGTCATCCTTTCTTCCTTCCTTTCGCCCCCGCTATTTTCTACTTCCAGGCCACGTTCCTTCGCCGAGTCTTCTCTTCTCCCCGTCGTTTATTTACCTTTTCTTTTCTTCTTCTTCTTCTTCTTCTTCTTCTTCTTCTTCGTCTTCTTCTTCCTTCTCTCCGGTCCACGCGTTCCTCCGGATTCTCCTCTGCTGGAGGAGGCCTGTCCTTCTCTCTCGCCCGGGTCGCGTCCACGCGCGCGCCCGCGTCTCTCCCTTTCGCGGTCTTCGCCACGCTCGATTCTCACGCTTCTTTAACGTCGTCGTTCGCGTTATCTCCTTTTTGTTTCTCGTCGTTCGCGGATGCCACCCGCCTCGACCCCCGAACGCAAGAAACGGGCCTGGAACCCCGCTGGAATCGTTAATGCTCGCCGAGCCTCGGTTCTTTCGCCAGCCTCGTGTACCATACTCTCCTTCCCATCCCTGTGTCGCCCCCCCTCCCCCCTCTCCCCCCCGGCTAACCGCCTAATATCACCGACGAAAATGAATGGTTCAATTAATACGTCGTTTCGTCAGACCACCGTGCGCGTCTGTCCAGTGTCGCGTCACCGCTCGGATTCCTCGTCGATGAGTCGAACGCGCAACGCGAGTCGCCTACCGTACGTTCTCTCGTTCGAGGGAGCTTTCGAGTCGAAAGTCATTCGAACACGTCGGATCGCCGTTTGACATTTACGCTCGGCCAAAATACAAAACCATTGGAATTCAAGTCGTTTCTCCGAAACTTTCTCGACGACGATGGGAGAGAGGAAAGAAAACGAAAGAAAAAAAAAAGAGAAAAAAGAAGAAGAAGAAGAAGAAACGAGAAACACGTGGTCCGTGGAACAAGGAACAGCCGAACGAAGCGTTCCGCAATTTCAGAGCCGGAATTCCGTTCGGCTTGGTCCGCGAACGGTGCAACGCTTCGCTCTTCGCCGGTTACGCCACGCGGTTACGTGACGAGATAAATACTTGCACGCGCGTTAGCGCTCGCGCATGTGTGGATGCGCACCGGTATTCGCGAGCAATGCTCGCAGGAAATCACCAGCAACGCGATGTTCTGTTCCTTCGATTAGTCTTTGTAACACGCCTCGCCTTTCCGGCCGAGGTAAACTCATTCAACTCTCGACTCTCGAGTATTCGGCGAGGCATCTCGGCCAATTTCCGTCCCTAAGCAAGAAATCCTGATCCACCGGGTCGTGATCGTCGATCCACCGGTAACTGTATTCCTCCGTTATTCGGCTGAATCACGAGGCGCGCGGCAACGTGCACAATGCGTAATTCTTACGTAAGAGGTCGATGGCTGGTCGCAGTCAGGATGCGTTCGTTCTCGTGCGAATCGGTCGCAGGTATCCGATATCCTCGCGAAAATTCACTCACGAAACCCTCGAGATCGGATTCTACGGATTTCTCGTTCGCACCTCGATCGATCTCCTCGCTTTTCACCCGACGACTCTCTTCGCGATTCGCGGTCTAAGGCTCAAGAGAAAAAAAAAAAGAAGCAGAAAAAAGAGATCTGTTGGTGGTCAACGATTGCTGACCTTTAGAAACAAGCTCAGGGATGTCGTCACTTTATTTTTTACTGTTTCTGTTTTTTTTTTCCCTGTTGTTCCGCTGTGGCGGTGCTATCGAGGTGTCTTCCCTGTTGCTATGCCACTCCACGTGGTCGCTCGCATTTCTTCTTTGGACCGAACAATTTGGTAAAGGACGTTCCACACATAGTCTCTAAATAAATATATTTTTTTCCCGCTGTTTTCTGGACACGCGTTCATTCCACCAAAACCTAATTCCATCAAGATCGAACGAAATTCGAACGAATAACAACGCGCGATAAACGACAAGCGACGAACCGCTCCCGGTGTATCACCGCCGCAAGAAGCGGTCTCGTCATCAGAATATTTCAGCCGAATGGTCCAAGGAGTCGCACAGGTTTCGGCAGTTTCGTGTCCTTTTATGGCCATCGCTGACCGGATCCGTCGTTGAGACTCGAAACGCTCAACCCCCGCGCGCTTCGTTAAAACCGCCTCTGGAGGCGTCCGCCACCTCTGACTCAGCCGCGAGGCTCGATCCAGGTTTATCCGGACGACTCGAGCTGGATCGAGAGCAACGGCGAACGGATGTTTAGAATTAGAAATCGGAACAAATTGCCCAACGCGGATTGCTCGCGTAGAAGAACCGCTTCGCTCGCTCCCGTACTCCGTTCTCTCGAATTCACGGTGCGAATTTCCCTTCCCTCGAGAGAGAGAGAGAGAGAGAGAAAGAAAGAGTCTCGCGATGATCTCGCCGGGAACAATGGGCTCTCTCGGCGCTTATCGCGGATCCTCCAGGAGAGGGAGGGGGGAGGGAAGCGACCTTCCACGCGATCTCGCGTCAACCCGTTCCCCGATCACATCGTTTCCCACATCGTTGCTCTTCAACAACTCTGCTGCGCGCGTTTCGCTTGCAACTCGGTTTCCCCGGGGAAGAGGAAGGCTCGCGAAGAAGGTGAGAAGAATTTTTGACCTTTCGTGGCGAGTTTGGCGGAGGCGCGGCCTAAATCCGCTTCATTAGGCGGTGAGAAAGCCTGTGCCCTGTCCCCATGAGTCAGCCTGATCTCGATTAGGCGAGCGACTGCGTCACGGACTCGGACAGTCCAGCACCGTGGGGCACGGTGTGTGATTCACGTTGGAATCTTGGAGTGGCACAATGGCTATCGCGCGCGCACGCTACGCCTTGGCTAAACCCGGCTTGGAAACTAATACGATTCATCGGTATATCTACGCCCGTGCCAGCTTAGGCTCCAGGTCCCACGGTCCACGCGTCGAGCTCCTAAATTCAAGAATTCGGGGACGGTTCCCCGATTCGTGGCTGGTTTAGCCGAGATCGACGAAGAATGATATTTATAGACGTTGTCTATAGAAATAATCGACAGACGTTTGTCGGCAACCGGGCTGAAATAATTAAAAGTCTCGGGAGCCGATTCGCGGAATTTCTTCTAATTATATTCCTGCGGGGAATATATTCACAGGCTGATCATCCGTAACAACGTTCAGCCTGCAGGCGGTGAATGGTAAATCACTTTCACCAAAGTCGTTTTCGCAGACTATTCGGCGTGTGAGAGAGTCGGATATTTTCGTGAGATTTAAACACTACCACGAAGGATTTTCGACTAGCTCTCGAAGAAGTCGCAACAGGCGACGAACGATCATCTGTCTCCGATGACGCTTTCGAGATCGAAATTCGCGCGGGAAACGAACAACAGGAGCAATGTTGGAGAGACAGAGAGAGAGAGAGAGAGAGAGAGAGGCGCGTCGGTTTTTATTATTTGAAGTGCGCGCGAGAGCGAGCGAACGGCGACGCGGCGTGCTCCTTTCTAGAGAAACGACTGGCCCGAATTCCAGCGTTAAGACGGCCTTGCGGGACTCCAACTCCGGCAAGGCTCCGCGGATTTCCGTAAACGCGGCCGTTTGTGCCTCACGAGCACAATTTTTATCCAATTTAATTTTCCTGTTCTTAATCTCATTTAATTTTAATTTAATCTAATTTAACTTTCCTCTTTAAAATTTCATTTAATTTTAATTTTAATTTTAATTTAATTTAATTCAATTTTTTCCCTCTTTCCATTCTTTTTAATTTAATTTAGTTTTAATTTTAATTTTAATTCAATTTTCCTTTCTTCCCCCCCTTTTTTTTTTCTTTTTATTTATTCAAGTCCCTTCGTACACAGAAGGGAAAAATGTAACAAGAACAAGCGTCAAGGTGAAAATCAAGGACAATTTAGACGGATAATAGGATGTAGTAATTACAGAAATAGAGTGCAGACACAACCTCGTTTGTCTCAAGAACGCAAGTTCCATCTCGGTATTTCCCTTCTTTTTTCTTTTCTTTTTTCTTTTTTTTTCTTTAATTTATTCGAGTACGAAACGGGGGAAAACGCAACAAGAGCAAGCGTCAAGGTGAAAATCAAGGACAGCGCAGACAGATGACGAACTAAAGTAATAGAATAATGGTAGTCACAGAATAAGCTTCGTTTGCATCAAGAACGTGGACAAATAATTGTCTCTGGAACGCCAGTTTCATCTCTTTCTATTTCTTTTTTTCAATCTACTCGAGCCACCTTCGTGTACGGAAGAAAGCGTCAAGGTGAAAATCAAAGACAGAGTAGACAGATAGTAGGCTACAACAATAGGATAACGTCACGGAATAACAAGCTCCGTTTGCATCAACAACACGAACTGAAATACTGTCTCTGAAACGGCGGAGTGTGTCATCCTACTTCGAATTCTTCGTACACAGCGACGCTAATTGCGGAATTATTAATTTCGACTCGCGGGAAAACGGCACCGGCCGAAATGGGCACGCTGCGCCGATAACCCTGACTGAGTTACGTTTGCGCGGCAGTTAAGATCGAGAACGACCGCCGACGGACTCCGTCGTTGGTCCTTCCGGTATCTCCCCTTGGAATCTTTAAAGAGCTCCAACGTCCGAGAGAAACCCGAACGATTTATAGACGCACGAAACAGAAGGACGAATAATTGATCGAAACGCGTTCCGTTTTCTTTTTCTTTTTTTCTTTTTTTTTTTTTTTTATCGACCTGCGTTCGGCCCCGGTAGACAAAGTCGAAACGAATGCCAAGCATGTTGCCCAGTAACGCGTTTATTCTCTTCTTCCGTTTACGGACGGCGTCGGAATGCCGTTTCTCGAAGGTTCACCGAGGCATCGAATCGGTGTCGTTGCAACGTATAATCGGCGTATTATTCAAGAAGCTCGTTCGCTGTTGACGCGGACTCGTCGTTTAATTGTTCGTTTGCGCGACGGAGGGAGAAAAAGAAAAAAAAAAGGAGGACGCGCTGGACGATAGCTCCTCTCTCGAAATCGGGTATTAATCCGTGACGGGGTTCCGAGCGAAATGCCGGTATCATCGAGGCAGCGTGCTCTTTATCGGGCCGGGTCGAACGCTCCGAGTCGAACGAATAACGCGCGAGTGTCGATCGAATTCCCATATATTTCATCGCGACGAGAAAAATTCACCCCCGGGTTCTCGACGCTAATCTTCGACCCTCTTCCGTCGAAATGAAAAAAAAAAAAAAAAAAAGAAAGAAAGAAAAAAAAATATGGGTAAACAAAACGGGAGAAAAACAACGCGCGACAGATATTTCGATAAATCATCGAGTGGCGTGGGAGGGGGGAGAAGAGATTTTCGTGAAAATCCTTGTCGACTGGCACGATTCGACTCGACTCGACTTGACTCGGCTCACAATCAGCCTCGATCCCGCTCGAGTTTCGTTTGCCGCTCGTTGCCGATCGAACACACGTTGGCAAATAGTCGCGCGTTTTAAAAGAGAACACACCGGGCGCGCGGCGCGGCACGACGTCTCACCGACACACACGCAAGATATTTATCTCCCGGCCGGGAGAAAGTGTACCACATACAGGCCACCGCGGCGTGGCGGCGAATAGATTCCTGCAGTTTCATAACTTTAGTGACCGACATACCGTGCAATTGCACCACTAATAATGACTATGACATCATCTGGCCTGGTAATCGACTCGATCGATCGGAAACGTCGGGGGTTTCACCGACGATGGCTACACGCCGCTGAGAGATTTCGTGCCTCTGTCACGTTGTCCTTCGTTATCACCGGGTTATCTAGGTGTAGAATCAGGTCGAACAGTTTCTCAGAGAAGCCAAATCGAGAGGCAAAGGGATCGAACGACTGCGACGGGGCATCTGTCGAGGTACCTTTCCCTTCTTTCGTAAGCAACTTGATTTTGAAGAACTCGATGGTATCGAGACGACGACTCGAGGGCAAACACGGGGAAATAATACGCGCAACACACCGCCTGTCAGAAGCCGTGATTCCCGTCTCGTACAGGAACAGTGTGTAGCTATTCCACCGGTTCCGATTCCAGACCCGTCAAAAATGTCATTCCCTTCACGTCGATCCCACGGGAGTATCGCTACGACGATCTAGCGAACATAGGTCGACGTCGATCGAAGCGGTTCGGTTCGTAGATTGATCGTTCCCTGTAACGATCGCGTGGTCCAACGCTGACAAAATCGGGTACCGTTAGATTTTCGAGAGTGACGATGCTATTACGGATCTCGATGCTATTAACGGTAGTTTAATAGGTTTTCTAACACGGCTTCGAGAGGTGGCCCGAAGCCTTAATGGCCGACGAGTAATTTCCTCCTTCGGACAATGGATCGCGTCGAAACGGACGCACGCGCGTGAAAACCCGGGTGTCTTGGTGCTATTTTGAAAGTCGGAATTCACTTTCGCCGCGTCGCGTCGGTTTGCACGCTCGCCGCCCTCTTTTTGCCGATCGTCTCTCGATCTCGACCCTGTCCGTCGCACGCCAGCGATCCTCTCGTCGGTGGAAAAAGAACACGAGACGTCTTCGAACAAGACGGGCGCGATCCTTTCCGAAATTCTCGAGGTCGGTCGGCTTGACTTTTTTTCAACGCCAAAAATATAACTCCGTTCACTTTTGATTTATCGATTAAACGAAATGTACAGCGGGGAGCAGAATTGAGTCAACGTGCTTTTGTAGAAAATGACAATTCATTTGCATATTCTAACAAGGGAAGCGAAAGGAACTTGTATACGTATATCAATTGTAGTGTCGGTTAATATAGTTAATCTGCAATTATAATTTTAGTTATGTTTGATCATAGAAATATGATAAAGTGTGAATGCGATGAGTGAGAAGTCCAACGTAGGCATAAAATGCATTTCTTTTTTGAAAAAAAGGCCAGAGTCGTGAGAGAACTGTTAAAAACTGTCAGTTGTGTTGTGTCGAAAGAATTTATTTGAGTTGTTAATTCGTGTTGTTTCAAAGTAATTTCGTCTTGTTTGATTATTTGTTGTTCTATTATCATAATTTTCATCAAATAAACATTATTTATATTATATCTCTACATAATTAACACTTACTTTACTATAACAAACGTTGCAACAGTTTTACAACATTTTCTTCAATTTAGCAGTAACATAATTTTTGTTGCGACTCAGTTATGCACCACCCGAGAAATAATAGAAAATTAGAGTTTTACAAATGTTCAATACTTTGTCCATAAGCATTTTGAAAGTTAACTTAAAACGGCTGCAATTCTCTATTACAATGCATAAATAATTTATCATCACCTACAACAGTACCTGCACTGGTTCAATTTTGCTCCTCGCGGTATTTAAATTCACAAGAGAAAGTTGCGAGTAGACAATGGAAATTTTGAACGGCCCCTATGGCTATGAACTCGTTCGACGTTGGCGTTTAACATTATATTACATCTCCGTTTACGTTTGTTTACGCGTTTGCAGCGGAACGTGTACGACCGAGAACGATAGTTGCTCCTCGGTTTGGCCGACATTCTTGGATAATCTTAGCGTGACAGATGACGTGGATAGACGGGAACACGGGTCGATCTTGACACGGACGAACGAACGAAACGCAAAAGATTCTCACGCGGTAACCGCATTAGGAAATAAATGCCGCGCGAACAGAATCGGCAGATTCCGCAAAGAACTTGACTTTGATGGATCTCTTGGCTCCTGCGGTTGCTCCGCCGTGCCGGCCAAAAATTTCTTTTCCGACTTTATTGGCTCGGCTAGCCAAGGTTCGCGGACGGCGTAATTAGTTTCACTGACAGGTATATTAAAGGATAAATATCGATCTACGCCGGTGGTGTACGTTTCACCTTATGATTCCTGGAATTAGATTAGCGCAAAATCTGAAAATAGGTGACGACTAGAGACCGACGTCTTCCACTGCGCTACGTGGAGAATAATCGCTCCTGGAGAAAAAATAAACCGAAAACGTGGAATAGAATTTTTTTTTCATTCACTCGAGGATTCTCGTTCTCGAGAAAATCGAGCTTCATGATCTGTCAAGTGTACTTGGACTTGGTTAATTTTAGACGTGTAGGAGTAGCAATTAACGAGAGTTAATTTTAAAAATAGGTGAAAAACCATTCAATTCTTGACTTTTTAAAAAAATAAATACTTTGAATATATCTTAAGTTAAAAATTGCACCTGATAAATTCGCGATGAAAAAATTTTGTCAAAAAATTCAACTTTACATGAGAAACTAAGTCTTCTCGACCTTTGTCACGAGAAATTGTTCCTTGCTCCAATTATTCTTCTCTATCGAGTAATTAACTAAACTCAAGCGTGCTTGATAAATTTTCAAACTCAGTTTCTCTCTCCAAAAAAAATAGAATTTTGAAAAAATTTGTTTCTCTCTTTTCGACATACTTTGTTTTTTTTTTTTTTTTTTTACGAGAAATCGCTTCTTGCGTAACGAATTATTGATTAAGCAAATCGAAACAGAAAACATGTGGCATCGACTCGTTTCTCTTTTTCACCTAATTGCTCGTCGAATTCGGCCGAATTTTAACGAATTGCACTTAGAACTTGGCGATACACTTCGTAATACACATAAAATGGAAAGTGTAACCTCTCTGTCTTAATATCGTACGCAACGATCGTGAATCGATTTTACATAAGTGAACTCGGCCCCCGCCAACTGACGCCGAACGACGACCTTACGAACCTCCTTCCCTTCAATTACAATTTCATGTATTACCAGGTATTCTAATTACGTCAGCCCTTTTGCATTTACCGCCAAGCATAGTTATCCTTATATATTACGTGTATTCTGTTGATAGACCGAGATTTAAGAGAAAGAAATACAAAGTTTTCATTCCGTATTGAAAAGTTGCGCAAGATGAGCTTCTTCTTTCGGTGAGCAGAGAGTTCAGCCAATGCGAAATAAATAATTGAATCAACGTTCGCGTATTTCACTTCTATATATTTTATTCTATAATATAACATATGAACCTAATATTATGAATGTTCATATTACTCAATTATTGTGAACGAACTGAGCAAGAACGAATAATTGGAGGAAAATGGAAAAGAAGATGAGAAATAATGAGAATAAAAACGACGTAAGCTACGAGAATTCACAGTCATTTTTACAATAAATGTAATAAATTAAATCGATGCTTGCGTAGTTTACTCTACGATGTAATTCCTTTTCTTTTTTCTTAATATCCCTTAATATTATGAATATTGCAGTATCGGTTATTATAATTAATCTGTAGTTAATTTTAGTCTAAAGTAAAGCTAAGCTTAAAGCTTAGTTTAAAGCTAATTTTAGTTAGCGTTGAAACAGCTTATTCGAGTCGTTTTAAAGTAATTTGTCTTGTTTAATTATTTGTCGTTCTGTCATCACTTATTTTCATTAAATAAATAATATTTACATTATATCTCTACAATATCAATACTATTTAACGATTGTAAACGAACTGAGCAAGAATACCGAAAGGAACATCAAACAATTTACAGTCATTTTTACAATGCGATGAATCGAATCAATGCTTGCGTATTTTACTCTACGACGCATTATTTTTTTTTACTCCAATGTCCCTGATGTTATTTAATAATTGCGAACGAACCGAGCAAGAATAAAAGAACACTAAATAATTGAAGAAAGGTAGGAGAGAAGGTGAGAAATAATGGAAACAAAACGACACGAGGATTCGCAGCCGGTTTTACAACGCGCGATAGAAAAAAAAAGAAAAAAAAGAAGGAGGAAAAAAAAAGGGAGAAGCGGAAGCGATAAAAGATTATTAGCAAGCGGGTGGACGGAACGGGAAAATTGTAGCGGTTGTTACGACACGGGGCTTCGATTCGAATCGGCAGGCAAAATACGTCGCATAAATTCCGCTGGAATTCCCGTGGCCGCGGAGATCCGTGGCTTTCCAACCCGTGACGTACGCGACAATGGATTCCCCGAACGCGAATCCGAAATTCCAAAGTAAATTCGACGCCGGCTGTCTGCCGCCCGCGTTTGCTTTTTATTCTCTGGTCATCGACACCGCGCAGGTTTCCCAGCGAATCTGGCGAATTGTGACGAATCGACGATGGAATTCGCAGTCGAAGCGCCGGCCACGTCGTAAATCTTATCGTTGCTTACGCGCGAGAGCTCGAAAGGCGTTTGCCCCTTTCGAATATTTATACACAAAGGCGTATCTTTTGGCGTGTAAAGTACGTCCTCGTTCGAACGACATTTCAAGAACGAGAGCGTCCATTGTACTCTGCGACAAGATTGTCAAACGTCGATTTGCTACTGTTGTCAAAATCTGTTGCTCCAAGGAAATTTTGGGGAGTCTCAACTCGGTCAGAAGCTGAACAAATCGTCCGTAAGCGTTCTCCTTTCAGTCCTTGGCAATTAACGGAGCCTGGCTACTCATCTCAGAAGATGCAGCGGGGTGAAAGTCGAAAGGGACATAGTTCGAGAGCGTCGCGTAAGACTCGGCGCTCTCGGAGGCTGCAATTTTGAAAGCGTAATGAAGACTCTCGCTTCGAAAAGGGCCGAACTTCAGCGTTGCGTTTTATTCCCAGGGAACGATCTTTGCCAGAGAAGACCTCTGCAGCGGAGTCTGCCGAGCGAGAAAGCTCTGTTTAGCAGCGAGTTCCAAGCAAAGGTCCAAGGAGGACATTCTCCGATAAGAAGCACAGTCAGGTGGCATTTAATCTCGAAAGCATCGCGCTTCGAGTGCTTCGATCGTGCAAATGCTTTCGCGAAGTTGCGAGTCGTTTTGGTAAAGGGGAAAGGAGAGATGCAGATATATTCACGATCAGGTTCAACAGCGAATATCGTGAATATTTTTCGTAGTCGCGCAAGAACAGGAAAAAAATTGCGAAGTACGTGCAGAAAATTGCGGAAACTCTCGTGCAACACGGTACCTCTATGACGCGATAAGGCGATATTTATTTCACGCATTATGGTAAATATAATAAATTATATTACAAGCTTGCGGTATCGATGACATTAGCCATACATCAGAACTACAGAAAACGGTCGAAATAACCAATTTGTAATTTTTGTTGGAAATTTTATACATTCACATTTTACATAATTATGTAAATTTTATATATTTATATATTTATATTTTTAGACTGGACGCTCGAATGACTTTTAATAAAATATATCGATAGAAGCTTGTGCTCTTTAACGTATCATTAACTTTTTCTTGTAGCACTTTAACCTCTTTGCTACAAATATTATACTTTAGGCGTCAATGTTAAGTGTATATGTATATATACACAACATCTTTGCACGGTTGGCCATTTATTTGCGCATACGTGATAACGATTGGGGGAATACCCGAATTTTATTATGCGCCGAGAATCTCAAGGTCCCGTTTTATGTTTTCTATTGAAGTTGAGTTGGTTGCAGACCACTGGCTATTGTGTGTTCAAATATGTTCGATATAATTTTTTATTCTTCAACGGAGTACTGAAGAATAATCTGAATTACTGTGGAGCACTTGAGTATCGTATAACGAGTATTCGGAGGATAATTTATTTAGCAGTGCAACTGTGTACACTTTGTCCGATTGTTCTCTCCCGACTTTCAGTTACCCGATTAACTATCGTAACGACTAAGTTCAACATCTACGAAGAAACTATCGACGAGATACTAAATCTTAATCGTTTAACTTTCCTTCGGAGAATCGAAACTCTCTCTCTCTCTCTCTCTGTCTACGAGTCACTATTTTGCACAAGTTGGTCAGCCGAATCATTTTCGCTTTTCATCTTTCTTTTTAAACAGGAGAATGCACGAAATCATAGTGTTGAAAAAAGTTGCGAAAGCGACGACGACATTGTTCGTTCTCGTTCAATTGTACTGAGCAGTGATGAAGAAGAAAATGTGATTAAACGGAGGCTGCATAATTAATTGCATTTACACACACACATATATATATATATATATATATTTTTTTTTTCTCTTTTGTTTACGTGTTGATATTTTCAATAAAAATGAACTTGAAAAATTATTTGCTTTCAACAGTTCCCTCCAGAAACGTGCCCAGTCTCGTATAGCACGGTTTCACGCAACACGCTGTTTTATAGGAACCTATCTACCACGTTACAAGAGAGCTATCTGTAATTGATTGTGTTTATAGATAACGATGAACGCGCGAGCGTATCAACGCGTATGTATCTGGACAAATCGCGTCGAGCTCGTGTCGAACAAAGAGGCACGGTGGCAGAGAGAATTGACAATTCGTTCGAATTAACAATAACACGAAAGCAGCTTGCGAGGCTGGTTTGCTGAAGCAGGCGGGAGGGAGGCAGACCGTACCGCGCGCGGTGCATGACACAGTTTCGCCGTCCCAGTTTTCAGCCATTCTGCAAGCTCGCGGATCATTCATGAAAAAAAGAAAAAAAGAGAGAAAAAAATAGGGGGGGGAGGGAGTGGAGGCGAAAATAGCGGACGGCAGAACAACCCAGATAGATAAACAGCCGGTGCACAATGGGATTAAGCGACTCGCGCGCTTGCCTCTTTGGAAATTTTAATAACGCCGCTCCTCCTCCCCCCCCCTCCCCTTACGTGATTCGCGTCTTCCTTCCTGCGCATTACGCGTCGTTCACGGCCGATCGTTCCTGTTGCGGACGAACTGGAGCATCGACCGCTGCTGCCGGATTCTTCCTGCCTTTATTCCGACCTCTAATTGGACGAACTGGCGAAGAAAGAGAAGAAAGTAACGAAAGATCCGAATTTTAAACTCGACTGTTTCACTTGCAGACTTTTAAGTCGAGCTGCCCGCGGAGTACGTATCTGGATTGGTTACGTATCCACCCCTTCGACATCGTTGTTGCAACGTCGAGGATTTTGGCCAACAATAAGGAGCTAGACTTTAGAATCACACCGTTCGAGGGAGCCAGAAATTGTTGCGTTTTGAAAAATCGTATCGACGAAGTGCCGAGCGATGTTCAAATTTATGCTGAACAATGCCAACTGGCGCTTGTCGTCACACGGAAACGCCGTGGTGGTATTTTTTCGAACAGTTGCATCACGATCAACATTAGAACCGATCAAACTGTCAGAATGACCAATTGATAGTTTTTCTAACTTAAAGATTTACATAATTCCTCGTAGAATATATACAAATAAAAGTTTCTGTACTTCGTTGTATTATAAAGATCTTCTATTTTTTTTTTTTTTTTTGACTTCAATGTCTTAAGTGTTACCAAATTGCGCCGAGCAGCTTGGAGTTTCTGCGACGGTTGTCTACGAATGGAATATTTCACGGCAGATTTCCATCCGAGTCGCAGATCTCGCGGCCGTAACGTGGCCGCGTGCGTCACGGCACCACTGTCACGACCGGATTGTTGCACAATAATTACAACTCGCTTGGATAAACATCTGTTGTATCTAATCGCGGCATCGTTATCGCTGACATTGCTCGCGCACGGTTGTAAATGTCAAACGATTCCCCGAAGACGTAAGTTGACAACAGTCGTGCGATCCAATCGGCGCGACTGCTCGACGGTGGGAAATCGCGACGCAATTTTTCGACCGCTCGAGTGCTCGAGTTTGTTACACACACGTGACGTAACGCAACGGAGCCTGAGTCGACAGATTTCTTCGTCGCCTCGGTTCACCGCGCGGTAACAAGGTGTTTTCTTCGCTCCTCGCTCCTGGAATGTCCCAAATACTTTCGACGAAGTCAACAGCTGCCCGCCGCGAACCAGGAAAAAACAAAAAAAAATATGAGAGCCCGAGAGTTGTCGAAAAACAACACATTTTCCTCGGTGTATTATACAGAGACATCGCCAATGACGACGATGAGATCATCGATAAATCCATTCGGCTCGTTCTTTCACCGGAGCGGATGTCAAACGGCGCGATCCCTTTACCCAGGCGAGATCGACTCGCCTCCGAAATTAGCATCGAAGGGACAACGTCGTCTTGGTTGTAATATACATCGGTGCCCACGAGGATGGCACGTGCCGTGACTCGTCAGCTTCTGAAAACGGTGAGCCGGGGGTTATCGCCGGCCGAGCATCCCCCTCGCCGCGTCCTAGACCTCGTGAACGAGCAGCTGGCAAGTCAATAAGCGGGGCTTACTTAGCGCGGCCCCGTCTCTAAATTTACGCGCCAGTGTTTATAACGATGTTTCTAATTCCGTCCTCGATCCGTTCGACCCGTAGACGATTTTACTCGAGCCGGAAACCGGGCCCCCTCCACCATGGGCCGCCACTTTCCGGGATCAACGAATCCCCTTGACCCCGCTACGCTGCCGCCGGGACTTACGTTAACGATCGCGTTTTCAAAATAGAACCACTTCTTCCCCGACGAGGATCGTTTCGTGTCGGAGGGAAAGGCACACTTCTTGTTTTCGCGCCGAGGATCGACACTCGGTCGTTTAGCATCGCGGAAATTAAGAAGGTACGTGCTTGAATGGTATCTTGGAATTTGTTTGTTTGTCTGTTTGAGAGAAACTTTGAGGTTACGGCCGGTTTTTTTTTGGTTCGCTCTTCGAAAAATTGCCCGACTGGCGCGCTAATCCGACTAGTTTCGGTCGTTTAGATCCGAAGCCAGTCGCTCGGACAAATTCGATCGGACAACTTGGAAACGCTGGAACGATTTATCAAACGCCTTGTCGCTGATAAAGTATCGCGGCCAATTCGTGGCTCGATCGCCAATAATTCTGACCGATTTTGAACCTGCGTGCAAGTGGTTAAAGGTTTTCCCTTCGAATCACGAAGCAGCGTTCGTCATCGTTGAACAAATGAGGAATGGAAACTCTCTGCCTTCTTCTCCAAGTACTTGGCGGAGAGAAAACTGTTTAACAATGGACGTTGGCGAAAAAGGCCTCGGAAGCGTCCTCGAGTTAATTGCTCGCCGTTTAGTTCCCTCGTGGACAAGAATTTCCAAAAGAGTTCGCAACGCGAAGAAATTTTTGAATTTTAACATTTTGACAAGGATCTGAAATGTTTCTCTTTCTTAAACAAGCTTCAACTTTTCAAACAGAAATTTAATTTTGAATTCTGAATTTTTCAAACAATCTAATCTCAGATTTTTAAGAGATCAACAGTCATGCCTATAGCTGGTCTTGTCCGGATTGCAACAGATCAAAAAAGATTGTTCATTACAATAATTTCGTCGTTCCACTGTCGAATCATTTGTGAATTTCCCGGTAACATTTTGACAAGTGCCTGAAATGAATTTTCTTCGAACCAACTTCAATTTTTCCTAATCTGAATTTTTTGAGAGATTAACAGTTAACAAGCTTATCGAATTCCAGTGAAGAAACATTTTTTTTATTACAACAATTTCTTATCTTGTATAAATATTCCACTGTCGAATAGAAAAAAATAGAAGAAGCTCGCCTTGATGGTTGAAGCGTGTGATTACTCCAATACGTATATATCCAACGCTCGTACACACAGGATTAATCAGCAAATATGTGTATTAATCCTCGCATGACGGGCCGTACTGGCCGGTGGCCGGGTCTCGCGGGACCCAAGCTACTCATTACATATATACGTACGTTCCAGTGGAACGATGCACGCCTATATGTATTCGTTAGTAGCTGGTTCAATTTTATTTCCTTTTTGTATTTTTGTTATGATTTTTATAACAATAGGATGGTAGGAAATAAAAACACCTTTTGCTACTTTTATTACCTATAAATAACATTATTTATTTTCGTTGTATCTAATACATATCGTTAGATTGCATTTATGTTTGCTACAAACAAAATTGTGACAATTGCCACATTTAGCGCTATATTTGCTGTCATTGCCCGTGCAAATAAAACATCTCGATCGGTTTAAGCTTGGAAGTTTTAAGTTTTAAAAAAATGGAAAACACTAAAAGACTGAAAAACACAAAAAAATGACAAATTCTAAAAAAACTAAAGAATACAAAAAATGAAAAATATTGCAAGACTAAAGAATACTACTAATGAAAAATACTGAAAACAACGCACTGAAATACACTTCCGACCATGTGACTGCTTCTTCAGAACTGATTAAATTATTGTGTAAATTTATATATATATAATGTATAATGATTTATATTTTTTATATATACAGGGTAAAAATAATTGTGTATTTATATTATTATATATATATTATTATTATTATATTATATATATATATATATTATTATTATTATATATATATATTATTGTATAAATATTATTATATATATATATATTATATATAAATATTATTATAATTGTATACTTATATTATTTGTATTTTATTATATGCATTGAATAGTTTATAAAGTTGTTGTGAATAAATTTTGTACGTGCGTTCGTCACCGATTTCACTTCTTATTGGAAACGTAAATATGATCTCATTTAAGTAAGTAGCCGTACGACTCACACACAAAGTAGGACTTCAAACGGGTCGCCGCAGACCCAGCCACCGTTATGCGAGGGTTAATTTCACCAAGACCAAATTAGTAGTATTTGACCAAAATCAGAATCGTTCGAACGCGTAACAACGTGCCGATTCTTTCGCGATGGACTCGCTCCGGTGAGTTGAAAAGAAACGTTCGTTTTCCAGCAGACTAAGGAGGGTTGCGTGCGAGGTACCACGGCCACGATACCAACCAGCGAGATTAATGACGGCGAGCGGCGTGCTTTGCGTTCAGAACGCACGCTTCTGCCAGAGACGATCTCCTCGGCCTTGCATCCCGCGGTAGATGCCTTCGCTAATTGACTACGACCTCTCAGGCTGAATGCCCGCCGGTTCGTAGCTCGAGCGTGACGCGTGAAACCGCAAAAATCGGACGAGCACGCGATCGGCCGAGGAACCGCGATTTCGCGGCTGTCTTTTGCTCCCGGCGCGGAGGAGCGGCGTTCTATTCATCCGCGCGGTTTTCTATTGTGGTTTACACCTCGGTATCGCGTGGACGAATGATTCCGATCTATTCCGCGGACTATGCCGATGGGACGAGCAAGTCCAACTGATGACCTTCATTAATGTTATCATTTGGTGACAAAAATTACATTATTTGACGCTACGTCTTTGTGAGAAAACTGCTATTATCATTTTGTGAAAACAAAAAGATACAGTAATAAACCTGGGTTCGTTTTGGAACTTGAAGACTATACTTTCAAAGTGTATCGTTCTTTTGTAATTTGGTGAGAAGAATTATATTATTCAAGTATCGTGTTTTTGTGAAAGAAGGATCACACAGCAATAAACCCGGCCTCGTTTTGAAGCTTGAAGACTCTATTTTCAAAATGCATCTTTTTTTGTTTTGAAATGTTTTTATACTTCGGAAATGCTACGAATTATTGTGGTGAGTCTACAGTGGGTTCGAAGACCTCCGAAAATTCGACGAGTGACTTTTCTTCGCGTTACGTTTTATTCGACTTTAAATATCAGATTTAGCTGACCGAGTAGAATTCAAGAAGTCGTGACATTTTCGTCGTTACATTCGTCACGCAGAGTTCAATAAATCCCGCGACAAATTTTGACTCATTCAAATCCACTATAAATGAAGCTCTGAAAAAATGGTTTTGATGTTTTTGCAAACTTCCCGTTTTTTGTCACAAATTCAAGAAATTCTAACGTTCCGCCTCGATGCTCAAGGTTTGATAAACGATCGAAAAAAAGAAAAATTGTAAAATTTAGTTTCGAGGGAGGCTTCAATTTTTAAACCCATCGTAGATTCAGTCACGAAAATTTTTGAATTGCATAATAATCCGTAGGATTTTCGAGAAAAAGAGTACCTTCAGTTTGCGTGCGAAAACATTTTGGAATCAAATGAACGACGCATTTTGAACATAGAGGCTTAAAGTGTCAAAGTGAGCCCAACATTCATTATTGTACGATTTTTACAAAATCACGTCAGTTTCAACATTTAATGCCGGAATATCAATGGGAGTCGCTGAAGGTACATATATATACATATATACATGCTGTTGCCTCAAAGTCTTGCGCAACTTTTAAGTTTGATCCGACGCAATAGCTGGAGAGGGCGATCCAATTCTAATCGTTTCCAATTGTTATCTTATCCTATTGAAGTGAAATGCACACTGATAACGACGGTGACGCCAATAACACACTGTGTACGTAGTATTTGTGACGATACAATTGAAATCGAGCAACAGCACTTTTCCCGACGTTCCATTTCGCAGATAGCATTGAAGTTATAAATTATCGAACTGGACGTACTGGCATACTGGCAAGGAAAAGACAAGACTATAAATTAAACTACAATGGAAACTCCCTAAAATATTTGCCCATTTACCGGACAAATAACGTTATAGGTTACAACCTACGAACCATCGGTTTTGCAGTTACAGAGTAAACTAAGATCTGCTGGTTCGTGAATCGTTAGAATTTCGACGATCGAAACGACCAGGAATACCAGTAACGAAGCTATCAAACGGATTCTCAACGATCCGGGCGAAGCGGCGCGCGTCGGGAAGGTCGGTGGCCGGTTGCGAGGAACGAGAACCAACGTAACCAAGCACAACCGGAAGACGCGATCGGCTTGGTCGCCTGGGCGAAAGAAAAGAAAAGAAAAGAAAAGAAAAAAGAAGAGAAGAGAAGAGAAGAGAAGAGAAGAGAAAAGCTGCGCGAGTACGCGGGCGTTCTATTTATATAACGCGGCTGTACACCGATCTACATAAATAGCCGACGAGTATTACGCAACCGGCGAGAGAGCACGCCGCGGCGGCCGCTCTTGTGCAAGCGCGCTGCCTCCCTAACAACCATCTCGCCGCGAGATCTCTCGTGCTCGGCGAGATTCATTGCGATCGGGATGCGCGAGAATGACGATCCGCGAGTGATTTGTTGCCGTCGCTGATTCGTGGAATGCCGCTTGAATTCAGGGAAAACCGGCATTTCTGAAAGCGGGCAACCTCGGTGAGAACCACAGCTGATACGCGAATATTTTTTTTCAATTCCAGCGAAATCCTCGATTTTCCCGTACGCACCGTTCCGCATGGACTCTACGTTCGTAACCTACGTTCGTTGATTGTCAAATTGCTGAAACTCGATCCGAGTTTTATACAAGATGCTTCTTTCTGCGAGCGAACGTTCCTTCCGCTGGCAACTGATTCGCGGACCATAACGAGTGACCGAACCGTATACAATAACTCGTCGCTTTCTTCTTCTTCTTCTTGAACTCGTCGGTATGACGTCATTGGATAGAAATTATTAACAAGTAATAGACTTATCATTCGTTTCGCCTTGAGTTACATTTAAATATACTTGAAACTGAGGAAATATTGCAATTTGGGGCAAAAAATTCTCGACGTGCGTGGCACGTCGTTCCAACGCAAGAGCATAATGCGTAAGATATGTTGTACAAGGAAAAATGATGGGTTGAAATACTGTAAATACTAGTGTAGTAAATACCAAATAGTAAATACTAATGTGTAAATATTAAATAATAGTAATATCTCGATTAATCCTTCGCACTGGCAACTGATTCGCGGACCATAACGAGTGAGCAAACCGTATACAATAACTCGTCGCTTTCTTCATTTTCTTGAACTCGTCGGTATGACGTCATTGGATAGAAATTATTAACAAGTAATAGAATTATCATTCGTTTTGCCTTGAGTTACATTTAAATATACTTGAAACTGAGGAAATGTTGCAATTGGGGGCAAAATTTCTCGACGTGCGTAGCACGTCGTTCCAGCGCAAGAGGTTAATGTGTAAAATATGTCGTGTGAGTAAAAATGATGGGTTGAAATACTGTAAATACTAGTGTAGTAAATACCAAATAGTAAATACTAGCAATTACTAATGTGTAAATATTAAATAATAATAATATCTCGATTAACCTCTTGCACTGGTAACTGGTTCGCGGACCATAACGAGTGACCGAGCCGTATACAATAATTCGTCGCTTTCTTCTTCCTCTTGAACCTGTCGGTATGACATCACTGGATAGAAATTATTAACAAGTAATAAACTTGTCATTGTTTGTGCGTGGGTTACATTTAAATACACTTGAAACTGAAAAAATGTTGCAATTTGGGGCAAAAAATTCTCGACGTGTGTGGCATGTCATTCCAACGCAAGAGGTTAATGTGTAAGATATGTTGTGCAAGGAAAAATGATGGATTAAAATACTGTAAATACTAATGTAGTAAATACTAAATAGTAAATACTAATGTGTAAATATGAAATAATAATAATATCTCGATTAATCCTTTGCACTGGCAACTGGTTCGCGGACCATAACGAGTGACCGAACCGTATACAATAACTCGTCGCTTTCTTCTTCCTCTTGAACCTGTCGGTATGACATCACTGGATAGAAATTATTAACAAGTAATAAACTTGTCATTGTTTGTGCGTGGGTTACATTTAAATACACTTGAAACTGAGAAAATGTTGCAATTTGGGGCAAAAAATTCTCGACGTGTGTGGTACGTCGTTCCAACGCAAGAGGTTCCAACGTAGAGGCCCCGTTATCGAACAGTCAGGTGCGAGAGTATTCTCAAATATACTTGTGTTTCGATATTTCGTTAGCATCGCGGCCAAATGACATCGATAAATATTCGGATTTCTCTCGCGTGTATTATTAAATCCGTGTATTCGTGAAGTCGTGTGTGTGTCAGTTGGAAAAGTTTCGGGTGCTTCGCGATACGCGAAGTTCTGATAGCGTACATGCGCTATTGGCGAAATGCCCTTGCTATCAGTATACATTTAAGTTTATAAGGATATGAGAAAGCAAAAGAACGCGCTCCGTATATATATATATACACATGTGTGTGCGCGTGTATATGTGTGGATGAATGGAAAGAAGATGAGCCTGAATGAAAGCCAACATGCGCAATTGCCGTATCGTTTCCAATAAAACAGTTCTCTTACTACGAAGCAATCTTCCTAAAGGCCGTTTTCGAGCAGGGAAATCTACGTCGCGCGCGAGACGCGTTTTTAAAATTCCTCGAACGGGGGATATTCAAGTTCTTATCGTGGGATATTATTTTCGTTTGGTTCGTTAGATAAATATCGGTGAGACACGCGTCGAGCACGCCCCAGCTTGTATTGCTCACGCGATTAAATCATCGAGAGGTCATTGCGTGACTCAGCCGCGCGTTATTCACAGTTGTTTACGTCTCGCTGTGAATAAAAAATTCGACGAATCGAGCAAATCCAACGTTCCCTCGCGGATGATAATCCGAGACGACGCCGGTGAACAGAGACCTGGTCGCACCTTCCGCATTCCTCGAGAGCGTTCGCTCGTCTCGTGGCTCGCGCTTCCGTCGTCCAAGGACGTCGGTCCTCTCCTGGGGATAATCCCATTCAGAGGAAATCCCGAATCGAGACGAGGAGATCTTAATTAACATGTCGGCTGCCTCGTCATTCTGACTAACACTCGATCCGTCCCGAATGGCTGAATTGAACGCGGGAATGAGTAACCCGACGATGATGTAATTGACGGAGGGCACGATCGGTTTGGAAAACGAAGCGCTGAAAACATTGTGGCAACCGCGATTCGTAAACATGGTGGCACGACGGTGAGAGAGTAAACGAGAGACGCTGAGAATTTCCAGCGAGAAGTTCCAAGTGGACAAGTGACTCTTTCATTAACTATCCGGGAATGGCGATGATAACGGAGGTTTGTCAGATCCGGTTTGCTTTTCGGGTCCGCGGAAATCGGTGTGGAGATACGCTTCGAAAAATTTCGATAGCTGTCGAAGCGTTCGAGAAATATTTGCCGAACGTTCGTCCGATGCCAGTGGCGTACGCTGACCGATGCTACGACGGTTAGGTGAATCTTGCCGTCTCTCCAGGCATTTGAATTTTGATTTGCAAACGCGTGCATCAACGACGAATCTATTAATACGTGCAGTTGTTCAAAATAATTCTACTGCACCAAGAACCAATATATATATATTATATGATTGTACTATGATAGTATTTTGCTTCGCTAAGAAAACTATAAATTCTTGCTTACACATTGCAAACGCGTGCGTCTACAAGGAATCTATTAATACGTGTAATATATAATTATACACATACGTAACATATAAATTGGAATATTAGTGCAGTAAAATTATTTTGAATAACTGCACGTATTAATAGATTTGTTATAGACGTACGCGTTTGCAATGTGTAAGCAAGGCAAGAATTTATAGTTTCCTTAGCGAAGCAAAATACTATCGTTAACAGTGTTTATTTACTTATTCATTTATTCAACGAGAAAAGGCCATTAAAGAAAGTAAAATAAAAGCAAATATAACAATGATGAAAATGTAAAAGAACGCATTTTAATTAAAGAAAAAAAAGAAAGATGCGTATAAATTAAAAGACGCACTCTACGTTTAATCTGAAATTGAGAGTCATTGAAAATATCAAAGCCTTCAATAATCATTCAGTCTAAAGTTGGTTATATTAGAAATTCCAGATGTAGAATTGAATTGCTCGAGTTTGATTCTTTTTTTTTTTTTTTTTGGAAATCTTGGAATTCTAAGATATCCAATATTCCAAGATATCTTACGTTAAATTCCCGTAATAAATGAATTATCTGTCTTACCCTTCAATTAGGGTTTAGGTCAGGTTTTTAAGGTTAATAATAAGAGCTGCCTCATATTCTTCAGTTGTTATGTATAGAAGCTAATCACCACGCTAACCGAATCGATTTACTTTCTGGTCAAATAGCATTAGAATTTCTGTTACAAAACTATTCGTTCAATGAAATTTCTCTTTCTGTCTCTTATTTATACGCATCTTTTTCATTTCATTCGATATCTCATTGTTATCTATATTTTTAGACTCCTTATGCACTTTTTTTTCCCCTGTCTGTATTGTAAGACACTCGCACGGCAGATATGAGAAACGAGAAATAAAACAGAAATGTATCTCGAACTTCAACCTTTCAAAGTTCAAACGGAACAAGAAGCGCGAAAGGGGGTGCTGGGAATTGTGAGCGCCAATGCGAGAGAGCGCAGCTAAGCACACAGGAGGAACACGGCGCGCACATCCGGTGATGGTGACGCGAGTTTCCGCGTGTTACCTGCGTGCACGCAAGCGATTATCGCGGCCGCGATATTGGTCTTCCGCTGGAAATGAAAACGTTGATCAGCCGGCCGGCGGTGGCGTTGCCATGAATGAAGCACGCCAGTTTACACGATCGCAGACCTTTTATCAGTCGTAACGAACTCAACGAACTCGGCCAACGTTTAGCTACGGAGAACGAGGCGAGGCGAGGCGAGGCGAGGCGAGGCGAGGCGAGGCGAGGCGAGGCGAGGTGACGCGACGCCTCGTCTCGAGACGATAACGCCGATCTTGTTATCGCGTTCCGCCTCGAAAAGTCAGCTGGCGCTCTTCTACAATTTCCGTTTTACTCCCCCTTGCCCGTGTCTCTCAACACAGAAAGACAATTTCGAACCACAATGAAAGACGAGATAAGTATAATCCAAATAATTGCGATTTGAGGTAGTAAAGAAGAACGGTCGAGATTTCATTGAACAGAGTCGAAGGGGAGAGAGAGAGAGAGAGAGAGAGAGAGAGAGAGAGAGAGAGAGAGAGAGAGAGAGAGAGAGAGAGAGAGAGAGAGAGTTCTTTCTGGTTTGTTTTGCATTTCCGCCGAAGCCGACGATTAACATTCCTTGCCGGATGCTTCCTTTATTGCCGCTGCTCGCTTCAGCCTGAATGGCTGATTTAAGAAGAACGTTGCCACGTTGCGCGTAATTGACGAGATACCTTCGACACGGGTACAGGCAACTGATCTAAAGACAAATTGGGAACGTTACGTTACGTTACGTTCGGAACGACAGGGGGAATTTTCAAGCGACCAAGGTGGTCGAAATTTGTGATCCTCTCGGATTTTCAGATCGGTCCTGTTGATTCACGATGTTGTGCTCTTGGAGATTCGAAGTACGGAATAAAAGTTCTCGTGGTTCGGTCGCACAGTGTTCTCAAGTCCGCGTTTCCGTGTAAAATTATTTCAGTTATTCCAAGATTTAAGATCACAGTGTGGTAGGTCGTTGAATTCGCCTTGACGTCAGCTTGAACTCGTTATCGAATCAAGAACGTACAACGACGTTTAGAAGAAACCTTGAGGTTTTCGTCGAGACAAAACAAAATTTTGTTTGACATTCTTTATTTTGAAATTTGCAGAAGACCGAATGACGATTAATTTTCATTCCGATTTTTGCCAGAAAATACGTTTGTCGGAAATACGTGAAAAACAGTGATAGTTTAAGGTTGCAGTTATCTTAAACTTTCGTGTAATACGAATCTCAATCATTTCTTTCAAAACACGTATTAAAATACAATTGGACAGTGCATGATAATTCAAACTTTCATTTACCTACAACTCTGCAATTAGTAATCAAAAGAACCAGCCTCACTTTCATTTTCAGAGTTTCGACTTTAGCGCGAACGAGCAATATTTTTGATCCCAGAGTTTCAAAGGATCCCTCTTACAAAGAAACAAAAATTTCATCGAAATGTCG
The DNA here is from genome assembly GCA_036937485.2 of Tetragonisca angustula. NCBI lineage: Eukaryota > Metazoa > Arthropoda > Insecta > Hymenoptera > Apidae > Tetragonisca > Tetragonisca angustula. The sequence goes on from JAWNGG020000226.1 coordinate 330,030, forward strand.
AACTCGAAGAAACTTGATTCTCGGCCGTAGGAACGTTTTCAGACCATCGATGGGCCTGTGGCGTTAACATCGATCGGACGTAAGGGCCTTCGTCCGATCGTTGGGGCTGGAAGGGAGGCGTTTGTGTCGATTCGGAAACGTTTAATCCGATAGGGAGGCGATCAGCTCAGCTGGCGTGCGTTTGATTCGGCGCGGAAGTGTTCCGCTCGGTGACGAAGGGACATCGTGCTCGGCTGCGGAAGTGGCCAGTTGAACAAGGAGGAAACTGGCGCATCGCCGAACGGCGTTCCATTTAATAATAATCATTCCCTTTCTGCGCCCGAGCCGTTCGAATACTCGAACGCGATCGCGCAAGAGTTACGCGGAAGGCGCGATGAGACACATCGATGATTCGTCCCGATGATGATTCTTCGACATGGAGGAGGAGAACGCGAGGCGCGTTCATGTTTATTTTCTACGCGTGCGTTCGTCATCTCGTCGCGATGACGCCCCCTCTCACCAAGGCACTGGCTGGCATTTTTCGAATCGCGTTGCAAGAGAACGCCGTGCACGCGCGCGATGCGTTCTTGACCTAGAGGCAAACGGGAACGCGAAAACACGCAACAGTTATGTCCACCGATGTGAACGGCGCGCCGGCAACGTCACGCTGGCCTAGCTTCTTCGTTTTCATTCCGGACGCAGCGGCAGCCTGACCGGCGGTTATGTTAATACGTCTCGCCGCTCGACGCGTTTGTTAGAGTGGCAGTGTGTCGCACGCTGCACTCGATCGAACACGGTTGGAACGTTCCAAACGAAGGCGAGTCAAGTACGAAAAAAAATTGGAACGAGCACGAGAACATTTTTGGACGCTCCAAAAAAAATGTTGTTTTTTTTTTCCTTTCTCTTTTTTCTTTTCACCGACGAAATTGAACGAATCGCGACGATGAAAATGTAAATTCAATCGTGGCCGCGACTGTTCTTCCCAGAAGCGCAAACTCGTGGCACTCCAACGGCGATGATAATTCTTCCGAGAACGATTCGTTTCACGAATTCCCAGATGCATCGTGCGTAAAAGTGCATTTCTATTTCGCGCGAGCCCGCCAACGCGGTACATTTCAGGAGCTATATTTAGGAAACGAAAAAGCAGAATCTCCGCGAAAGGTTAAAACACGACGATGGATTTCGAGTCCGTAAACACGGCCGCCGCGTCGATTGGATTCCTCGCGCCGTTTAAAACACGGCGGTGAAGAATCCCGCGGGAACGTGGAGGAATTCCAGCGAGGATCGCCCCGCGATCAATATTCACCGCGATGGAATTTCATCGGAGGCGAATTCGAGGCGTGCATCTTTCTCGCGAGGAGGCACTCTGACATTTCACGTTCCGCTGACACGTTATTGCGTAAACAGTCACTGGGCACCGTACCAAGTCGCATGACTAAACCGCCGCGAGTCAATGGAATCGGCCAAAAATACAGGATCCCTCCAGACGAACCAGTTCTTTAATAGGAAAACCGCGACCGCCAGCGAGAACGCCGCCATTTGCAATTGCAATCTTCGGCGAACTTTATGCAACTTGCATCTGTGCTTAATTCAGTACGTCGTTCTAATTTCTTTGACTGCAAGCATAAGGAACTTAACCTCTTAGCTATGGCGAAGAGATTTTTCGCAAAGCTGTAACGAGGGCTTGAAATTTATATCCGGCGGTGCTTCACGCTAATCACGTGATTACGTTGGGATAAACTTTGAACAAATTAAAATTTCGAAACTGAAAGAACGAGTAAATCAAAGTTTGCTTCTTGCAAAGAGTTTGGAAGCAACGTGACAGTGTATAGAGTTCTCTTCGACTGATGAACTAGTGGCGTTCAGTAGCAGAGAGATTAAAAAGAGGAAAAAGATTTTTCACGAAACTATACTTTCTGCAGTCTACGACCGCATCACGCAAGTGTGCAAAACGGTGTAACAATAAAATTTATAATAAATTTTTTTATATTAATACTATTTATAAAAATAAGAATATTTCCTTTTCATAATTGAATAATTTTTTGTTATGAAAAATCATCATGACAACAAATTTTTTATTTATCGACAATTATAGAATTTATTCCTATTATATGTTTTTGTCATTTTATAAATTTTTGATTAAATTTAATTATTTCATTAATTTTAACTAGAGTTTTTATATCAATTTATATTAATGTTAATTTTTCTTTCCGGCGGTGTTAATCATATAATTACGTTGCAAAAGACTTTGAACAAATTAAAATTTCGAAATTGAAAAAATGAGAAAATACGCAAACAGATCTTAGCTCTGAATGACGAGGAAAGTAATTACAATTTGTTGATTTACAACTTGAATTAAATTTTTTGAGAAAGATGAGGCATATTTGTAAATTTTAGACATTTTAGAATATTTTGAGGCTAGACTCGACTAGTCCTTTTTACATCATTTCCAAATATTTCCTTGCTATTAATGTTGCTTACTGTCAATTAATATCAATTAAATTAAACAATAAAATTATTGACTTAAAAAAAAAACTAGTGTCATTTCCTTATGATTTAACATAGCGACACAATGTAAGACACACGCTCTGACACCACAGCCAAGAGATTATGTATTTTGTCTCGTAGAAAATTTGGAAAATTGTAACAACGTAATAGTGGCTCTCTCCGACCAAGAAACTAGTGGCGTTCACTAGCTAAGAGATTAAAAAACAAAGAGAGAAAGAGAGAGAGAGAGAAAAGAAGATTCGTATTTTTTCTTTTTCCACAGTTAATTCCTCGAACGCGAGAAGCCGATAATTGTACTTTGTGACAGGCGGCGATTCGCGGCAGATCGATTACCTAGAATTCTCGGTCAAGTCGGGAAGAACCGTGCGAGCAAAAGGTGCAAACTTGTTTCGTACGTTACGCACGTTCGCGAGGCGACCAATCGCCGTTAGGCAGATAAGCTTCCGGGAACAAGGAGAGGACGTCGATGGTTCTCGCCTATTTGCCCTGGCGCGTTCGTCAGTCGATACCGCTTTTTTCCTGTTTTTCCCTCACTCTACCCCGATCATCGACGCCATCCGCACAGGTATCGAGAAATCGATTAGTTTCTCTCGTGTTTGGAGATCCCATCGCTTGCGCTTTGAATTTCCCGCGTTGATTAACTAAAATCGAGTGTTTCGATTGTTTAGCAAATCTTTCGTCCATCGAGCAATCACTGTTTGCCGTGATGTCACGCGCGACTCCGTGTGTGACGACATTATATATATATATATATATATATACAGGGTATTTCGTAACTTTGGGAGCTGATCGTACGCCTAAAAATAATGGAAAAAAGTCATATAAATATATGTCCCATCTGTCTTCGTTTATGAGATATAATGAATTTTATAAACAGAGCAAACTCTAGTAAGCTAGTTTTACCAGGGATGGTACATTCAATTTTCATAACAATCATAACTGGGATAAAGAAAACCCACACGTTATTGTACATTCAAGACATCAACACCGGTTTAGTTTAAACGTATGGGCAGGAATAATTGATAAATTTTTAATTGGACCTTTTTTTCTTGATGGGAAATTAACAGGCACAAAGTACCTGTTGATTTTTTGAGCACGCGTTTACACGAAATATTAGAAGAGGTTCCAAGTCGATATTAAACTTCGTATGCGGTTTATGCATGATGGAGCTCCGCCGCATTTCAGCCGAGTGGCTAGGCAATTTTTAAATCGACACTTTGCAAATAAATGGATTGGTCGTGGAGGTCCTGTTGCATGGCCTGCTCGTTCCATTAGATTTTCATTCGTGGGAACATTTCAAATCTATTGTATACGCAACATCGATCGAAAATGCTGAAATGCCACGAAATAGAATAGGGCATGGCTTCCGACAAATTCGAGAAACACCAGGAACGATAGAGAGAGTAACGAGATGAATGACAAGACGCGTGCAGACTTGTCTTCGAATGCAAGGTGGTCATATCATTCAAAACAGAAAATTCATTATATCTCATAAACGAAGATAGATAGGACATGTATTTACATGACTTTTTTCCCATTATTTTTATGCGTACAATCAGCCCCCGAAGTGGGTCCCACAAGTTACGAAACACCCTGTATATATAAAAGAACAAGAGGAAGGGGAAAAATGAATGTTTGTGAACGTTCGACGATGTTTTCGCCCATTCGCGATGGTCCTCGTAATACCTAGAAACATCTGAGCAAACAGCGAATATTCCCGGTAGAAACGTGACATTCCCGGCTGGGAACGCGAGGCTCCTCCCTCGTGGACATTCTTTCGCGCAACGATTCCCGGTAGCCGGCGCGGCGTGTGCTCTCGCACGCTTCGATAGCCCGCGCAGCATCCTGGACTCTGACCGACGTGGCGTGCTACTCCGTTCTCTTGCCGTCTCACGCAACGAGCAACACAATTAAACGATTAAAGCCGCGCTCGTTGTCACGCTCCGTACCATGTGACGAACGATCTCGAATTCCAACGCCACGCTGGACGAGGTGAACGCGTAAATCGACACAAAAACAAAAAAAACAAAAAAAAAAAAAAAGAAAACCAGCCGATTCGAACGATGGCACGTCTCGAAATTGGACGCTCGAAGAGTCCGAGAGACTTCGATCGTCAACAAAGTTGAAACGATCGAACTCGATCGATCGTAATTACATCGACTTGCGGGATGCGTGTTCCCAGCGTGTTTGGTCCGTAGCATCGCAGCTTTCCGAGAACAGTGTTGTGTTGGTTCGCCGGCAGCTGTTTGTTTAAGTAATTCGCGCTCGTGACACGGATGAATCAATGGCTCTGGACGAGAATAGGAATCGCGGAGACTGCGTAACGGGCGTGGGAGGCGGGTCGTCACGGGCCGCTTATAGATCGGAATGAATTCCACGGTTAAATATCGCCTAGATAATATTCGAAAGACGTGCGCCGAATTGCTCGCGACTCGGATTCGATGAACAATTTGCGTTGCTTTTAGAAATCGATCTCGCCTCTCTTTACGCTTCCTCGCGCCGTGCTTGCTCGTAAAATCTCGAAACGCGTTTGCGTTTTCATTTGGGTGTCCGGCGAGGATCGACGATGCCCGCGGTTCGGGGCAATGTCAATTTCAGTTTCCCGTTTGCGGAAACGATTTAAACGCCGCTCGAGTTTCACGGATGGAAAGTGTGCGTTTGCATCGCGTGCCCGGCGAAATTACCCCGCCGGATTCGCGGTTTTCGCTTTCTAATTGTCGATAGAGAGAGGCAGCCACTCGCCGAACAATCGTTTACGGATTACAACCTCCACTTGGAATTTGTCTTCGCCTGGTGATTTATATCGATCGGCGATACGATACGGAGAAACTCGAGTGGCCGGCAATTTTTCACGGCAGTGCATTAAACTGTGTGCAAATACCGAACGATTATCGCGCGTTTCCGCGTAAACGTCGTTAATCGGTTTCTCAGAGAGGTAGGTAACGCGTCGAAAGATAACCGTTCCCGGGTTGGAAAAGTTTCGGCGAAACGGAAGAAAGAGGGAACACTCGAGGTGGTCTTCGTCGCCGTCGAGTTTCGCAGAGAGCCAACGCTATAAACGGGTCGAACCGCGAAATTTTTCTCTCCCCTCTCCCGCCAATTTTTCGCAACCAGTTTTTTCCGCGGTCAGTCGTCGTTGTTTTCCCTCGTCGTCGTCGTCGTCGTCGTCGTCCCGCGAGAACAATGCTCGTAACAAGTTGCCGCGCCGCGGTTATCTTTCTTTCTTGCGACGCTTTCCGCGTGATTTATGTGTCTTTTTAAGCCAATGTCGTAACTGTCGCCGCGTCGATTTCTCGCCGCGAATAAAATTCCATCCCCACCCCCCACCCCGCTCCGCGCCGCGCGAAAAAGCAAACTCCATTCGTCCGAAGTTTGCGCCCGGGAATAAATAACGTCCCGGTAATAATATATCGTGGAGGATCGTTCGGGGACTGACCGAAAGAAAACGGGCAATCTTCTCCGGATTCGATTTTCCTCCGAGTCGGTGATTAACGCCGGACGTATCCAAACTTAACCCAGGTTCACAGATCCGACTTCAAATTCTGCGTTTCGTTCGTTTGGCTCTTGACGAAAAGAAAATAATTCCCTCGTTGTCTAAAAAGTTATTTTGCGCTTACCTAAGTCTTGGCTTGCGTTGGCAACCGATTGCGGACCGTAACGAGTGACCAACACCGTACGCAGTCGAGGAGTAATAAATTGATCGAGAAGTAATAAATTTATTATTTGTTCTGCCTAAAACTGAGAAAGTATTGCGATTTTATACTGACAATAATCTGCGTTGCTCTTATAAAAGAAAATCTTTATTTCGTAATCGGTCATTCGACCGGTTTATCTATTTTCATTCTGTATCAACACGCCGATGAATGATTCTTCTTTTGAAATTTTCCTCCGCGAATGTGTCGAGTTCGCACGCGCAAAATATTTGCCTTGTCCATCAGCAGGTGCAAGAATTAAAGTATAGAATAATAACGGTCAATGTTGGGGATTGTCGATGCAATTGTCAGTCGCGTCGAGTTGACCAGCGAGCGTCGGCGAGTGACGGTGGAAGCGAGTTGCGCGGACGCTTTAACGAACGGCCGAAAGATTTCTGCACGTTTTCGCTGATACGTCAAGCTGTCACGTATCGCGCACGCGGATAGTAGCCCGAAGCGTACGTGTCATTAGCTGGCGAGAGAAGAAGCGTGAGAAGTCGCTGATATTTCCTCCGAGAAACGTGCCGCTCCTAATACGTAATACGCACAAACGTGAAACAGGGACCCGAGTTTACCGTTCGATCGCTCGAATTCACCTCTTGCTCGTTTCGCCACCGAAACTTCGAAATACGCGGTCGTACACGTTTCTCGTTTCGTTCGACGAAAAGCGGCGAAAGAGCGCACGGAGGCGATGAGATCGCCAAAGTGGATTAACGATAAACGATGTTTGGCTTAGCGCGGTCGGCGAGAAACGCGGTTCGCGGAACGCTGGCGGATAAAGCGCGCAAGAGAAAATTCCGGGAAGCCGGCGGCACGAAAGTCAAATATTGGCGGCCGATAATCGGCGCCGATTCCATCCGGGTGCTTTTCGCGGAAAGAGTAATAATTCCGCAGTTGCTCGGCCGACTTTTGCCCATCGCCGGAAACCAGGCCGACGACGGATCGGGGAATCCGGACTTTCGACCGGCCGCGTCACACTTGGTAACTTGCCTTCGTTGTTGTTGTTGCCATTGTTATTCCCATTGGTCGTGACATTTCAGCCTGTCTCGCAACGTATCGGCGATAGCGTGCACGCCGCACGATCGTGATCCCTTCCGCGTGTCACGACGCAGAAGCTCTGCCTCGTTTCATTTCGCCTGATACAGGGCTACCCGTAAGTAATGTCGCTTTTTCCATACTGTAAATTTTATTTCGTTTAAATTGCCTTCTTTCTTTTAACTATCGTGTCACTAAACGGCAATTAAACGTTTGTTAAAATTGAAAGAAACGACTTACTGGGTGTACCTGTATAATGCAGAACAAAGAAACAAATTAGATGAAATCGGACAATGTGTAATTGCACGTTGCAGACTGGAAAAGTTAAAACTGAATTTGTGTTAATGCCGTGTGAGATCTAGACGAAATATGCTTTTTGATAATTCGTAGGTTATAATTTGATACCAAGTTCAAGACAAAATGAGAGATGTTCAACATGTGGAAGCACATTACAAAAACGGGAACAACGTAATACAAATATTGATGAAAATTGCACCGTGTCAGCTGAAAATGAAAATTCCGATACAGGCGAAGTAGAAAAAATGATGATACAATTGGAGCAGCAAAAGAGAAGCATGAGATTATATCAAGGTTACTCATAAGTAATGTCGTTTTCTTTTTTTTTTTTTTTTTTTGATACTATACAAAATTTTATTTCGGGGGTCAATACAATTTTAATCTATAATATAATATAACGAGCACTAAATGTCAATATATTTAACTAGAGTATGGGTTATGTTAAGTGAAATTATTGCCACTAGGTGGCAATGTTTGTTAAATTTAAAAAAATTGGGTACTCCCAATATATTCTTTGCAATAATGACCATTTCGTTCGCGTGTCACCCCGAAAAAATCGAAATTTGGAAGAGAAACGAGAGACGATTCGAAGAATTTCCACCATCTTGTGTCTAAACATTCGCGACGTTTCCATATCGGCGAGATATCAGTTTTTCCAAACGCGGCGAGAACAGGTGTACGGAATCCAGGTGTATGCATCCAGTTTACACGTTGGCGACACGCGCTCGCGCACGCTCCCAGATTAGGCGTTTTTCCGATGCGGCCAGGCCGTGAGATATCGCGCGATTTACTACCGAGTAACGCGTATCATATGCTAACAATGACATGCATTTATATTGGCGCAATTACGGTTTATCTCACGGTAATGGCGCGTGCTCATCCCCGTGGCCGTATTGCGTCGTCTACGCAGCGGTAACGCGATAATAAAAGCGTCAGGTGTCGCCCCTGTTTTCCATCGTCCCTTTCTTTTTCTCTCCTTTCTTTCTTTTCCTTTCCTTTTTACCAGGCGACGCTCGCGTTACGACGCCACGTTACAATTTTTTGCGCAACCGACGCCAACGCTTGAGAAGCATCGTTGCAAAGTCAGCCGCGCGTTGTCCTCCAAGACCTGTTGAAACCAACGATTTCTTAAACTCGTTCGGAGACGGCGTCGAAATTTTCCCGAAGACGCTGCCATGCTTTTTGGAGGAAAACATTTTGCAAAACACGAATGTTAAATATTCTCTAGGTGTCCAAGATAGTGGATCTTCTGGGCCTCATTGGCCAACGAAAATTTGTCGAGGGCTTCACGTAGTTTACAAATGTTTTATTAGTCCGATGTAAGCTGTGAGGGTATTAAAACAATATTGATTAGAAAAATATGAGAATTTTTAGAGTACCGAGCTTGTTATTTGGATACTAGTTTATCAATCCATCATGTTTCATACAGGTAACGACAATACGAAGAGTATTCTTAAGATGCTCGTCTGAAATTTTTCTTATTTAATTTTTTGTACGTATGAAAAAAAAAAGTGTGCTCGCAAATATAAGGGACATTATGAACATTCATGGTTAAAGTTATTCAAATAGTAAAATTCTCATTCAGTTATCCCTATAACTGTATATTTTGTACTATATAATTGTACTATATATTTGTATAATATAATTTTGCAGTGTTGCGGTTGCAGTGTTAAATAGGATCGCGAGTTGGACGCACCAAGTCCCTATTTCTTTCGACCTCGCGTTCTTTTGACTCATTTTACTAGATCAAGGACTCCGTTAGCATCCGCGCAGGTCGCGAGTCTATTTTTCAATATTATCCAAGACGCCTTCAACGTTCTAGAAACGTCTGGAACGGTTGGCGTTGCCAACATCAGACAAATGTGATTGACTAGGACTATCTGGCCAGTACGTGCAAAACAGGGTCGCCAAGCGTTAGAATCTCGCAGAATCTCTTTGGTTTACAATTAACCAAAATGAATCTGAAAAAATTTTCATCGAGTCAGTCACGAGGTCAAAATTTCCGCCGTTGAGTGAAGTAGTCTCGTCGATAAAAATATGAAATGTCACAATTCCAAGACTAGAATACAATTCACTGCCGTTAATGTACAATCAACTAGTCAAACTCGGCCGTGCGGATAGGAAAGGCCACGTGACAAGGGACATTCTTTCGAAAGCAAAGATCGACGCTCGTGAGTTTGTAACATATCAACGACGAGGATGGATTTCCCTGGTCGCAGCCAGGTACTCGAGGGAGAAAGCTCGTGCGGTAACGACGATATCGATTCGCGGGATCTCGGAGAGGCGTCAGTGTCTGCTATTTCTGTATGCAAACAATTCTTACGTAAGCTGTTTGTAAATAAACGATATTCCGAAGTTTATTGGATCATTAGAACAAGGCGAACGCGTAGAAAGGACCGTGCACGAAGGACGCGCACGCGATCCATGGCTAAACTCGTTCTTCTACTATTTATGACGTTGCAGCCGACGACGAGCCGTTGCGGCGGTGCTGGAAAAATATTGTAGCCCGTGACCTTGACACGTCCGCCAGCAAAATACGCACACGACGTATACCACCGCGCGCTCGAGGGAAAAAAAGAGAAGGCAGCGAGACACACAAGAGGAAAGACACGCGCGAATTTGAATGCATTTATTTACATTTTTGTTTACTTGCGTTCGTTAGTTGCCCGTTGTGCTGCGCGCAAACATTTATTTGTTCGCTCATTTAACGGGAAAGGCCGATTGAGGAAAGGAAAGAAGCGAAATAACACACGCGACAGCAACGAAAACGCGAATACAAATGAGGAGAAAACGAAGTATTTATGTTTTTTGTACGGAGATTCGAAATCTTCGTAAAAAAATAAGAATTTCCTGAACTTCAAACGATTTTATTTACATGGATTCATCCTCGAAATATTGGGGATGATGATGTTTAAAGAAAGCAACGTACATCGAAGGAGCGTTCGAAGTGAAACCGTCGAGACGTCGGGAAGGTCGATCGGCGGCGAGCGCGATAAAGAAACGTTGCTCCGACCTGTCCTTCCGACCGTCATTCGTAATAAACGTGGACAGCGTCGCGAGAGGAATGCGAATAAGTAGCGCGTTCCTATCTTGCGTTGTTTACGACTTCGGGAGCCAATGTGCAACATCGTAATGGACAGGTGCCCGCGACTTTCGCGACTCGGCGCGTGCACGCGCTCGTCGCCACGTCGCGAGTAAAAGCAGCCGCGTATATACGCCGCGATATACTTTTATAATTAGGATCTCTTTCCCCCCCCCCCCACCCCTCGTTTGCTCGAACTGGACTTAAACATGTATGATCGTCTCGATCGTTCGATCGACCTCACGCAAATGTTCGCGATTTACGTCCACGTTTTTTGCTCGATCGATAACGAGACACTTCTCTCCTATAAATAATACTAAATGGCAGCGAAATGGCAACAACTATTTTTATTGGATTGCGTAGAATTAGATAAAGCTCGTACGAGATAAGTATGTGGTAATTGGCGATTAGAATCCAGGAGAAAAAAATGTATCGACGAGAGAAGAGGGGTCGAAATAAACGGCCGATCTCGAGTTGGGCAATGAACGAAGCAGGAACGAGACGCGACACGGCCGCTTTCGGCGCACGCGACCCGTCGTTTACGCAATTTATCGTAACGTTGTAAACGTTACGGAGGTCAACTCGCGCCGCGTTTTCTGATATCGCGTGCACCGACAACGACGCAGTAAATCCTCCGGGCCTTCCTTTTAATCGTTCCTCGAAAACGCGGCCGCCCCTGGGAACGGCATACAAACGACGCCCATTTCACCCTATGGCCCCCTTTTAACGCCAATTGTTGACCGGCAATTTTACGCAGAAGCTATCTCACGTCACTGGCTATTATTTCGCAATTGAGTATGAAAGTGAAACGATTCGAATGAACATTGATATATTTTATTTACACGGAATGAATTTGAAATAAAACTAAATATATATATTATGTTTTTATCAAACTTGGTAGTTTAATATAAATTAAATATTTAATTTAATATATATATATATTAAACTTAGTTTAATATATAAAATATACATTAAATATTTAAGCTATATTTAATATATTTTATATATTTAATTATATTATAATTATTATATATATATATATATTAAACTTGGTATATATAAATATATATATATTATATTTTATACATATAGTATATTTTAGCAATTTTTTTTTGGTGTGATAAACTGTATAGCAATCACCTACGTGTAATGTTACACAACGTGATTGTTAGGCTTATTATTACAACTGTCTTTCGATAAATGATCAATTTCCACATCATTATTGAAAAGTTCTTCACCGTCACGATCCGTCGTGATTGAAATAGTAAAATATCGCGATAAAAACCTAAATGATCGATAAAACTAATTTCTTTGACAATGAAGTGAACACGATTGAACACGACGAAGACAGATTTCACAATGTCCTGTGTTACACCGAGTGTCAAACATTATAGGTAATGCGAGTGCAAACACGAGTTAACTCGTGACCGGTCGACAATCGAAACGTTAAACCTCCGTTCCTCAATGCGAATTCGTCGCGATCGAGCGCAATTTTGAATTTATCGCCGTGGACCCGTAAAATCTGGCGCGCTGACGATGGTCGTTAGCTGTGGATGACCTAGAGGCTGGCCTCGCACGCGCGGAATGTGAATCAGCCGCGAACGCAGCTCCCACGGACGCTGTTGTTTACAACGGCGCGACGTACGCGTGTGCATACACCTTTAGACCTGGACGCGCGGTCAGGTATGCGGCCCGTGCACACCTGTGCGCGACAGCGATCGAGCGAAATATACCCAGCGAGGCTCCCGATGCTCGTCGATAAAAACGCCTATTAATAGCGCCGCGTGCAATAATCGCATGCGCTCGCTATTAAGCTGACCACGTGGCACGGCTCGCGGTAATTAACCGTATTCGCTGGTTTATCACTCGCTCGTTATTACACGTTTCTTTTCGAAGGAAAAAACGTCGCGAGACGCGAGCACGTTCGAAAAGAGAGAGAGAGAGAGAGAAAAGAGAACTCGTCCATCTCGTTGTGAAATCGGAGTCGCAAGCTGCCGGCGCTACTATTTCCAACTGCTGGATACAACCGATAAAGCTCCGCGCGGAACAAGGAAAGTTACCCAATGGCCGCCACGGCGGCGTAAACAATAAACAAAAGGCCGAGTGAATCAGCGCAGTGGCGCGCTGAGTCGCGAGCCAGCGCGAAAGATGCTCTATTATTAGACGCGCGATGCAATTACGGACAGGCCGGTAGCGATTAACCAGTCGGTTTTAAATCGGCCATGCTATTCCTGCCGATGTGTCACCGAGCCGAGCAGAGCCGAGCCGAGCCGCTCCAGAGGAGAGTCAGAAGGCGACGACATTGACGCCGCGCGGCGTGGCCGTATCCTATTTGCGTCTATTCGCGCAACCCAGCTACCAGGAAATAGTACTCGTGGAAATAAGCTTCTATGTTGGTCGACCACGCTTTATAAATAAAGCAGCCGGCGCGCACTGTTGAACGGCGCCGATCGAGGATAAATATGCACGCGTCGTACGGCTCTCCTCCATACCAATGTTCCCCATTTTCCCCAATGAACTTTTCCATCGCCTTCTTCCCCCCCCCCTCCCTCCCCCTCCCCACCCTCCGCTAGCATTTCGACGTCGCGGAGCAACGATTTCAGAAAACACGTTCGGAGTGCGAATGGCGACGGCACTGGCTTCGCGATTAGAACGCCTGCTGCGACCTACGTTCCCGTTCGTGGCCTGGTAAACAGGAAGCTCGCTATCGTCGTCCTCGCGCTGAATCTTCGCCATTGTCTTCGCGGCAACGCGCGAAATTTCCTCGGTGATTTCCGAAGCAACGAATGCGAGTCATTCGACGAACCTCTTTCATCCGTACGTGTGCGTCAGCGTTCACGGGAGTGGTGGATTTCTGGTTTGGCGCGGCGAACGCTTCGATCGATTAGCCAAAGAGCGCGTCTCTCGCGAGTCGTCGGCACTCCGGAGATCACGACAGATCCGTTTCAACGGAGAGAAAACCGCATGAGAAACGAGACTCGCGCCGCGTGTGTCTCCCTACTCTCCACAATATTCGAGATTTCTAACTCTCACGGACGATTTTCTACCCGTGTCCCGGAACGAGACGCGGTACGCGCCACTCGTCCATTATGTTTCAGACTTTTGTTAGTTATCCCACCGTGTTACTAATTACGTCCTAGCGCGGATGTCCCTTCTGCCTTTGGCTAAACTTCGTTCGTGTCCAACGTCTTCAACGTCTGAAAAAGAGAGAGAGTTCTCCATCGATTATCGCGCCAACTCGGCGCACAATAACATCGTCACTTTCTAAAAAGCATGTCGTTCACATGGCCGAGCCGTAGATACCGTCGGCGAAACGTGTGAACGTGCGCGCAGTCCTAATCACACGCGCGCGTACGCGCGCGCTTGTGTCGCTCGGCCGCGATCCAGAAACCTCGCTCGTCGAACAAAGAAGATCACGGTGAAGTTTGCGCCACAATGTGGAAAACATCGCGGGCGTTCGATGGCTGCGCCCGAGCCGGGTCAAGGTGAACGAGGGGCGGCCACCGTGCTCGTTGGGTCGCGTTCGACGAGCGAATAGCAGACGCGGCGCGGAGGATTTCCGCGACGTGTCGTGAGAAGTGCCGAGGAACTGGAAAGAGAGGCCGTAGGACCGACTGGCCACGTGACTTCCCAGGAACCCGGTTTCCGTTCCGTTCCTCCGTCGCCGCGTTCGTCGTGCGTGCAAAACGCGCGCGGGGAAACTCGAGAGTCGAGAATCGGTGACACCGATTTCCGTGTAAACGACCGATTGTCTCTTTGGCATTTCTAACGAAACAATTTTGCAAAATGTTTACTAGTTTGACTGTCGCACGGAACCGTGACTGTTCATATTCGCGAGTTCTTCTCTCCAAAAGTTCTTTCCGGCGAAATATTTTTAGGGCATGCTATGTTATACAGAGAAACAACGAAATTGCAAAGGAACAAGTTTGTACGAGTGTAATTGAATGACACGTGCGCGATTACGCGAAAAAGTGTACGCACGAAAATGGCTGATGAATTAAAACTGAACGGTATCGACAAAAACATTCGACGTTCAGCTGCTTCTTGCAGTTGTTTCGAAACGATAAATTCTACGCCGGGTCAATTTAACATTTCTATGCTTGGATCGAACGCAGTAAGTGTGTCGTAGTAAGAAGAATTTACACGCTTCTTTGCGACAGCGTGTGTACACACGTTTTTCGTAGTCAAAGGATTAACACTCTCAACTACCGTTAGCGCTCGCGTATGACACCTCGCCGGGTCTACTTTCATTCCTGACGCAACACGTGCGAAGTTTCACATCAGGTTCCGCCGTTGTCGGAGACACATTGTGCGACACGGTGTATTATGTAAATAGAGTTAGCTGTTTTCTGTCGTTCCGGCAAGCTGAAGCCCAGCGGAAATGAGCAATCCACTGACGATCCAGAAAACCCTCGGAAGCCTCGCTTCTGGCCGTTGCGAAGCTTGCGCAACGTTCACGTCGAGAGGCAAGAAGAGGCTCGCGCGGATGGCACGCGCGCCGAATGTTTATTTTGCATTGTCGGCCGGCGGATCAGACGCAATCTCGCAATCGATTCTCTCGACCGTGTGACGCGAGGTGGATCTCGAGCGCGCGTCGCATAAGGGCAGTGGGTCACTCCCGAAATGATCAGACCGGTACGTCGCGACGCGCGCGTCTCTCTCGGTCGGCTACTACTATTCCTGGCAAATGATCGCGGACCCCCGGATCGCGAATGAATTGGCCTGCACCGACGCCGATCGAGACCGCGTTATTAACACCTTATCTACGGATGACGCGTCGTTTGGTGTCAAACTGAGTACCATCTGTCGCGGATGACGTCATTGGGCGTCGTATGAACGTTGCGCGCAGCAACCGCCATGTTCTAACCTTCGGTTACAGTTGAGATTTCGGTGCATGCACGAGCGTTTGAGTGAGCTAAAATATTTGTAACACGACGTCCGAAAAGTGGAATATAAACGACATTTACGGAGAATCTATAATATTGATGAATAATATAATATTGATGACGGCAAGAGTAGATTTTTGTTTTCTTCCCGTCTTGGCGATAGGAAGTCAACGTTGTGACCTCCCTCCGTCGACGAGGCGTCAATTTAATGACACTCCAGCGTCGCCGGTGCTATCACGGATCATCCTCGTCGCGGACCAGACTCGCAATTATTCCAACGTCGCTGATGGAGTGCCGGCGCTTCTGAATTCGAGTTTAGATGCGATCGAGAACTGGAGAAACGTTTTCGAAACGATTCGATCTTTCGTAGATATCTTGGCAAACAAAGAGCGGGAAGGGAAAGGAAATGCGGCCGTAAATAGCGGCGCCCCGACCAAACAAAACGAATTCGCGGCGCAGAAATTACGACGTTATTTGGACGACGTTTCGCCCCGGTCGTGGAAGACGATTTCCCCCTCACGAAACGAATTATCCCTGCGCGCGTCTCTCGAAACTTTGCTCGCGACATATACAAGTACGAATTTGGCAATGCGTCGCGTCTATTTTTACGAATCCCCTAGTGAAAATGGGTCGCCGGTGGCCCACACGCCGTCTTACAGTTCCTCTTCTCTTCGACGACTGGTCTTCCACGGAAACGTTATAGTTTGGTTACGAGTAACTTTCAAGACACATACCGACATGTGTATATCCATATTTTATTAAATAATTTAATCTTTTTCACAAAGTGAAAAACTTGTGCGTCGTTGTTACGTAATGACATTTTTACAAAGATATGCAGGTTTTTCTTGAAATTTTTCCTGCTACCAACAAGTAACCACATAAGCCTACTTTCTCCCCGAAACAGCTATTTCCCACGATTTTTGTGCAGGTTAAAGAGTCACACAACCTCAGGTACTGCGAGAAAATTACTCACAAGTAAAAAAAGAAAAAAGAGAAAAAAATGACATTCTTCGTAACAGTTATCAGTCCTAATCTAAAATATCAAAATATGTAAATGCTATTGCAAGTTGTCTGCAGATGGAAGCTAAAGAAACAATCTTGTGTAATTGTCATTATTTTTTCTTCTATGTATGTGCGGTGTAGGTATTTGTTAAACAACCTAAATCAAACACAGTCATTAATAACAATATGTTATTTCTTTGCATTTCAACAATCATTTTGTTACTATTTTCGTGTGATGTAGCTTTGTAACTTTCAAGTCATAACGAGCTGTATAATGGCAGGGTTCAGTGCATTTGCACGTGTTTTCTTTGTTTTTTAGTTTTATACGTCAGAGGCCTGAAATAAAACATAAAAATTAGAATAAGAAGCATTAACAAATCCGGCGATTCTTTATTAGATTCTGACTCGTCCGACGACGCATAAATATTATTGACAGCGACGATGAATTTAGTAGTAAATCATCATCAGACGAGGAAAATTGAAAAAGAAATTGTTTGGCAATCACACCGATGCATGCACACTGTAAATGTGATTCAGCAAAACCCATAGGTACCCTTTGTTACCAAGACACAAAATTCCATACTTGAGCTTTTATACACACAAGTGCAAGCGGTCTCTGTATCTACAGAGTTGATATTCATTGATCTTACGTTGCATAAATTTCTTTTTTCACAGTCGTGAAAACAATTCGGCCCACAGAGGGTCAAGGACGAAATCTCTCGGTTTTGCGTTCATCGTGCGGAAAAAAAAAGTCTGATCGCAAGAGATTTCCCTGGCGAGTGATTTGAAAGATATCGTCCGATCGATCGAGGACGATAATTACTGTTCGACTATTTTCGTTGCATACATCGTCTATAATCCATCGGCGCTGGTGCGTTTGGCAACGACCTCCGTCTATTTATGGGTAACCAACATCGAGACCGGACACGACTCGTTCCGGTCTCTCTCGAGTGGGTCGAGCGCAGAACGAAGTCGTTCGTGGCGACCCGTTTCCAACCGGCCGCGAACGCTCCGCTGACAAGTCGAGCCGTTCGGAAAAATTTGCGAGCCCGTCGCGACGGTAAGGTGCTTCAATTATAAATGGAAACGTTTGCATCGGCGAGTGGAAATTAATTCGATCTCTCTGTTAAATCGCTCGCCACCGATAGGTAATTTGCGTTCGGCTGGCAACGATCGCCACGCGAGCAAGTAGGTTTAGAACGAACGTAGCGGTACACCAACGTGCTTGCTTCTCGTTTTGCTCTTCTTGTGTTTTCTTTTTTTTTTTTTTCGAGCGAACAAGGCACGAGAGTTTTCGAATAATCTTCTCTCCACTTGAATAAAACTTTCGACGAGACTCGAGACGATTTCCTTTCGTTAACGGAAACGTCACGTCGGTCTGTTGAAACGTAGTTCTCGAGAGTGGGTAAGCAGATATACCGCTCGGAAGGATTAAAATATTTCGATCACGGCCGCGCCGTCGATTGGGTTCACGGGTCGTTTATTTAAGAATTCGCGGCGGATGGACCGGATGTGACCGGGCCCGGATCTCGAGTGGGTCGAGCGCAGTGGTCGACCGTGGCGACCCGAATTGCACTTGGTACGCTCCAATGGAACGGATCAAATAGGTCACGCTCGAACGTGCTCTCTCTCTAATTCTTCCAGCTCGCGAACCTGCGAGAGTCCTCTCAAGAGGGGGAGGAAAAAAAGTCGGACGTAAATCTAACTGCGTCATTGTTTACCAACCGCGTTGGCTCGCGTTGCGTTGGAAAGGCTTCCGCCGACGCCACGACCCCGCCATCCTAGATTCTGACACCGGGTAGCGCGATTGCGTTAGAAAGAAAGTGTTGCACGGCCGTTTGTCCAGAAAGTTTCTCTTTTCGTAACCGGCTCGCGTCAGGCCGTCGGTCAGCCGCCTGTTTTCAAAAGCAACCCCGGGCAAGCAGTCTCGGTTTTCCGAAAAAAGTGGTGAGGTGCAACCCGAGCGACGTACCGTCGTCGAAACGACACGACAAATATTGACACACTGTAGCCGGCAAATATTCTTCTGCTTGGCCAACGACAAACGTCAGACGACGCGGAATTCTGCGACGAAACGCGTCTGGACGTAGCGTGCATTCGAGAGAATCGACAATTTACGAACGTGTATGAGACGTGACTAGATCGAATGAAAAGAAGAGAGAAGAGGAGGAGAAGGAGGAGGAGGAGGATTGGCAATCGTTGGACGCGACCCTCGTGGCCCGGTCCGCGTGGAACGGGTCGAGTGCATCGAAGCGATGATCGGCGAGAGCCGATCCCCGATCTCCGATCCCTTTGGCTCGATCCGCGAGGCCGCGCTTAGGGACAGTGGGTCAAGTAGGTCGTTCCCGCAATGCTCAGACTGCCGACAGCCGCGCGCTCAGGTTACGTAACCCTTGCAGGGAGAAAGTCTCCCCTCCTGTCCCCGTGCCGGCGTCCTTCCAGCGCTCTTCCCACCGCCACCACAGCGCGCGCGATCCGCAACTCCGCACTTGCCATCCACTGTTTACAAACAAATCCTCCCACCTTTCGGAGGCAGCAGGCCCCTGTCCACACGTAGACGCAGTAGATCGTCCGGTGACGACAGCCTCGTCGGGATCGCCCGCGATAGACCCGAGTCGACCTGGTCTCCGGCGCTAACTACGTATTATGTACATTTACAGTAAAAAAAAAAAGGTCTTCGTACCGTATTTGAATTTTAACTACCTAACAATTAAAAAATTATTCTAGATTCGTTTCAACCGGTATTACGTAAACTTGTGCAAATCTTGCAATCCGTTTTGCTGCGCTCGAGTATTTGAATTCGAATTGAATAGAAAATGCGCCAAATAAGTTTCCGTACAGCATCGCGAAAGCTCGTGTTTTCAATAAACCGAAATGGAAAAACTCGAGTCACACGAGTATTTGTATTAGCAAGCAGGAGGTACGTACGACATTCATATTGATCTACAGAAATGGAAATACCGGTTCCAATCCGCGAATTGATTATAAAACTGCGAAAAAATGGAAAATCCTTAAGATCTATTGCTGAAATAGTTGGAAAATCACATTCTACAGTGCAATGTAATATTAATAAGTATCGAGAAACAAATTCTGTTGCAAAATCGCAAACGTACGTCTAGCAAAATTAGAACACCATCATAATCGTACAATTTTGAAAGTTGTACGCAGCGAACCAAAAACAAGTGCTCCTGATCTTGCTAATATGATTGATGACGATTACGGCATTAAGGTTGTTCCTCAAACTATAACGCATAATGCAACGTGTATGCAGGGTACAATCAGTCGGTCAGCAAGAAGAAAGCCACTTATTAGTAAAATAAATAAGCAAACACGTATAGACTTTGCTAAAGTTTATACGAATAAGGCAACAGAGTTTTGGCATTCAGTGATATTTAGCGATGAATGTGAATTCAACATTTTTGGGAACGTCCGATGGACGGGCAAAAGTTTGGAGAAAGAAGAATGCACAAATGGAATGCAACCATTAAACACGGTGGAGGGAGTGTATTAGTATGGGGCTGTATGAGTGCTGCTAGCATAGGAGACTTGGTATTTATCGACGGTATCATGGATCAAAATATATATTTAAACCACAGTGCAAGAAAATTGGGCCTGGATCGGAGATTTATCTTCCAGCAGGATAATGATCCGAAGCATACTGCACGACGGGTTTAGGAATCGTTTCAGTATAATACACACACCACCTCAATCACCGGATATTAATTCGACAGAGTATTTGTTGAATGAAAAGACGGCTTCGAAAAGAGAACGTTACAAACAAAATCGAACTGAAAAATGCAATTTTAATAGACTGGAATAATATCACAAGGGATGTGACAAAAAAATTAATTAATGGCATGCAAAGACGAATGTTTGCCATATTTAAAGCCAAAGGTGGTCCAACTAATTATTAATGTTAAAAAAAAAAAGAAGAAATTCTGTTATTTTATAGCTTTTCATGTTGCTGTACGAAGACCGTTTTGTCCTGATTTTTATGTTGTTTGAATATATGTTTAATTTACGTGTTAAATAATAGTTGTATGGCAATGACTTTTTTGTTACATTAATAAAAACTATAATTTAAAAGAAACTGCCGAAGAATTATTCATTTGTTAACACGTGAAACAAAATTATTAAAAATTTTAATAGCAAGCGTTAGGTGTACGAAGACTTTTTTCTACCAAGTGTACGTACGTACGTACTAAGCTATGCCGAGCGGCTGCGTGCGCCATGCTTCTCTCACCAGACTGCATTGCGCAAAATTGCAGCACGTTTCCGACGAGACGAGCTTCTCGAAAAATCTTTTCTCTACTCTCTTTCCGTCCGAAAGACGCCGCCTTTTGCACGATTTTTCCACGGTTTCTGTTTTTCTTTTTTTCTTCTTCGCGAGTCAAGATTCCCCCCATTCGATTCGCCGTTACAACCTGGAACTCCATATCGTCGTGGCGTCGCCAGGTGGGGGCAAGGGGTGAAAGGAAAAGGGAGACGACGAGCACGAGACAGGCCGTGAAGAGAGAAACACCGCTTACTTTGCTTTTTACAGTCGCGTTCCAGATTCCCCGGAATCCGGCGCACTGGTAACTGTAGTTAATTGTTGTTTAGACTGAGCTCCGCACACTGCACCATCACGCCGGGTCCGAACAAACCAGAAGACCAGCGCGATCGTCTTCCGGTAGCCGCTAGAAAATCTCACGATTTTCGCAAACGCGAACCGACCATCCCCAGATTCGTTCCGTATCGTTTCAAAATCGAGACGACGATCGATCGAGCCGCGATTTTTCATGAGCGACGATCCCAAGTCCAACGTTTCGCCAAATTACGAACGTACTCTGGGATATTTAGGGGCAATTTGCTTTCGAAACGGCGATTGCCTCGACCAAGTCGAGCCGGGTCGAGATCTTCTCACGAAGTCTTGCCAAGCCTTGCCAAGCTGTCCGTCCGTCCAGACGTGTCGCTCTCCTATCGCGCGTATTTTCCTCCCCCGTGGAATCGTTCGACTGCGAACAGATCCAGCTTCGACCCGATATCTGGCCCCCGCCCGGAGGTTCGCAGTTCGCCGCGATAATTTCCCGCTCGAGGAAATACGCGGCTACGTGTGTGTCCAGCTAGCCGGGCGTCGTCCAACTTTGCCCAGATTAGTTCGAAGTTTCTAACCCCGAACTTGCATGACAATTTCCCGAAGCATCTATCGATCCGTTCCGATTTGTCTGGCTCGGCCGAATTAACGTTCGCCCGGCAGCGAACTCGCTCGCCTTCTTTTCACGAGAGCGTCTAACGATTTATTTTACAGTCGTGCACGGTCGCTCGACTGGCACAGTGAAAGGCATAACTGTACCAATGACAATGAAAAAGAACGATCGACACTCGGTCTCGTTCTGAAGCGTGAGGATTCTACTTTGACAGTCGTGCGTTCGTTCTTTTCAAAAATGACACGAACGTTTAAGAAATCGTTATTGCCCTGAAGATTAAAATTTTTCTTCAATCGTCCCTTGAAACTGGCGCGTCGTTTTATTGGACTTGGAACTTAATTCGGACATTCAAAGATTCGAAAAGGAATAAATACAATAAATTTTAGAGGGTCGTTGTAGAGGGCAGAGTTTAGTTTTTCTTTCAAAAAGAGAACAACGTTTGAATCGCTGACAGAGTTTCGAGAAGAAACTCGCTACACGGTGTGAAATAATCTTCTAAGAAACAAACTCGACTGTCGGAATAGGAGCTTCACGCTATGAAACGAGATCTCGTGGATGTAATTTTCTCATTAATTTTACGAAATTATATCAGTTTAAACGAGACTGGCAATCTTTCATTGTCATTGGTACATCGGAAAAGAGATTAAAAAATTAACATTTAGGACCGACATTAGAAATTCAAATACACCTCGTTCAAAATCCATACTGTCGATACTGGAGAAACACGTTAAAACGAGAGATTTCGTAGATGTAATTTTCTCATTAATTTTACGAAATTATATCAATTTAAACGAGACTGGCAATCTTTCATTGTCATTGGTACATCGGAAAAGAGATTAAAAAATTAACATTTAGGACCGACATTAGAAATTCAAATACACCTCGTTCAAAATCCATACTGTCGATACTGAAGAAACACGTTAAAACGAGAGATCTCGTAGATGTAATTTTCTCATTAACTTTACGAAATTATATCAGTTTAAACGAGGTTGACAATTCTTCATTCATCACTCGGTATATCGGAAAACAGAAAAAAAAGAAAAATACTTAAAAATTAATAGTAGTAGAAACGACATTGTAAGTTCAAACACTGCTCGTCCAAAAGCCATACCATCGATACCGAAGAAACGCGTAGCAAGAGAAACGCGCGGCACGTGTTTCTAAACGTACACGCAGGACACGAGGAGGATGTTCGCCGGCGGTTATTCCGCGAGACGTATCCGCCTCGTCGAGGATCGACGATCGCCTGGAATCTGGCAGGAAAGTGTACGCGCGCGGCTAGGCGAACGAGCGAGCGAGCGATTCCGCATCGCGCGGCGGACGCGAATTTCACACAAAACACAAGCCGTACACAGAAACGTAGATACAGCGGCCTAGACAAGTAGGTCGCGGCGCAGTTCTCGCGGCGCGAGCTCGCGTACGCGAGACCGCGACGCTCGTACTTGTGCCCGTGTGTCCGTGTCCGTGTCCGTGTGCGCGGCTAGACGAGCGGACGCGGAGCCGAAGCGTGTCGGTGCGCGTGTGGATTGCGCTCGCACACCGCCGCACGTGGACAGGTATGTACATATATCTACCGTATTACATAAACCGGGTGCTTAGCTCTCTGCGTCATACGTTGTACCGTTCCCTTCAAAACAAGCGTCTCGCTCTTTCTTTTTTTTTTTTTCTTTTTTTTTCGATGGGGGAGGATGACGTAGGTTTTTCATTTCTAACTAGAAGAAATTACCAAGAGTGAGAGAGACGTCCGACGGACGTGTCCCCGTGGTTTCTTTCGTTTCTCCGTCGAATTTCACGCTCTTGCGCAATACCCGTTCTACGTAGCTCCGCCACGTTTCGTCAAATAATAATTATATAAAGGAGGCAGGGGACGCGAGCAATTAAACGGCGAGTTAATTATGCAACGGATCCCATTGTGAGAACCATCGTTGCTCGAAAGGACAAGATATTCGATCTTGCGGGTTGGTAAAACGATAATCGTGTATACTTTCAGATCGACGATTTTATCGGCAACGGCGGAGCCGGGAAATCAATTACGTCGTTGTCACCAAAGTTGTCCACCAATTACGTAGTATTCGCGAAGTATTCGTGCTTATGTTCGTAGCTCAGTTCGAGTGAACGATACCCGGTTCCCTCGAAACCCGGTGCACGCGCGACTGTTAACGGTTAATCGCCTCTCAGCCGATTACTTTTGGACGTTTGCTCTTTCGAGGATCTGGCGTGCTTTGCATACTTGTACGATCCCGTCCAAGCGGTCCAGGCGGCATACATACCACCCAGCTGCTTCCGCCCGCGGAAAGGATTTATAGAATCCTTATGACAGTTGGCAAAACTGTCCAGGACGTTGTCGACCTGTCGCTGCGAACTACCGAGCGGAATACAAAGCGACGAAACGACGGGCGAGGCAGTCCGATTGCTGGGGTTGTCAAGACCGGAAATTAGCGGAAGCACCTCCAGTTGGGAATTCGTCGAGTCGTACCGTCGCGAACGTTCCGAACGCGATCCGTTGTTTACACGTGTCAATTGCCTTCTGTGGCTTCCCGTCTGCCCCATTAGCGGGGCAATCAGATTGCGAGTTACGTGGACGCTAGTGCGCAGTAAGGGCGACCGCTTCGCCTACATTCCTTCGCCGATCGATAACCAGTACCTTTTTCGCCGAATTTTCTTTCCCTCGAATTTTGTTCCCCCGTATTTTTCAACGCGCTGATATTTACGAAATTGGTTATCTTCGTTTCATTTTTCTCCCCGGTTCCGTTCGTTTCGAGTTAAAAAAAGCGTGACGCGCCATCGTGACATCGATCGACGAAGACGTTGTGCAATACGTTGCAAGAGAGTTGCTCGAACGCAGTTGGAACTCGAAATCTCGAACGGTTTTCATCGCTGTTCACCCGGCTAATTTTCCCGCTATTCTCGCGCAAGCTCGAGCAACTCGCGTAATCATCGGATAAGTTGGCCACTTTTCCGCGAATCTCCGGCACAGGCCTCACTTCCAGCGAATCTCGCGTAGCTTTGACGCACTTCGAATACATTAAACGCGTTTCTCGGGATTTCGTGGAGCACACGGCGCGAAAACACACTTTAGAAATCGAACGTGTACTGTTCGCTCCTTGCGATAGCTCCAAACATTGCCACCATGCGTAAGCATCGAACGCGTGCTTTTAAAATCGCGCGCGCGAAATTTATTCACTTACTCGTGCTCGAAGAGAGAAAAAAGAACGTAAAGCACTGGACGCTCGAAGCATTCGAACCAAAACCTAACCCAATCTATATGCGAAGAAGAAGAACGTAAAGCACCGGACGCTTAAAGTATTCGAGCCAGAACCTAACCTACATACGGAGAAAAAGAACGTAAAGCACCAGACGCTTGAAATATTCGAACCTGAACCTAACCTAAATCTAATCTAATCTACGTGAGAAGAAAAAAACGTAAAGCACCGGACGCTTGAAGCATTCGAACCTAAACCTAACCTAAATCTAACCTAACCTACGTACGAAGAAAAAGAACGTAAAGCACCGGACGTTTGAAGCATTCGAACCTAAACCTAACCTAAATCCAATCTAATCTACGTGCGAAGAAAAAATGTAAAGTACCGGACGCTTGAAGCATTCGAACTTAAACCTAACCTAACCTAAATCTAATGTAGCCTGAATCTAACCTAACCTAAACACCCAACGTTTAGGTTAGGTTTAAATTCGCCTGGCTTCGAGGAAGAGAAAGCGAAAGCACTCGAGGTTGCCATAAATTAAGCCCTCTTCCGTGCTGCGTCGTGGACCAGAAAGATTCGACGTCGAGCGAGGGTTTCGCCACCGCCGCACGCAGGAATTTCTCTGTACATACAATCGTTAACGTGCCATAAGGACGCTCGACGTACCTTGCCTCCACCTTTCTTAAATAAATCGTAACTCGTACTCTGCCCGTGTACGAAGAGATACGAAGTAAACTGCGAGGTAAAAACAGCAAGGTGGACGAGGATTTACAACGACGATAATCCAACTTAGTTGAAGCACGCTCGACAAAGAACAAACGGAACGAAACGAAATAGAAGAGAAAAAAAAAGAAAGAAGGGAAAGAAAAATATTTACAGCGATTACGTGGCTAGGAACGGAGTGTTTAAGCGACGCGTTTAATCACGTGGCGCGCGAAAGATCGGTTTTTCTTTCGAACGAGAAAAATTCATGGATCCGACGCGCGGCGAGAAGATGCTCATCTTGGCACGCGTCTGTCTTCTCTCTTTGATACGTTGCCACGTTGAAACCTCGCGGCGCCAGAGCGACGATCAATTAAATTTAATTAACAGGAACCAGCTCGGATTTCGCCTGGATGACAAAGGGCCCACGGAAATTTCGATCCGCCGCGATTAATTGGCCCGTTCGCTTCGCGCAACAAGTTCCAATTCCTCCATCGCCGCGTGGAATCCAAACGTTCCGGCCGAATTATCGGCAAACGTTTCGATTCCCCGCGGATGGAAGCGAGCGAAGACGCGAGGAACGCCGATCGCGAATAAATCGGTCCGCTCGATCGACAACAACTCGATCTCGTTTAATTTCCCTCCCACGCGCACGATGGAAAGAAATCGCGCGTCAAAAATTCCCGCCGACTTTCTCCTGCCCGGCCGAGCGTTGCACGTTCACAATGGAACGCTCGATCGTTCCTAACCCTCGGGAATATTAAAAACGATCGCCGCGCGGAGCGATGGAACGATCCCAGGATCCAGGTGGCCCAAGCGAAATTCGCGGCATTCGATCCCACGAATACGTATCTCGATCTCGTTCGCGAACGTCTCGTAAATTTTGACGCCACGGGAGCGAACGTGCGTCGTGTCCCACTGTTTGTCAGCGACGAGTCCACTCTCTCGGCTTTCTACGACATTCTTACAACACTCGAAGACAGTCTACCGCCTGCCGAGGACGTTGCTCGTACTTGGGTCCCTCGTGGAAGGGACGAGACTCGCGATCTCGCGGCCGACGACGAGGGGGAATTGCATCGAACGGCGAGGAGACCGGAGGAGAACGCAAGGAGGAAAGCATCATGGAGCCGCGTCACGTTGAAAGTTTACGGTAAATTATTGCGTCGCAGCGTCTAGTAGACTTGTGGCGGGAGAGGGCACTCGGTTTCGCCGACTATCTGACCCACTTCCATGTTTTTACGCGGTGATTCGGAGCGGTGATGACGGCCGCGTAGCATCTGCCAGAGGAGGCCGCCTGGCTGCTTCGCGCCGCGTACCTGCACGCAAATAACAACTGATTCAGTTTCAAATTTTTCACCTCTTGGTGGACCTTTGCTCGCTCATACACGTGTGTCAAGTTGCATCCGCTGTTGTTGCGCGTCGAGAATTTTTTGTCCCAAAATTGTCAATATCTTCTCAGTTCTATGTACATTTAAGTAAAACGAAATAGGCAAAACAAACAGTAAATTTATTACTTCTCAATAATTTCTATTCAGTGATGTCATGCCGACGAGTTCAAGAAAAGAAAGCGACGAATTGTTGCGTACGGAGTGGTCGCTCGTTACGGTCCGCAATCGGTTGCCAGCGCAAGTGATCAAACGACGACGAAGAGTTAGCCGGCCCGTAATTAGTTGGCGTCAACGACGTTGTTAGGAATTAGTCATGTTACGAGTCGTCCTAGGACTCAAAGTACGAATAGGAAAGAAGGTATACATAAGCAGAGCAGAAAGGGCCCACGGACAGAAATAGTTTAGCATTGCAGCAAGTACAAACTAGTATCGCAATATTTTTACATCTAGAGTAGTGTCCAGAGTGAGAGTCTTCTCTTGTTCAAAGAAACAGTCCCGTCAAGTGTAATTCTTTATTATATCCTTGCAACGTGGGATCGAAGGTCACGAGTGAACAATTGCTTCTTCTAAGGAATTTTGTTCTTCTTTCGGGCGTTTTTGGGACACCACTCACGGACGAACTTGTCAATAAACAGGGAACAAGCTCGTGTAATGCGCTATAAAATAATAATCGAAATCGTGGATCGAAAACGCGCAGAAGAGTGCGGAGCCGGGCTTTGTCGTAGCTGAAAATAAACAAGGGGAAAGCCGTTTCTCTTATCGACGCGCGCGTTTCTCCGTGCACGCGGTTCGTAGGCGAGAGGGCCCTTGCTGCCTCTGGACACCAAGCGGTCTCGAGCGTGTAGGACGTCGGAATGCGGACACGCGCTATCGGCAATTGAGAACGGATCGGTCACCGTGGGTGGACGCGATTTAGAGAAAATTCTGAGACTGTTTGCGAATTAGGTGTGGGATTGGGTTGAATTGAACGACGAGTTGCAGCGAGAACGGTAAATTGCGAGGGACCGATGACGTACGTACAATGGAGGAGGCCACTTTTTTTCAGCGTGACTTTGACTGTACACGCAGTTACAATGTCGTTTATATCACCACATTCAGGATATCCCAAGATGTTATGTTCATTCAACATCAGAACTACCGAGGACCAAAAGCATGGAATTTTCATCGGATATAAAAAAAAAAAAAAAAAAAAAAAAACAGAAAAACCGTGTAAAATACAATAGAAAGCACAAGCTGTTATTTATGTACTTTATAAAATATCATCTAAATCTCTAAAAATACACTGCTTTACATCTATGATGTATCTAACAAGAATTATGAATCAGTCATTTTGACCATCTCGATAATTCTAGTGATAAAGTACGATGAAACCAATAAAGCAGTACGAAGAAACGAATTGTAAGTGTAACTCTTTCTATTCTAAAAAAAGGTCGCTTACACGAGTTTCGTTCCAAGTAACGTTTACTTCAGTTGACATTTAAATTTTTAAACCTAAGTACGGCGCGCAGGACTAACGAAGAGGATATATATGCAAATTCTTCGTAGGTGATAACGATGAAACAGCAAACAGCGACGAAGTGATGAGCGATATTGTTGCAAGACGTTTTAAATATTAACGAAAATATGTCTCATCTGTGAAAGTAATTAAATATTAACATTATATCAACTGATAAACACGACGTTGCCGCATTCTGCGTCGTTGCGTCAAATTTATTGTAGAATATACGTCATAGAATCTGCTTCGTTTGTTTCTTGTCGCGTAATGACAACGATTTTGTCAATGCGCGACACTCTCATGCTCGATCGATCCGCGCACGTCGAAAGGCTGTGAGAAGTTTGTCGAGACAAGGTTAAAATCGATCGCACTTCCCTGCAATGAGAACGCAACTATTGCGCCGGGGACTATTCAACCGGTCCTTATGGGAACGCGAAAGTTAAATGGACTATCGATTCAAGATTCCAGTCCGAGTCTAGCACGCTTATTACAGAGAATGTGGTTGTCACCTGTAGTAAATAGACATCTGGACGACGTGATCCATCTGGAAGCGTGGTCGATTTCCAATACTCGGAACGAATTGCAATTGCGAGGCAATTCCGGCCGAGCTTCTGGCAGAACAGTGTTCAAGCATCGGTCGAGGACGAGGACGGAGGACGAGGACGAGGACGCAGGAGGAGAAATATCGAGTGAGGTCGAGTTCGAGGAAGGCCGCGAGGCGAAAATAAGCGAGGTCCGTGTTATCGTTTAGATGAAACTAGAACGAACCAGAGGTCGTGGGTCGGGCGCCGATAAATCATTCGATGGACGTTCACCATTTTTCCACCTGGATGCGAGAGACCGATGTGCGCGAAGAGGTCGCAAGAACGGAACGCGGTGACGTAACATCGCGTAAGCGTTAGCCCCGTGAATGTCGTCGCAGCGCCGCGCCGCGTCGACCTATTGATTCGACGATCGCCGATCGATTGCGGCATCGTGACTCTCGTCGGGAATGCGCTAATGGGTATCGTGCCCACCGTCGCGCGATTTCTTCCATTTCGTTCAAATTGGTTTAGAAATTGGGAGACCAATGGTGGTGTTCCAATGATCGCGATTACAATATATAATATATTATAATATATAAGCCATATAATATAATACATATATAATAAAATCGCGATTATAATATATAATATATAATCCATATAATATTTAACATTATGATATGTAACTCATATAATATTTAATATTGTAATGTAAAACCCACATAATATTTAATATTGTAACGTATAACCCACATAATATTTAATATTGTAATGTATAACCCACATAATATTTAATATTGTAATGTATAACCCACATAATATTTAATATTGTAATGTATAACTCATATAATATTTAATATTCTAATGTATAATCCACATAATATTTAATATTCTAATATATGACTCATATAATATTTAATATTCTAGTATATAACCCATATAATATTTAATATTGTAATATATAACCCATATAATATTTAATATTGTAGTATATAACCCACATAATATTTAATATTATAATATATAATATAATATATATAATATAACAAATATAATATAATATTTAATATTGTAACATATAACCCATATAATATTTAATATTATAATATATAATATATTATAATATATAACCTACAATTGAGATAATTGCCTCACTCGGGGCGCAAATTCTAGCTTAGATCAGTTTAAGTTTGGGAAACCAATGATCACTTTCTCAGATGGAAACTCTGGAGGACAAACGTTGAATTGTTTTCTTCTGGTTTGCTTTTTCCGCGCTTGAATTAACGATGCTGAAATTAATATTTATTGTAGGAATTTCTTCTGTCAGCAACTTCTAAATGTCTCGGGGATTTTTCTCCCCTTACCAACCAGAAAAATCAAGCTTGACTCGAAACCAAGTGATCTTTATATCGAATATACCTAACGAAATTATTAAAGATTTTGGTCTCTCAGATCTCTCAATCTTGGACATAAAGCAACGCATCCTCCCTCGCAAATGTTGAAAATTTACAATGTACAATTTTGTTTCCTGTTGTTATCATCCTTCTCTTTCCTTAGGGAAAAACCCGTTGGTTCCTTGAACGAATAAATAGATAAACAAGTGGGAAACAAATCGTTCTCTCAACCGCGAAACTAGTGCTAATAAAGGAAATCGTCGACGAGATGTCAAGAAACGAGAACGTCATCGATGCTTGTCGCTACGGCACGTGGCAGGAAGCTTTTTCTTTAAGATTGGAAAGCGGCACGAGCGCGGGAGCACGATTACGCGACATTGTGTAACGTCGCGATCGTTTCAACGACGATTGCCAGCGCCTGCGTGGAGCGCGTAGGTCCGGCGGTGTTACAAACGAGAGCAGCTGTCGATGCTCCCGATATCAGCTTTTCAGCCGCGCATTAATTCCGATAATAGCCGGTTGTCCCGCTACATCCGGAAATCTTATCTGCAACGGATCCGCGCGCCGGTTATTACGAGCACCTGGTAATCAACAGCAATAACCGGCCAACGTTCTTACCAAGTACGATTATGTTTATCTAGCCTGGCTCGACCACTCGATACGAGAGATCGAGATCGTCGGTTAATTGTCGCGATGCAGGCGGCCCACTCGGCCGCACGATGAACATTTTTCTTCTTGTCTATCGTTACGCTCGGATTTACGTGATTTTCGTGATTTCCGTTCGAATCGCCGATGCAGCGTCACGTATATGCAAAACAGTCATCCCCGATCGTTCGTGTTGGTCAGGGATGTCTTTATTTTTCCACTTTATTTTTTACTGTTTCCGTTTTCTTTTTTTTTTTTTTTCTGTTGTGGCGGTACTACTATCGGGGTGTCTTCCCTGTTGCTATGCCACTCCACGTGGTCGCTCGCGTTTCTTCTTTGGACCGAACAACTTGTAAAACGACGTTCCACATATTGTCTCGAAATAAATATATATTTTTCTCGCTGTTTTCTGGACACGCGTTCATTCCACCAAAACCTAATCCTCCATCAGTTCGATTGCCTGCGTTTTACCTGTGAGAGGAGAAAGACGAACGATCGGTGGATCGTACGGGGTACGTCCTTGACACTGGATCGCGTGGATGCACAGATCTCTGGTCACGCACGTTACGCAACTTCGAACGATGCATCGATCGATGCGTTCTGACACAATCGAACCCCGGCGAGCGTCGTTGCCTCGTGACGATTTATCGCGCTCGCGATCCCCACGATTGCGCAAGCCGCTACGCAGCTCGCTGCAACCGCGAGTCATTGTTGTCGAAACACGGAGCGAAGTCGGGGCATTGCGCGTGAATGTCAACAGACAAGGCGAGGTTCCCTCCACATCGAGAGACGGGGGAGAGAAAAAAGCTGGCGCGTGGCAGGCGGTTGAAGTTCACGCGGCCATCAAATCCGGTTATAGAGTCTAGTTTCCGAGCGATACCAACCGTGAACCAAAGTTCGCGGACGAGATAGAAATCGGCGAGTCGAAATCCTATTTTAAGACGACATTTCCCTTTTTCTTGCGCCGTTGCGCCATCCGTAGATAGACAAAATAGTGGAAACTATCTTTGTACGACATGCGTGTTTGTACATTGCGATTGTTCGCCTTGAACCTACGCTCCGTCTCGAATCCAACGACTGTCTAAACATTTTGAGCAATCAAAATCCGGCGAATGGTGCAATCGTTATTTTTAAAGACGACAATGCTCCGGTCATGGTCGAAGCTACGGTTGTGAAATCTTGGTTCGGAGAATTTAAAAATGAAGTTAAACATCTTCTAACTTTGTTCTCGAAGTATATAAATATATGATTCATTCTCTATCTTTTCTCTATTCTCTATTAGGTTGAGCATACAGTCTCGGAAACAAAATTAGAAACAGGCCTTCTCCGGTTTCATTAAAAGAGCTTGAGAAGGAGGAACAGCATAATATCTCATTTAATATTTGTATAGTATTTCTATAGTATTTATAAAGTATTTTGACGCTTTCCTCACCTTCCTATCTCATACTGAAGTATAAATATTTCATGTGTTAGTGAATTAATATATTAGGGACAAAAAACTGGATATTTGGCTATGGGGACCGAATTCTAAGCACTATGTGTCACGGATGTACAAGTGTCGAAGAGAATGACGAACATTTTTCTTTCTATTTTTGTTCTATTAATTAAGACGTACATTTTATCTATTTATATGTTAATATAATTCAAAATTGTTGCAAATAAGGTAAAAATTCCTAAACTAGTAATTAACATAATTTTTTTATAAGACAGAAAAAGAGAAATAGAATAACTTTGCATTTGTTGAAATTGTTAAAAATAATTTTACCATTTTCTAACTAATGAAAATAAAAGTTTTATAACTTGCTTGTTGCGTTTCGCGCGTCTTTTAATAAGTACTAAGTTTTATCCACCACTAAGGGTGGTAATCCAGAAAATCTTTTCCAAAAAATCTTTCATTCAATCTCAGTCAAGAGATTCAGCCTTGTACGAATTTTTTCTCTTTTCCTGGTCACGAAGCTAAATACACATTTTACCCTACTTTCCCTTCAACGAGGCGTTGTCGAGCCCCTGTACTGTTCTTTTCATTTGCAGCTTGAAGGGCATGTCGCTCATCGCCACAGTTCGAACACCGAGGTACAGATCTGAATGTTGCCCAAGATGGTGTAACGGAGAAAACGGATATCGTCGGTGTTATCAGCGGGTTTCTCAAAGCGGGCACGATAGACGGACCGCGTCTGTCACCATGGATAGTCACGGCACACCTATCGACGCCCGACGTGAAATACGGGCGAAAGTATTTTCTCTCGAGGCGGAATCGCGTAATATCACTGGCGCAACGTCGTCCCTCGGCAACGAGAGCGCGAGATAATTGGAGTATCCAGTCGTCCCGGTGATTCTGCTGATTCGGCTGTTTTCTCGACGATCGTAACGTTTTACGTAACCGAGGGATGACTCTCGCACGTTGCACATTGTTCGAGTACGAAATTTTGGCACGGGAATGGAATTTGCGAAATTTCCATCGGCATGCACGCAACGCGCGGCACGATTTTTCAGTCGTTCGCGTTCGATCCGACGAAAAGCGGTGTATCGAGCGAATATGACGACCAGCGACGACTGGTATTTTAAAAATAGTTCGTTTTCGTGGCGAAACCGAGGTCGAACTTGCGTTTTTCAAACGGGGGGTTTTTTTTTTTTCTTTTTCGTCTCTTTCGTTACATCCGTCGAGACATCCTAATAAATTACGAGAAAGTCGAGACGTTCTCTAATAAATTACGAGAAAGCATGCAATTTCGTATCTTCGCTGACAAAGTGTTATTTCCGCGGTAATGGGAATTGAAATTACTGAATTTTCTCTCGCATTCTAATTTCGAACACCGTAAACAACGTCAAGCTTCGAATTACAGAACGTAAACATAGGCCGTTAGAAGCGATTATTAGTGAATTTGTACGACGTAGCAAAGTAGGTGAACATTAAATTTCCATTATTGTAAAGATAGCACCGTGTTGACAAAATGTATGAAATTATACGCTTCCCGAGCTCGTTTCAACGTCCCCTGTGCAACGTAATGGGACAAGAAGATATCTGATCTTACTTACGAAGAACGCAGACGTGACCTTGGCTCCGTTACGAAAAAGAGCAATTTTCAAAATTCTAATTGCCGTTATTCCGTTGTACCCACCGATACTGACAAATTTTTGTTCCAAATTTTTGTGGCCGCAGAAGGTCGTGTCACACGTTCGAAACAAATTTGAAAATTGAAATCTACAAATCTATATCAAAATGTAAAATTAAAACCTGAGAGTTAAGTATTCGAATGGCAGAGCTGGGCAAAAAAGTGTCAACGATTGACGACGAAACATTCCCAATAGTCTTTCATCGCGATTAACCGATTACATTCCAACTTTATCGAGGTGGTCGATTAAATTCCTACAGTCGTTAATTCCGACTGAGAGTTAAATTCTTGTTTCAATCGTCAATTATTATTCACGATCAGGTTCCTTTCAATTTTAATTGCCAGTCGGATCACCTCATTAACGATCAACTTCTTTTTGTAGCTTACTTTTGCACTTACGTAATTAATTTGCGTAATTGGCATTTTCCACGTGTCTCACTGATGCCTATTTTATTTTATTTTCTTTTATCATTGCCTGTTCATTTGACAAATCGAAGGTTGTACACTATTAATCGATTAAATCAATCGCCAACATTTTTAATGATTAATTTCCATTAACCAACGATCGACGACTGACATTATTTGCCGATTGATTTCTCGACGATTGGCTTCATTAATCGTAAACATTAACCAATCAGTCAAAAGAAACTTTAATCGATGAAATGCACCCAACTCTGAATGCAAGTACCTGTTCTGCTTCGATACGTGTATGTATCGTAAGAAACTTCCAGGACCAATTCAAACGTTCGCATCTGTTCAAACGGATCCGGTCGATCCCCCCCAGATCGGCCAGAGTCTCCAATCCTATCCGAGGGGAATCGCTCGGCTTATTATCAAAGCTCGACAGCGACTTGTTCGAATCGAGTGGCCGTTGTCCAGCCGTCAGGAATTTCGCCAATGATCGCCGATGTATCCGGCGAGATGCATCGCGCCAACCCCGAGTATACCGCTGGCTGGAAATCGGCAGCTGACGTTGTTGCGCCGGTAAACCCACGACGTGTCAGCCACGGAGAATTACTCGCAGGGGGATAAACGCGAATAGAGCTGCTCTCTCGCTCGGGAAACATTGTGAAACGCGGTGTTACCGTACGATCAGCGAGCATCAGCCCCGTTGCCAGTGAATTTCCGCAGCCGTTGATCGGCCGCTTGTGTCACCCGGTCAAAAGGCGTAATTAACGTTAACGTGAACGCTGTTTACGCGTCCAAAGCGCGAAAGAACCGCGATCCAGCAGGCAATGCTGGCTCCATTCCTCAGATTAGATGCTATCGAGTGGTCGAATACCACGCAGCTTGTCAAGTCTAATCCGATCCGGCTCGATGGACCAAATGGTAAGTCTAATTCGCGACCGTTTCGCGTCAGACGCGAATATCATGTAAGAGATATATGTATAATTATAAAATTATACGATTTATACGCTTATACGATTGTACAATCTGACGTTACATGAAAAAACGATAGCTCGAATAGAATCCAATTGTACCTCGTCTGTACTTCCGAGTGTCATTTATAGCAATCCCTTATTCCTTCTAGGGGTCTTGCAGAGATTCTAAAAGGTTGGAGGATACTCTGTGTATCTATTATTTTATGATCGACTTTCAACGTGAATTTTATCGTACTGTCGACTTTCTTTACAATCGCACTCGTGTGTCCACTGCGACCGACTCGCGAACGAAATCCTTACGCTCCAAGGACCACCCACGACAATGTGGGACCGAGTTGCCTAAAGTCGACGTGTTGAGGAATGTGTCTTCAGCTCTCCCATGCTCTCGAGTTGATTGTCTTTTCGTATCTGACGAAAAAATCCTCTACGCGTTGAAGACTTGTCTATCTCCTCTTCCAGGAAAACTGTCTCCCAAGGAGATACCGAATACTAGAACGTGCGCGGGTGGAAGGAAAGTGAAGCCTTCACTTTCCCAGAAGATCACGTGGACCTTGAAGACCTACCGAGATTTATGACAAGCCCGTTCGTTGTCAATTCGACAATGGTATTCTCAGTTGGTTGAGATGTAGACCCGCTGCTTGCATTTGCTCTATTAAGAAATATAAAAGCCAAGTCCCGTCCGTGCCATAAATTACGGCACCGTTGCTGGCCTTTAACCTCTTGCGCTGAAATGACGTGCCAATTTTTTGTCCCAAATTGCAACATTTCCTCAGTTTTAACACTAGAACTATCAAAGCGGTCAAAATGACCAATTTATAATTTTTTAGAGTAACTTTTCGGATTCACAATGTTACATTTTTTAGGAATTCGAGCGGTTTTTGTAAAATATATGAATGGAAGCTCTCGTGCTCACTGTCTGTACTATAAATCTTTTTCTGTTCCTTGTATTCTAATTTCTTTGACTCAATTTTTGTACGTTAGTCCTCGATAGTTCCAGTGTCAAGTATATTTAAGTATAACACAGGCAAAACAAATAATAAATTTATTACTTCCTAACAATTTCTATTCAGTGACATCATGACACCGACGAGTTCAAAAGAAGAAGCGACGAATTATTGTATACGGTTTGGTCACTCGTTATGGTCCGCGAACCAAGT
This sequence comes from Tetragonisca angustula, assembly GCA_036937485.2. Lineage (NCBI taxonomy): Eukaryota > Metazoa > Arthropoda > Insecta > Hymenoptera > Apidae > Tetragonisca > Tetragonisca angustula. Next base: position 366,703 of record JAWNGG020000226.1, read on the forward strand.
TGCCAGCGCAAGCGTTGGACGACCAACCCAGACAATATTGGATCTATGCTAATAATGACAACGAGCTAGCAACAGTCCACATAAAAGTGGACTGTGAATAGTTAGTCATAAGGGCAAGATCCAATACTTGGTCATCCATGCTCCTTCCCCTTCCACTTGAGGACGATAACCAAATATATATAAGGACATGTTTTACAGTAGAGAGTCAGAATACTACAGAATACTACAGAATACTACAGTAAAGTTAGACAGAATAGAATATTACAGTAGATAGAGACAGACTAGAAGATCACAGAACATTCTATATCATTCTATATCATCATACATCGTGCACGACCACGAACAAGCAATAAACTCTTCGAAATTATACAACACAAGGGGTTAATCGAGATATTATTATTATTTAATATTCACACATTGGTAATTGCTAGTATTTACTATCTAGTATTTACACATTAGTGTTTACAGTATTTTAACCCATCATTTTTCCTCGCACAACATATCTTACATATTAACCTCTTGCGCTGGAATGACGTACCACGCACGTCGAGAATTTTTTGTCCCAAATTGCAACATTCTCTCAGTTTCAAGTATATTTCAATGTAACCCACGCACAAACATTGATAAGTTTATTACTTCTCAACAATTTCTATCCAGTGACATCACGACACCGACGCGTTCAAAGGAGGAAGAAAGCGACGAATTTTTGCATACGGTTCGGTCACTCGTTATGGTCCGCGAACCAGTTGCCAGCGCAAGGATTTAACAGGGCTATTATTTCGACGACGTCCACGTTCGCCGTGCACGAAAGTATCACGGGCGAATCTTATCTAGGAAAGGAAACAAGTTCACCAAGAAGTTAAATCGCCGGTCAATTGAATCAGCCGCGTTTGAACGTTTCAAGGATGACAAGACGCGTGCCGATGACCGATAACTCGATCGCCCTGACAGAAGATCACGAGCGGCAGGTGAATGCCGCGTGTGCGTTGAACAATGCCTGGATTCCTTCGCGAGGACTCTAACGCGACGTTGTAAATATACAAACGAGGGTAACGGGAACGCGCAGGCGGCTAGAACGTCGTTTAATTGCTACGCTTTGCACCCGCGGCGCGCGACTTTCGTTTAATTGGCGGCCATCGCGGTCGCGGCGCGGACATGGAATCACGGTGTCACGAGCACGAACGCTAAATCCGGATGCTTGCGACGAGCATCAGAGGAGCTGATTCGATTTCACATTCGCTTCAGTGTGCAACGCGTCTAACCCTCGTGACGTCGTCAATTTCAATGTATCAATGTCGGAACTTCTCGCGAAGAAAAGAGAGGAAGTTTCGTCATCGAAAGGTCGAAGAAAAACTTGGAAGCTCGATCGAGCGTAAATTCTTCCAATCGATGAAAAAAGGAGAGAGAGAGAGAGAGAGAGAGAGAGAGAGAGACTTGGAAAGTCGACCTTCGCGATTATTCGATTAATCGTGGACGTATTGGACGTTTACGTAAAACGAAGAGAAGTGCGCGAAGTGCGAAAGAAAGAGGCAAAGGAAATGTGCCAGAAAAGTTGGGTACCTCTCGAACACGGACGACCGCGACGCGTTCTAATCGCCGTGAGTGTTCGCCGCAATTGAACAGAGAGGCCGATCCCGCTGGCAATTCCGCTAATAACAAAGCGTTGACGCGCTCGGCGTTCTTGGAGCATTATGGCGCTAAGACTTCTCGGAAGAAAGGCGCTCGTATCTGATTGGCAGCGATGTAAATAACGCGCGGTGACGCACGAGAAATTCCACGGGAGTCGCTATTTATAGATGAGTGATACCGCAGGTATCCTGGATGCGAGTGCCGCTCGAATTCAGGTGGCACGATCGAAGGTCGAAATGGAGTTCCCTTCGATCTCTGACGAATTGTCTTTCGCTAATTAATCAATCAATTAATTTCGATTTCCATCGTCGGATAAACTTGTAAACTTGTAAATGTTACCTCCAAGAATTTCCCTCGTGCTCGTCTTTGACCATCATGGCGGTCGGACTGACTATCGTAAAAACTGGAAGAATGTTTTTCTTTTCGTGCAGATTTAATATCGCATCGACATCAACGAGACGAAAATTCATTTCATTTCCCACATCAGTGGGTGGCCCTTCGGAAAGAAGGAGCATGATCAAAGGTGCACGATCGACACTAGTCGCGAGTGACCTTAACACAGTTATAATTTAATTAGAAATTGGTTGCACCTGATTATAGCTTGTCAGAAATTGTGATAAAAGAAACGCAAATGCAAGGATGATCTTTGTTTAGTTTTCTTTTTCTTTTCGTGTAGGTTCAAAGTTGCATTCGAGGTCACAATGGGAGAGGACAATCCAGGTTACATTTTTGTTTTCATCGTGTCATTTTTGTTCTGATAAGGCCTTGTTTATACTCGTCTAGAATCGGTATAAATTAGATGTTCGTTTCGATACGTTTTAGTGCATCGTAAATCGAGTATACTTTTGCTGAGAAAATAGTCATTTGAGAGAAGTCATTTTTACTGGAAGAATCTCCTTAACACGTTGACGCCACTCGTGAATGGGGCCATGATGGTCACGGGTGACCACTAGCGAAATAAACACACTATTCATAACAATGATTTTATTTCGTCATATTATCTAATATTTTGCCATTATATGCTAAGAATAATAGAAATTACACTGTTGGCCCCCTGAACGTACCATATAAAAAGTGCGTGGCAGTCGACGCGTCGATGTCCCAACGACGTTTCACATATTACACTTATTAGGTCTTTTCTTTCGTCGTGTCCTGAATGTATGTCAAGTGTATTAAAAAAAAAAAGAAAAAAGAAAAAAAGCTGCGTCGTTCCAGCCAATCATAGGTTGCAACGACGGGACAGTCCTTTCGCGCACGCTGTTTCCGTGTTTACGCGGACAATAACAATGTTACTGGCGAATCCTAATTACGTAACTGTGTCACGTAACTGTTTCGCCTTGCTCGACGGCCAGCGAATACTTTCGAACAGCGAATACACGGTCGAAGGCGTTCCTTCTACGTTGGAACGCCACGTGGAAAGAGGTGGACGTCGGCTGTCCAGATAACCTAAACGCGAAGAACCAAACGGCGACAAGATCGATGACGCGTCGGTGCCGAATGTCAAGTCGTGGCCGAGCTGCGCGACGTTCGGGACGAACGTGTAATTAACTCCGCGTAATCGGCCGCGTGTTCGCGGACATTTTAAAAAATTGCCGTGATCAGGCAAATTGTTGAAAAACGCAGCGCGTGCGTCCCCTGTATCGCGTGTAATTGGCCGGTGATTAAATGGTTACGTAAAATTCGAATTTTCCGCCGGCGCCAAGTCCGGCGCGTTAGGTAAGCGGCTGTAATCATGGAACAAACCTCGGGGACGGGAATGCGTCGTTTACCGCGTGTACACGGTTATTACGGCAAATTGCGTTCGAGGAAACGTCAAGACTGTGTGTCCGAGAAATCGTCCGGTGTCGCGCAGTTTCGTCGACTGCGACGCGCAGTTTGTTTGGAAATTCTCAGTCCCACCTGCCCCCCTCGCGGGAATGAGCTAGCGTGTCAGATTTTTAATTCCAAAGTCGTTTGGCTAGACGTCTGATCTGAGAGTCAGCCTGTTGCTCGATTAAAACTGTGCCTCGAGGGTAATTACAGTGTGAAAATTACGAAATCGTTCTCTGTTCTCTCGCGAGGAACTTCGCGTCCTTCGCTCTCTACGGTACGAACAGTCATTCTCGCGTGACAGATTTGACGAACGGGTGAGGCAAGGTCGTTCAAAGTCGCGAACGTGGAAGTCGAATCGAATGCGTTTTCGCTGATTGTAAGTAAAAGGTAGAGCCTTTCCCTAGGAAACAGTTGTTCGAAGCTGGACTTTTTGACTCGAATTAGTCGATCGATCCTCGAAAAAGAGGAATCGTCCGGCGCGCGTGAATTTTACTTTATTTTTTCCGTTCGTTCGCCAGCCGCTGCAGGAAGGAGGAGTTATATATACGGCGTCACACACACACAGATACAGATACACACGCGCGCGCGCGCGCGCGTGGGAAACCGAAAAAAGGTCGTCGACTCTTTCAACGACAGCCCGGCGGTGTTCATTCATATTTATAGCGATGAATGGAAACTCCATGCCCGGGTAGTTTCCGATCGACCCAGAAAACGCGTTCGATTCGCGTTCGTTCTATATTTCGAATCGAAGTCACGCAAAAAGGGAGTCTCCGCGGAAACGGGCGAAGTCTACGAGTCTCCCGAGTCACTCTGAATCAAAGCACGATGGGCGAACGACGCTCACCTACGGGCAAAAGTACCCCGAAACTTTATTAATTACGAACTATCGACGTTCCACGAACAGCGCGATCAATCGATATACTTTCCAACGATTCGCGCCCTCGTTATCGAGTGGGACGATTGCAAAGCCCGGGGAAAGAGTTAATTTCACAGAGCGTAGATATTCGCGCGCGATTAGACTACATTGCCATTTTTATTCGTGGCTGTGTTGCGATCGAGTTTCGTTTCTGAGTATTCCAAAATGTGTTCGGTTTCACGGCAATGGGCTGTGAACTAGTTTTCTGTCTATGGAGAGTAAACTCTTCTTCAGTCTATAGAGAGTAAATTTGCAAATTTGATAAATATAGAGATAATTTGACCTAGGCCAATCAGATATGCCGTAGATCGTCCGAAAGTGACGAAGTTAAAGCACCGATATAATCAAAGCACTGTGTCGTACCAATTAATATTATTTCTTCATTCGTATTCTGTAGTGCACGTGCTAAGAATTCAACAGTGACTTTGAGCTTTGTTTCACAATATATCAAATAAAGTGTACAATTCGAAAAAAAACGTCCATCAATACACAATCCATGTAACATTCGTAATGTGTCTCCCTTCTTCCGTTATTATGTTTCGTGCCTTTCTATCAGTACATTACAAGGGTATCAAGTGAAATAATTATAAAACAATCACGTCTAAATAATACACGACCAACGGAAAGGCGTAATCGTATAATTGAATCAGAGTTCACTTACGTCTGACCCAACGTGAGCTTCGCCGCAATTATTGTCGATAACATTTGCCTATAGGCGCCTATAGTTTGTTTCGAGCAACGAGAAGCGAGCGTTTATAATCGCCTTTCGTTCCAGCGAATCGAAGTGAGTTAAGCCTAGTCTATAGATGTCAGAACGGGTTAAAGGGGAAACAATCGAAAGAATGTCGGACGGAAATACAGACTAGACCATCCAAGACCTCTCAAGAACGTTTGATACTCGTGCGCCAACAACTTGCGACTGTGCACTGAAACGCGGCTGTCGCCATTTTGTTTCACTCGAGCCCCGGATAACGAAGTCCTCTTTCCCTCCAGCGTCGGGTGTTTCCAATTGGCATTTTTCCGGCTGACCAGCCCGTTTCCACGGCGTTTTTTCCGCGTACGCCGCAACGACGACGAAATAAGATTACCGAACGGTACGGGACGATCAATGCGGTTGAATACGTGACCGGCACCGACGACAGTGCGCCGTGTTTTCGATTTTGCCTGTCCCGTCACCGGCTAATGCCCGAGCCGTACGTGCCGGCGAGCTTCGTTAAAGCTACGCCAGACTTCTCGCCCCCCCCCCCTCCCTCGTGGAAACTTCGTTAACAGAGCAAATAAGTAATCGCCCGTGCCCCCCGATTCGCTCCAGGTGTTTCACCCGCCCCGTTGATCGGTATTCCGTTCGTGGAAAACACTTTCCTTTCGTCCGCCGATCATTTTTTTTCATTTCCACGTTCTCTCTCTCTCTCTCTCTCTCTCTCGTTTCATTGTTCGACGTGTATAGTCTCGCGCGGTAATTTATCTCGCTCGGGTTAAACGAGAATAAACGCAACGAGAAAATTCCCGCGTTTGCGCAGCCGGTGGAAATTATACATCTCGCGATAACGATTCTGCATTTTCGGGCGAGTAAACGCGGCTCGTGTCGGCGACGAATGAAAACGTACGATAGCGTACGAACGCGATAGTAATAAAAGGAGGAAAGAAAAAGAGAGAAGAAAAAAAAAAATGGTGGTCGATGTTTCGTTGGCGGGGGGAGGGGGTGGTGGTGGTGGTGGTGGTGCTGGCACGAAAATAAGAAATAATCGCGGTGAAAAGCGGCCTGCGCCAGGGGGAGGGATCGTCGATATCGTTATCTAACCCTTCCAGTTCACAAATCTGTGGAAAAGCAGCGGCGTATGGCTCACTTCCTGGAGATAGTGCACGCACCGCGGGTAAATAAGGTCGATTATTTGCACGCGACACCGTATGGGAACCGTGCGGCGCGCGTCGAACTCGGCGACGCGCGCCGCATTTCAAGTCGTCTTTGTCAAAAAGCACCCCGTGGCTGGGTGCGTGCTAACGGCCCGCCTATCTGATCGTTCTCCTCCGCACGAGAAACTCTGTGAAATGTTTTACTTTCGTCTCTCTGCGAGTCACGGCGCGCTCCTGTCACTTTCAATTTTCGATTACGCCCCGCTCTCGGAATTGTTTCGCCGCGAGTGTTGCGAGAAATTGCGCGCGACTAATCCCTTTGACTCGTGAAAGAAAAGCGTTTGCTGTATCGATCCGGATATACCGCGGTTTATCCTACCCCGTGGGGCGTGATTGTCATTTTTCTCGATTGCCTGTTAAGATCAATTGCATTCGGTAGGAAGACGCTGTAAAATTTGTTATAAAAATAAAAAGTTAAAAAGTTAAAACGTTAAAACGTTAAACGTTACTTGTTAGTATTCAGTGCCATTACATTTGTATAATTTATATAATAAGTATTGCAAGTCTATTATTATATAATTTATGTAATAAATTATTACTATTTATTATTATTTGGTACATGGACGATAATACTAAAGATATTTGGAACAAAATGCTTTGTTTTAAATTAATTTTGAAATTCATTAAAAACCTGTTTGTTAAGATGATACCTTAAAATTAAATTCATTGCTTTGTTCTGCAATGCATCTTAAACTCTAGACACTTCTCTTGACAATTATACTTTTTGCGCTGTTGTAAAAATTGTAAGACATACTTCAGGAGCAAAATTATTAATCGTAACAACAGAGTACAGTCGCAAGTAAGTCGCAACAATGACGAATTCCTTCTATCTCAATGATGGCGAACCTATGACCCACGGGTCAGGCTTTTTAAATGACCCACGCGTTGATTTTTATAAACTTATCGTGTCATATATATAAAAGAATTTTAATTATTTTTCAAACTCCTCTTTTCAAAGAAAATTACAAGTGTTCGGTTAGAAGCTTAAAAGTGTATAAATTAATGCATAATTGTGTTTTATGGAGGATTTACGACTTGGTTGTGTATACACATAGGTATTTTAAGTCTTAATGTTATACGAGTTAGTTGTGTCCAAAAAATTTTATATAGCGCTTACGATTAAACAGATGTAACAAACACTAAAAAACACGCTAGATCCCATTGTCAGAATGGATAGTTTTGCTAGTATTTTATATAATAAAAGAGAGAACAGACAATAAAAAATATTAAGAAATAAAATATATATATATATATATATATATATATATATATATATATATATATATATATATATATCTAATGTATAGTGCAAGGGTGACTGGGCATGATGCCACCCCTTTTATATTAATTTCTTAACGTCGACATTTATATTTTGCTCTTCACTTGTAAAAGTAAACGTTGCAAAACAAAAAGGAAACGTAAACTTTTTAGAGGATTGTAAAAGTGAGAACCAAAAAAAATTGCTTTTGACCATCCTCTCCTCCCCCTTTCCAAGTGATGCCACTGACTTGGTGACCCACGAGCTACTACTAAAAAAAATAATGAACAAAATTCGACCTACTTCTCAAAAAAGGTTCGCCGTCACCGTTCTATCTAGATTTATCTCCCCTTCGAGTCTCTCGATTTACCTCCCGACGCACACTTTCGACAACAGTCCAGCGATCGTTCTGCCTCAGTTTCGGCAAGCTGAAACGATGTGATCTCGGCGAATCGCGCAGAAACGCGGCAGCGTCGATCCGTTTCCTGTAACGTAACGTACACGCACGCACGCACATACACAGGAAACGGTGAAACGGGGCCAACTGTTTGCGCATAACGCCCGATGGGAACGAGTGCCGCGTGACACGCGCCGCGTGTCAAGGTTCCTTTCGCGTCGTTCGTTGCACGCGCTTAATTAAACCTCGCCCTAATGACACGTAACACGTACAATCGACTGGACACCGAGCGCGGCTCGCCTCGTGCTCGCCGATTGTTCATTGATCGCGCGAAACCGACAAATTTCCCCCTCCGATTAGATAACACAACTTACGAAACGTAACTACGTGCACGAGCAGGCATTTTTCTCTCTATCAGCGTTCGCTCTCGAACGAGACAGATCGCACACGTTGATCTCGAGGTTCCACGCGCCTCGGATCTCGTCTCATTGACGAGATTCTTCGATGGTTCGAGCTTTCGTTTATGTATCGTTACAGACGTTTCGGTGGTTCGTCTGCTAAGGACATGTGTGTTGCTCGTGGGTGTCCAGGTTCGTACAGGTGTGATTATCTGGTAAACAGCACGCAAATGCTTCGTTCCATCTGTCCCTCTGTTTGTAAATGAAACGTCATCGCCGTTTAAATTCCCGTGCCGTCCGATGGGGGGGGGGAGACGGAGAGGGAGGGAGAGGATTAATATTAACAGCGACGCTAATGCCACACGTATCAATTAGGCGGCGTCGTGGAAGGCGCACGTAAATGAATCCCTGCTCTACCAGGGCATTACGTGCTCCGCACTATTATTTTATCGTTCAGGAAACATTATCTAATTTGCTCGTTACTTTGCATAAATCGTGCTATCCTATCCGGCCGGGTGAGCGGTGCACGTGTACACACAGAGAACTCGTTCGGAAACGGTATCGTGTCTGGAGGGAATCGCGTTACGCAACAATCATTGCGTTTCAACGACGACGACGACGAGAACCAGAAGATGAAAGTCTCAAAGAGAAAGAAATGTCCGCGCGAAAACGCGAAGAGGGACGAGAAAATTTTGATACCTTGACTTCTCCGTGGTAACGTTTCGTTTAGGCGAAGCGTTTTTTCTCGAGACGATCAAATAACCGAGTATCAATCGAAATACCTGGCAAGGACAACCCCCCCCCCCCCCGAAGCGGAAACTCTCTTACGAAACAGAATTCCTTGCGTTACGCGATTTCTACACACGATGCTGCGTAGTACGTACGTACGTTACGAATCGGAAACAATTTTCGCGCTGATGTAACCGCGCGGTGAACATTTGCCAATGGAGTAAACATTGCCGACGATCGTCCAATCGTTTCTAATTGATTATTTCCATCGGAACGTTCAACAGGTTCTGGCACTCTTTTTTTTTCCCATTTTTTTTTTTTCGCTCGCCCCCTCCTTTTTCCCTTCGATCCCGATCGACCAAGCGGAAAAAGAAGAACGTAACGATCAAGAGTCGATCCGCAGCTACGGTACTCTATCGGCCGTTTCAATCGGCGAACTGGAGCGGAGAGAAATTTCGGAGCAGCGGACCAAGTCGGAGGCTGGACCAAGAGGAAGTTGGAGGTTTGCGGGAGAACTGGCAGAAGGCATTCTTCTTCCTTTATCTATTCGCTCCAGCCGCGCAAAGCCAAGACGTCTTCGTTATCAGCAGGACAGAAACGGCACCACTCCCCCTCCCAGTTACGTTCGAAAGTTTTTTGCCACGCTACCGGCTCGCTGCTAGTTGGCTAAATAAATGCTAGCGGCCTGATAAATTACCCTTCCCTCTCCCCGGAAAGAAAACAAGCGTTTCCCCTCCCGCCTCCTCGTCTGGCCCGGCAGAATTTAGTTAGACGCGGCGCTAGATGGACCGTGGACTCGAAGGACGCAGAGAGAATCGAATCCCTCTCCCTTGCAGGGGACAGCGGCTGCCCTCTTGTCACCGTGTGTCCCACGGGAACACGGGCCTCTCTCATCCAGTCAGTAATTAGACGGATGCCTATCACTCTCTTTCTCTCTCTCTCTCTCTGTCCCTCTCCTTTTTGAAGTTGGCACGTCCGCGGAATAAGTTTACTGTCTCGAAAGTCAGCTCGCCGTCCCTTGGCCTTCGTAAGGTGCTGATTAACCCTCCCGAGATTAGCTTCCTGATGGAGTCGGAATCATTTTATCTCGGGTTATCGGACACCTGCTCTCATTATTCCCCTGCTTTCATCTGTTCCTCGGTCCACGTGGCCGTTTCTCCATCGGTCATCTTTGCTAAAGTGACAGCTCGATCGAACGTGGCGTTGGAATTTGTTATTGCCAGGTGACACAACTCGAGAGACGGTGACATAACGCGGGACGATCGATAGAGTGTAAATAACATACACCTGTGTGCTTTGCCTCCGTCTCGTTAGCCCGACACGGAAAGAGTACGACGGCACTCTTACTCGTAGTAAACAACGTGACGTTGTCACTTTTTTCAGCGCGAGGCTGGAAACGTAACGTAACCAGTCTGCGTGGCGAGAGGAGAGGCAACGAACAAGGAACGACAGAATCATAGTCAACAGTTGGACCGATCGCGTCCACGCCCGTCTCTCTACCTTGGCATCGCCCCGTCGAATTATAAATTTCTCTCGCCGAGAGGAGATCCATCGGGACGAGCTAATATTGGCCTCGCCAGCGAGTGATTTTAATTTTACTCTCAAGGGAACCGATGTTATCGAGTTTGCTCAAGGGGGCGCAAGGATTTCTCCGCCGATCTCGTCTCATTTTCCTCGACACCCTCGTTCGCCTCTTTTCCTTCCCCCTTTTCCCTTCCTTTCTCTCCCGTATTTTACCGCCGCGCGAAAAGTCACCCGGGACGATCGATCCCGTCGCCGAGCATCTTGGAAGTGGAGCCTCGCGATTGACTCTCCTTGAAGTTGCCAGCCGATCGATTAATTAATATCGTCGCGGCTGTTTATAATTGTCGCTGTTCGCGTTCTCTTCCTCATTTCCTTGCCACGACAGAGGCGACATCGACGCCTCGACGTAACGAGTCGACTTTGCAAAGTCGCGTGAAGAAATCGTGATCGTCCTGCGATTAAACCGATGGCTGCTTCGACAAGGCAGGTTACAATCAAAGTGAGATAATCGTTTCCGCCTTCAGTTCTCCTCCGTCCGACGATTTCTCTCTCTTTTTTCTTTTCTCGCAGGCCAAGCTGAGTAATCATGGCAAATATAATTATGGTTGAGTTATCAATTAAATTAATATTTTGTAATATAATTTATTTATATTAAATATATATATAATATAATTGGTGAAAAATTCTATATAATTAAATAGGGGAATTAAAATTAAAGTGCCAGCAATAGCGGTCAAACTTATGTTATAAGTTAATAATTTATAAATTTTATTATAATTTCATTATGATTGTTATATTAAATATTATATCAAATATATAATATAACAATTATATAACATTTAATATATTAAATGTTATAATATAATATTGTACTTCGTAATTGGCTACAAGCGAACATGCGCCGACTCTGCCGTGCTCAGACTTGTGCCTATTCCCGGCGGTGTTGGGTTGTATTAAACGTCATATTAATTTCAGGTGAAATTTATATAGACTATTATATAAAGATATATCGAAATTGACTAAAATCGAGTAACGCCATGCGTTTCGATCAAGATGAGAGAAGTTAAACGAGACGAAAGCGTTTCCCTTCCTCGTTTGGAGAGGGCGACGAATTTAACGAGGGCGTGACGAAGTTGTAATCGTCTTCGAGAGACGTTCACGACAAGCGCTCGCATATCTTGGCAACATTCGGTGATCAAATTCGATGAATTCACATCGGATGTCATCATCGTGATATCCAGTAGAATTATTACTCGCGAGAGTACGAGTTCCTCTGCTTCTTTGATTCTCATTGTTAGCCGCGTTTGCCAAAAGTTTCCAATCGAAGGGGACGATCGACGAGTGGCGATTTCGCTGGAATCTCGCGAATGGCTGGTGGCTTGCGACCGCCACGTTGCTCCAGCTGCTGCCTGCTCGCTACCGTCGAAGATTCTGCGACTGTTTCGCGCGTCGTTCCCCGATCAAGATCGCGCCGAGTACGCGATAAGAGGCGCTGGCAACACAAAAACGGGAAGAGCGCTTCCTGTTGCTCGTCTGTCTGTCCCACGACCGTGACTCGATGACATTGTTCATTACGAGTACCTGAAATACTCGGAAGAACAGCGAGACGTAGTAGTGACGAGTACGCAAGAAACTACGACTTGCTTCTCTGCTTCTACGAAACGAAACACGTATGTACGTATGTATGTATGTGGAGACAGACACGTCGTGTTTTTCTCGCGCGAGCCGCTCGATAAAATTCGAACGGGAATTCGAATGTGTTTGGCTGGCAACCGGCGCAGAGACAGACTGTCTGTCCGATTAAAAAAAAAAAAGTCCAAATTGATCGCGCGCAAGGGAGGGACAGGACATTAGCATAATTCAATGACTCGAGAATACACTATCGGCATCCTCTTATAAGCTTCAATCACGGAAACACGGTTGACATACTTGCACGAGCCGCGATGAATAACGAAAGATACAATATTGACAGTGAGCACGACAAACCGTTTAATTATTCAGGCATCGGCTCTTTCTCGGAGATTCTCGCTTGGTTATTTAACAAATACGCCGTCAAGGATGAATAAGAAACGCAATCGCGGAAGCAAAAAATTGCTATATCATTGGTGAACGGAGAAGCAACTGTCGAACGAGAGGAAAAATAATAAACGATCAACGGTGAAATTATTTCATCCGGAGATCGAAGTGAACAGGTTGTTCTCTGTCTTTAGGAAAAAATTCTGTTCCAACTCGGACATATTTTATATATTAAAAAAATATTTGAAGAACAATTGGAATTTTTATATAGAAAGGGACATTACATTTTGCGAACACTTTCGAATAGCGTTCTCACGGAATAGATATTTCAGAATCTGTATAGTAAATGTTCCGTGGGAACAGGTCGCTTTAGAACGGCTGAACCATTATTATTTTTCGAGTGCTATTGTAATTGCCACAAATACGGATGAACAAATTATCTGCTGCGTCGAAGGAAAAATTTTTACGAGTTTTATCCGGCTACGAATATTGAAGGAACAAATTGCGTTCATGTCGTTCCTTCGATAGAAAACCTTTTATTTTTATACTTTGACAAGTTCTATCTTATCATTCATTTGTTCTCATCGAGACACCTGCATACACGTTTGTAATTTAAAGAAAAGTTCTATGATCCATGTTTCAAATAGAATTTTCTATTTAAAAGTTCCATCTTCCGTTTCTATCTATTTCCATCGAAGAAGGTGTCATTCTTTTCTTTATACGGGATTATAGCATATTATTTTTATTTTTGTACTTTGACAAGTTCTATCTTATCATTCATTTGTTCTCATCGAGACACCTGCATACACGTTTGTAATTTAAAGAAAAGTTCTATGATCCATGTTTCAAATAGAATTTTCCATTTAAAAGTTCCACCTTCCGTTTCTATCTATTTCCATCGAAGAAGGTGTCATTCTTTTCTTTATACGGGATTATAGCATATCGTCGTATTCCAGAAACCGTTTACGCGGTGTGTTGTATTTCGATCCCGTTGCATTGCGTTTCGGGACGTTGATCGATGATCGGGACGATCGTGGTTCTTCTTAGAAATCTGCAAAGATGGACGCGGCAAGGTCGCCTCTCTCCTTGTCCATCGATTCCCGCGCATTTAGGTCTATTTATAGCGGTAATAGGTAGAAATCTTTATGTAACGCCGCTAACGGAACTTTCTGCACGAGGCTCGACCTACTTTTCTCTTCACGCTGCCACGGCTAGAGCCGATTTCGGTTAATTAACCAGCTGGCTCGCGTTCGGTTATTACTTGCGAGAAATTCCACGCGTGCCTCTTGCTCTAGTCGCGTTCGTATCATACGCTAGCAATGAAATCTTTAAACAAACGATATATACTCGTTTTTCTGTTCCAAATTCAAATCGAGCTTGGAACTCTAGCTACTTTGTTCAATGGGAATAATTTGATTTCAGAGCCACCGCTTGAGAAAAACAATCGTCCATCATTTTTCTCTTCCCTTTGTCTTTTTTTTCTCTGTTTACTATTTCACTGCATTTATCTACCGCACTTATGCCTTCAATCTATCCGTTATCCTAGCTAATATTTCTATTTCTGTAACTACCAGGACAATGTGCCCGAATTTTGCCCCCTCCCTTTCATCTCTGTCAATAAATGCTGCAAGTTATGCAGACACAATTGCAATTTACAAGCAGAAAGCAATTTGTGTGCGATTTTTCTATAAATTTTCAATTTTATTTATATATGCATCGATCAATAAAATATCTTTTTAGATGTTTTTCCCACTGGAACCAAGGGAAAAATTGAAAATTAGAAATACTTTTTTTCCAGTAATCTGAAAATGCATCGTTTTACATATTAATTTCTTCCTTTGTTTCTGCGAGTTCTTACGAAACATTGATTAAAGAGCAATTCTTTTCAGATTGAAACAGTGAATTCAGTTTCGAACAGAATTGCTAACAATGCTCGAAAGGACGAAATTGGAGTACTTTGCTCTATTGTATTTACCTATCTTCGTTTAATTTATCCTGTCATTCATCTGTACTACAACGTCAATCCTTAATTTTCCTTGCGATACTCATTCTCGTTACTTTCTCTCTCCTCACTTCTTTTTTCTTTTTGTACAACGAAGGGATTTCCCCCCGTTTATTCGAATAAATGAAAAAAGTTACTCAAGGGGAGAACGAATTTTTGAACCATCGTTCTCGAAAGAGGAAGACGAGGGGCAACAAGTTAGAGGTTCAAGCTACGTGCGTGAAGAGTTCCAGGATGATAGTCAGCCAGCTTGTTACGGGTTCGGTCGCGTCGCACTTACGTCACGTATCATTGTTTGCACGTACCCCTTTCGCTCTCCATTCAGCTTCCACGCCGTAAGCGTCGAAAAGAAGACGGAGTAACCGACGAAAAGGTAAACTGAACGATTTACACGAGTAAACGCACGCGCATCGCCTGCACGTCGCAGATAAGTTACGTTCTCGTACTTGTTAACTCGCCCCCTTCTCCTCTTCACCCCCTTCCACCCCCAAGTTGTTACCAGTCTGCTTCGTTACACCCCGTCACTTAAAAATTTCTCAGTCGATGTTACATTTTTCGCAGCAATTGTCGCGCATCACAAAGTGAAATCAAGTGCGTGAAATCTTTTCGAGACGAGAATCAGGAGAATTGATCAGAAAGTATCCACGCGGCCATAAATTCGACTACGATCGTCGTTCGGCCAAAGACAATTCCAATTAACCAGCCGAAAAACTAACGTTCCAACGAAATTCAGTTAGACCGTGTACGCAAAGGAGGGGAAAGATATACAGTGGAGTGCGAGATTGAGTCAATAACAAAAATTTTTAAGGAAAACATTTTTTATTGTTAAATAAAGTATAAAGGCATGAAAACAAACTTGACTATCTGATTCTTTGTAGGTATGGACTATTGGTATGATAAAGCTTGTAAATCTGACTATGAAAAAATGATCTGGTGCAAAATTGATTCTATGTTTTTCAATTTCTTCAGTCAGGAAGGAACCTAATCTTAAAAGTTACAAAATAGCTTCAGTTTCCTAAAACTATAAAGAATCAGACAGTCGAGTTTACTTTCATGTTTTTATACTTTATTCAACAATAAAAAATATTTTCCTTAAAAATTTTTGTTATTGACTCAATTTTGCATCCCACTGTATACGTATATACGCCTGTCTAAAGTTTGAAAATTCGAGCAACGTGATATCAATTACACCCAGAGGGATCAAATGGACGTTTGATTCGTGATACGTCGGTGCTTTAAACCGAGTCGAGCCTTATCGATTTAAGGAACAATTTTCTACTTAATTTGCCACGGTGGAGTCGACACGGCGTCGCTTCTCTGCGTATCGCATGCATACGTATACGTGCGTGCATACGTATATCTGTGTATATGCTGAGCGTGGAAATGGGACAGAATGGTAGAGAGGAGGGCGAGGCCGCGGCTGGGAGCTGCGGGGGTTGAAATACGAGAAACGTATCGCGTCTTCGTATCCCGTGGCGGCTGGTGGTTCCACGTGGCTGAAAGAGAAGTTGCGAGGGCTGTGCACGGAGCGTAAAGGGAGCCGGGTGTCCCGGTGCAACAAGTACGCAATTCAGGAAAGTTGCGCCGCCGTCGATAAGGCAATTATTCGGTTGCGCCGCCTCGCAAGAACAATGCCTTTTGTCGGATGAGGCAACAACGGGGTTATGGAAGACGGGCAACGGGAGAGAAGAACGTCTTTATGCGCGAGACGCGGCTAGACACCCGGTACCTGTGTATCGGGAGAGACGGAGGGAGGCCTTGCCATTTGTCGACTTGCCACGCCACGCCAAGTTTCGCGCGGATACTTTCGTAAATTGCAGACACGGGCGCGATTCAATTTGCCACCTCGCCGTGCCACCCGAATCACTCTGAATAATCACGGCGACTGGGCTCGCCTCCTAATTTCGCTAATACCGTGAATCGATCGGAGAGATTAGTTGCAACGCGGTCTTAACGCGCGCTGCAATGACGTGCCACGCACGTCGAGAATTTTTTGTCCCAAAAATTGCAATATTTTCTCACGTTTTAAGTGTATTTAAGTACAACCAAATACAGATAAAACAAATAATAAATTTATTACCTCTGGATAATTTCTATCCAACGATACCATACCGACGAGTTTGAAAGAAAAGCGGCGAATTATCGTATACGTTTCGGTCACTCGTTATGGTCCGCAATCAGTTGCCAGCGCAAGTAGTTAACAATTAGTCTCTCCTTCTTTCCTACCCTGTCTCTTCATCTTATTACCTCCAACGATTCCCAACGATTGTCTGAATCTCGACATGATTCTCGTCTAGATTCGCCCTCGACTTCGTCCCTCGATTATCTTGCATAATAGTGTGAGATATTGGGATTGTTACAACAAACACGAACCCAACAGCGTTGGGAACGCAGCAAATTTAATAATTCAATATTACGTTTGTAAACGACTGAGAACACAGTTGTACTTCTCCTCGCCGGTCTTCATTTCTAATCGATCGTCGAGAAATTCGATGTTTACTTCGCGGAGATATCTACTTACGTACTATATATAGGAAGTTTGTTTTGACGTTTGTCGAACGAGTTGATAAGACGCTTGAAAAGCGAAGTCAACGCAGAGCAGGAAAAGCGAGCTCCTCGGTAGCACCTATTTTTAAGAAGCACTTTCAAGAAACAGTTTATCAGCAATTCAGATTGCCAGCCGATTTCGTGTAAACGCCGTATCGTTTCAATTCGAGGTTTTTTCTCTTCCTCTGTCTTTTTTTCTCGTCTTTTGCTTGACTTATCTCGTGAAGTTATCGTTCGTGAATCAACCCACTGATTCCATCCGCGTCGAACGTTTAACAGGAAACAGGAATTTAACCTTCGACTCGCGTCGAGATTGCAGTTTGCGAAATACATACGCCGCGATAAACAGTACGTTATTAAGAACTTTGGTTCGTTAGTAAGAAGAAGAACGGAATAATACTCGGTGATATTCGGTAGTGGCGCGAATATTTTAAACACGAGCTTGAGAATTACGATTTCGAGTGACGTTGGTTCAGTTACCAAACGTCGCGTCGCGTCGGAGGAACTTTTGCGTAGGCTGCTGAGGTTTGTTTTTCGTTGCTTGTTCGTTATAATTAACAAGAAACAGAAAACTCGTCCCTCCATTTAAATCGACAAAATAAAACTTAAATATTGGAAAGAAAAGCTGGTTACGAAAATACATATTTATTTCACCTAGGTTAATAAAAATAATAATAATAATGATGATGACATTTCAGAAAACAAAAGTAAATTTCATTCGGTGTCACTGTCACTACCGTACAGTCAACCATTTCTTTTCAATTGGCACAGACTCGTCATCCTCGTGGTTCGAAATATTTGAGAGTTCGACTTCATTTTCACTGTTCATGTTAATCTTTTCAAACGATTTTTTCTTCTCGAGCTTATCTGTCGCTAAATATTTATAAATATTCGACGTGCTTGAGCATCACGACCGGCTTGTAGAAAACAAACAACTATGAGCTCTTATCGATATTATCGTTACCTTTTAAAAATATATTTTCCTGGAATTTTTCGCATAAATTCAGATCGCGTAACTCGATAAAAAGTAAATGCTGTTGTAATTTATAAATGGAGAGACAGATATACTTTTAAAATAGGTTACAGTCTATTCGTCGCTTGTTTCACAGTCACGGTAAAATTGTACGAAAAGTGAAAAGATCGAGGGGAACGCGAACGTCCAGACGAAATTTTTGTATTTCGGTGATAAAAGGAAGCAACGCGGCTCGAAGCAGCCGCCTATTTCTGTTTTCGCGAAATTTCTTGCCATCAAGGGACAAGAGAGAGAAAGGAAGAGAGACAGAGAGGGAGAGCTTGGAAACACAGAGTTTGGAAAATTTGCAAACACCACGACTACGGCTGGTAACAAGGTGCACGGGCGGGTAAGATCGAGGGAAAAGGGCGAGAACAAGGGCGATGCGCCAGAATTCGTTTTCTTGCCGGCACGTACGTTCATTTTGCGTCTTCCCAGCAGCCGCGTTTTTCAACATCAACGCTCTCACACCGTTGCACGATGTAAATAAGCGCGCCCTGTACACCCCAACTCGTGCAAACGTGACTTAGTTTCCCCCCAGCGTTCGTCTCGCACGTTTCCTCGATCCGATATTCACCTCGCTGATGCAGCCACGCGGAAATAAAGTATCTTGGACTCTACTTACGATCACGGAATCACATGCAACGCTAGAGTCGCTGTCCGCGTCAGGATCCTGAAAGGAGAAAAATAAAAGGACGTGGTCAATTAGACTGTTCGACTGCGATAAGAGAAAGAAGATGAAGAGGATCAGGGAACGTGTATGAATCGATAGTAGTGTTGGATTGTCGCGCAATGGAATTAACGCACTTGTAATTTTGAAGAGGTTTGTTCTTTGTTGCAATCGTGGCCGTGTACAAGATCTATTGAGGAGAAGAATAGAATAGAATTGCTGCTTGCTTCTTCTAAACATGTCCTTGTATGTTTTTGGTTATTATGGTCTCCAAGTGGCAGAGGAAGGAGCATAGATGACCAACTACTAAATTTTGGACCAACTATTCACAGTCCACTTTCACAGTCATTGATTGTCAGTAACTTAACAGTTTTCTAGGTTCTGGTTGTAAATTGTAGTTCACAAGAATGTACCAAACATGTACCTTGGTTGTATATCTGTGTACTAACTCATTGTCACTGATTGTCAGTAACTTACAAGTTACAAGAATGTAACAGCAAACATGTACCTTGGTTCTATATCTGTGTACTAACTCATTGTCACTGATTGTCAGTAACTTACAAGTTACAAGAATGTAACAGCAAACATGTACCTTGGTTCTATATCTGTGTACTAACTCATTGTCACTGATTGTCAGTAACTTACAAGTTACAAGAATGTAACAGCAAACAAGTACCTTAGTTCTATATCTGTGTACTAACTCATTGTCACTGATTGTCAGTAACTTACAAGTTACAAGAATGTAACAGCAAACATGTACCTTGGTTCTATATCTGTGTACTAACTCATTGTCACTGATTGTCAGTAACTTACAAGTTACAAGAATGTAACAGCAAACAAGTACCTTAGTTGTATATCTGTGTACTAACTCATTGTCACTGATTGTCAGTAACTTAACAGTTTTCTAGATTTTGGTTGTAAATTCTAGTTCATAAGAATCTAACAGCAAACATGTACCTTATTATATCTATGTAATCTTTAAACAAAAGCCTGGAAAAGTTTTTATCTGTACTGTTAGTGTGCACAGCAATGTGCATGCTGCCAGTAAAGGGTTTTACAGCGTAAATAAATAAAAAAAAAAAAACTTATTGTCAGTGTTTGCACTGATTTCATATTGCCAACAAAATGGTTGGTCGTCCAACAGTACGTGTTCGAGGTTAGATGAACTTGCGCGCGACTGTGAGAGTCAGAGAGAACGGCGATTTTTATTTTTCCATTTCTGTGAAAATCCCTTGCCCCGCATACGCGTGTATGGCAATTTCGTTTCGTCGAAAATCGAAATTAACGAACGTGGTCAGGACGTGGCTGCCTTTCTCGGCGAGAGGCAACTAAACACCGGCGGAGGATCCCCGGCTGCGTGCAAATAAGGACCGCGACGGACGCACGCGCGGTGCGCAACTCGACGCAACCGGACACGATTTTGTTGGAAGGAACGGCCTGAAATGTATTTTCGGTGCGGCCGCGTGTGGGCAGATAAGGCGCGGCAACGCGCAATAAACGGATTTACGCGGTGGTTTCGCGGAACGTTAGCATTTCGGGGACCGGTTCGCGGATATTGAACGACAACAGCCTGAACAGAAGAAATCGTTCCTCAGTTTCGTTGGTACGGCTTGAAGACGCCTGGACAACAGTGTCAACGACTCGCTACACAATCAGAAAGCGGAGGAAAACACAAAAGACGTTTGAAGTGGTTCGCGAAATATTTCTCGCCGTCGGTAATTTATTTCGTTTCTTCTTCGACATTTACCTGTTCTTTCAAATGGAGCAGAAGATGTCTTTTCGTAGCCACGCACGATTCTACGAAGAAAGAAACAGAGGAACGACAGTTAATTTTTCCGACGCGGAACGACTAAACGTCGGAAAATTGATTTGCATTGGTAAACTACGCGTGTTTGGTCGTTCGCCAAAAAAAAGAAAAATTAACCGTTTCGTTCGTAACGATTGCGTAAATCGTGCGCGTTCTCGACGAACGCCTCCTAAAAGTCCCGACCTCGTTGCGGAGGATCGCGTTCCGCTTTCGAGGAACGCGGATTCGCGGAAAGGAAACACAACTGCGCGCATTTTCCGGCGGCTTGACGCACCGTTCCCACCCTCCGCCCGATCTCTACCCGAAACTTCCTCGTTTGTTTGCTCTCCGTGTTTCTGTTTTCATTGCCTTCACCCTCTTCACATTCCAAGCATACACCATCTTCTAGGACTATGAATTAACGATGTGATTCTAAGAAATCTAATGTTGTCACGGTATAATTGGACGGGCCAGATGAACTTGCCTGTTTGGTAGAAACAATTATTGAGTTGGCCAATTTAACTTTTTCTTTCTTTCTTTTTTTTTTTTTTTTTTTTTTTCTAATAGACAGACATACATATGTATCTCGAAATGAAACTGACTTCATTTTAAACTCATTTTACTCCTAACCTGACCTAACTTGATTGCATTCTTAATTGTACAATCCAACAGGTGATTGTTCAAGCTTGTTTTAGAAAAAGGAAATGCACGGTTTCGTTAACAACTGTTTGCTTGGAAGATCAAAATGGAAAATTAACGAGAAACGTTTTTGAAGTTGAATAGAAGCTCGTATAAAATTATCGATGGTAGAGAAACTTTGAAACTTTACGTCGATCTTAGATTTCGTTTGCTTACATTTCATTGCTGACGAGGATATCAAATGATTCTTGAAACTGTCTTTTATCAAAAAAAAAAAAAAAAAAAAAAGAAAAAAAGAACAAAAACTTTGAAGTTGAATGGACAGAATAGTATAAAATTTCTCGTGGAAAATTCGCCTTTCATTTGCGCACAAAGGAACGCAGTTTCCTCTTGGCCAATATAATAATATATGGCGATTAAAATATTGTTCGACATGCAACGAAGATCACACGACGCGATCAACGATCGATTGTTTACGAGAATCTATCATAGTCGTTTATCATGCTGACAAAACGGGGACTCGACTCGTTTGTGCTTTCGAGTAAAACACGGATTCCTAGCTGTATCCTAGCGCGCGCGTTATCTTTCGCAAGTGGTTTCACTTATGCAAATAATTCCATCCGGGAGAGGAAAGAGACGCGTCGCGGACGTGTCAGGGGTCCGATTGCAACAAAATTAATTGCCGCTGCACCGGTTGTTATCCGACGTGATCGGGCCCCCGTCCCGTAGATTTATTCGTCCTCCACGAGCTGCGGAGAATAGGTGTTTATTTCACGGGTTAGAAACGCGGGCGCCACGGCGGCGAGTTTTCGACAGTCGCAATTTGCCCGATGACAAATGACCGACGGAAGACTCGTTGATTCCTTTGCATTTTTAATGATTCTGCAGAAGCATTGTTGTGTTAATGTTACATCGAAAAACGGATCGGTCTGCCGGTCGGTAGAAGAGGAAGAAGAGGAGAAAGAAGAGGAGGAAGAAGTTTTGCGGCCATTTCTTGGAAAATCTATCAATCTTCCCGAGGAGGGACGAGAGGGGGGATGGAAGGGCTTGGGCGGGGGGGGGGGAAGCTGAAACAATGGCGGAGATCGTAGACGATAAATCAATCTTATCGAAAACAAATTCTACTCGAAACGAAAAACGGCGAGCCACCGCGTGTTATTGAAGCCGACTTCGGGTTCTACGTTCCACGTCGGTTCTGCAACAACAAATTCGCAACTCATCAACGAAGCGTAGTACTTCGAATCGGCGCGATGCGAACGGAACTTCGGGCAACGATGTTGCAGCCCGATGTCGCGAAAACACCGGGTCACGCCGACGATAAAAATGCAGAGAACCCGTGGAAAACAAATCGATCTTGTTAAGATCACCGGCTGTAACCAGAAAATATCCGAGTTCGTTGCGCAAGATACATTGAAAACATGGCGGACAGATGTTAACCAGTTGCGCTGGCAACTGATTGCGGACCGTAACGAGTGACCAGACCGTACACAATAATTCGTCGCTTTCTTTTTAAACTCGTCAGTATATCACTGGATAGAAATTATCGAGAAGTATACTTAAAACTGAGGAAGTATTGCAATTTTGAGACAGAAAGTTCTCGACGTGCGTGGCACGTCATTCCAGCGCAAGAGATTAATATATACAATTATAGTTAATTAACAGATACTGATAGAAAGAGTAGCTATGATATTTAATATAGTAGCACTGATATATACAGTTATAGTTAATTAATAGATATTGATAGAAAGAGTAGCCATGATATTTAATATATATCAATTTAAAAATAGCTAGTAAATTTAATAGTAGCTTTTATTATTTGCGCTGGCAACTGATTGCGGACCGTAACGAGTGACCAAACCGTACACAATAATTTGTCACTTTCTTTTTCAACTCGTCGGTATGATATCGTTGGACAGAAATTATCGAGAAGTAATAAATTTATTATTTGTTTTGCCTGGGCTATACTTAAATATACTTGACACTAGAACTACCGAGGACTAACGTACAAAAATTGAGTCAAAGAAATTAGAATACAAGGAACAGGAAAAGATTTATAATACAGACAGTGAGCACGAGCTTTTGTTCATATATTTTACAAAAACCACTCGAATTTCTAAAAAATGTAACATTGTAAATCCGCAAAATTACTCTGAAAAGTTATAAAGTGGTCATTTTGACCGCTCTAGTGTTAAAACTGAGAAAGTGTTGCAATTTGGGGCAGAAAGTTCTCGACGTGCGTGGCACGTCGTTCCAGCGCAAGAGGTTAAACATTGGCTGAAAAGAATTAAACAGAACTCTCCGCGATACTACTTGATTTGCCGACGAAGCCTGCATCAGACGAACTGGATACAGATTCCGCAGAGGACTCTGAGCAGAAAGACTTTTCTTTCGAGGAGGGGGTTAACAACACGCGCGCGCGGACACGGCCGAAATAAAGATCGAGGCCCGCGGATCCGGATAATCGGATGAAACCGTCTAGCCGTTCTCGGAGGCCGGTGGAGACGTGATGGATGAAAGGTGTTCCAGTTATGTGGATTCCAGTTGCACGGGATGATGAATGAACCGCGGCCGGAGGCGCTCGAATTTCAGCGTCGGTGCACGAGCAAAGAGAGCGTGGATCGGCCGCGGCGCGGCGAGACATCAACCGCCATGATTTCCAACAGAGGCCAGAAGGCAGACCTTCGGCCTCTCAACCGAGCAGACTCGCACTATCCATAGACAGACGAAGGGAAAAAGAGACGATGGCTTATTGTCCCCCCACCCCCTTTCCCCTCCCCCCCCGGAATGTCTGGCTCGATGACTCGAAACAATGAGTTTGACTTTTGACCCACGTACGGGAGGATTCTGCCGTTGTCGATGGATGATTTGTTAGTCAATTTCGACGCGGAGGCTGCGGCAATCACAACAGTGAGCGTCGATGAGAGATTCGAGAACGCGACGAGTGACGAGCTGTTAGTATCACGGAATTTCTCAAGATTCGACGGGTTCGAGGCTCGTCGGTGGGCCACTTGGTCGTCACTTCGACTGGAGAGGCAAAAGTTGCAAAAAGTTGATTACGATTACAAGTTGTCACCGCGGGATGGAACAAGGGCGACGATTTGCAATTTTTGTGTCAGGTTTGCACAACTTTCGGTGAAAGACTTGTGCAGCCAACTTTCTCCTCCCCGGTATAACCAAGGGAAATACCTACGTATCCATCATCATGGCGATCGAACTGTTGTTTGCTGCCAAATTACTTTGCACAATCGATGAATCAGTTTTTACGCGAACCAACGTTCTCGCCGTCTCTCGAGCGAGAGACCGATCCGTCAAATTGTTCGCGGCCAACGAACAGACCACGATGGCGAAGTAACTACATACATACGTGCGTACGACACCTAAGGCTTCCCCATTATTGCCGGAAATTCGGCATTGGCTTGACAGATTGGTTGTTCACGCGACTTAGCATAGTTGAGGTGTAGTACAGGCTACGGGTCATGTCGCCGCGTCCCGCTAAGGTTTCAGCATTATTGGCTAACCGATAGGTTACCGTGTCAATCTGTCTAGACTGACGCGTGTCGCGTGATCGATAACCAACCCCCTCCCACTAAGCGCGTCGCTTCGACTTTGATCGACTTTTCTTTCGCGTGGAGAAATTCGAGCGTTAATCGCGGGGTCTCGCTAAAAAGGACTCGAAGAATCGATCTTTTCAGCGTTTTACAGCGAATTTGGAAAGTATATTTTAATTTTCAAGCGCAAACGCAAAGTTGTTATTAATATCGCGTTTACCT